>SJYQ01095311.1:0-34250 GCA_006410935.1 Redunca redunca
TCTATAGCTTGCGTTTAATTTATAGATGAAGACTAGCTCTGTCAAAACATAGAGAAGGCAGAACTCCCCTTTGAAGTGTCAGCTGAGCGCTTTTTAGTTTTAACAGCATCTTAAAGAGACCACGTTTTTCTTAAAAGGATTTTATATGCTTTTGTTTCTAGAAGAATAAGCAAGTTTCCTTCTCCCCCTGCCGATTTTTTCTCTTTTTAGGCGAGAACAGTGCTTTTCTTTTAGCTCTTCGCTGCATCTTCTTCCTTTTTTGTGCACGTATTTGCTTCGCATTTACTTCTGTGCTTTTGTGTTATCTGTCCCCTTTCAGCCTGTTCTCCGTACAAGACTCTTTTTACCTTTGCTTCTCCCTCTGGACTTTACTGCAGAATAGAAAAAAAAATGTATATAACATTCCTAGTTGAAGAGATGTCATGAAACAGTCCAGAGAAAAAACAAAAACAATTTCAGGAAACATTATACTTTACTGTAATCTCCCCAGAGACTTTGGAGAGGTTTCGTCATTTGAGGCCAAAAAAGGAACTGTAGAACACGAGTTGAACAGTAGATCGGCTATGTGACCAATTTAAGATTATTTGTGTTAAGATTAAAACCATTCTTTTTAAGAATAAAAAGATTAAAATCCACAGTACTAGTGATGATATTGGCAGAGGAGTATAGGGATAACTGATTTGCTGATTAAAATTAGACCTTTAGTGTCTGGAAAAAGCAGATTTCAAAACTGAGTCAGTACAAAACTTAATGTTGATAGTCTGGAATTTTACATGGCAACTTAAGCAATAGACACAATACTTGGCAGTGTAATACTGCATTTTTCTGTGTCCCAAGTACCTCTGTCTTTTCACCCTTCATTCCTTTATGTCTTCTGATTAGAGGAATGGAAAACTAAAACTAAATTCTTCTTTTTATTTGTATTTTAGAAGTACCAGATACAGATTCTCTGGTAGTATCTTTTTATATTTTAAGTTTTTTATTGAAGCATTGTTGATTTACAACATTTTGTTTCAGGTGTTATGATTCACAACTTAAAGATTATACTCCATTTATAGTTATTAGTAAATATTTGCTATATTCCCTGTTCTGTACAATATATCCTTATAGCTTATTTATTTTATACGTAGTAGTTTGTACTTTAGCTTGTACCTGTTAACCTTGTCTCCCTGTGTCGCTCCTCTCACTTTCCCTCCCCAATGGTAACCACTAATCAAATCTGAGTCTGTTTCTTTTTTGTTACACTCACTAGTTTTACTTTTTAGATTTGATATGTAAATGATATTCTACAGTGTTTCTTTCTCTGATTTATTTCACTGAACATTATACCCTCCACGTGCATCCATGTTGTTGCAAATGGCAAAGTTTCACTCTTTTTTATGACTGAGTAATACTCCATCGTGTGTGTGTGCACACACACATGACACACACATGCACATGCATGCATCAACATCTTATTTATCTGTTCATTGGTTGATGGACACTTATGTAGCTTCCCTGTCCTGACAGCTATAAATAGTGCTGCTGTGAACATTTGGCTGCATGTATCTTTTCAAATCAGTGTTTTCGTTTTCTTATACATATCCAGTAGTGGATCATATAGTACTTCTAATTTCCATGTTTTTGGGGACCCTTCCTACTGTTTATCATAATGGCTGTACCAATTTACATTCCCACCAACAGTGTGCAAGGGTTCCCTCTTCTTTTATGTCCTCTTCTGATAGTATTTGAAAAATATTTTAATATAGATTAGCCAAGCTTTTTGAAACACAGCACTTCTCTGTGTGGTTATTCTGTGTCTTTGCACAAAATTTTTTCCTGACCATCTTAATAACAAAGTTCAACTCTTCAGGACAAATAAATTATACATAAAACAGCAACTAGGTTATATTTGTTCATTTACACATCAGTTATCTTTTGAGGGCCCTCTATGTCAGGTATTCATCTAGCTGCTGAGGATACAGCAATGAACAAAAGCAGACAAGGTTTCTGCCTTTGTGGGTGTAATAGTCTGGTTAGGGGTGATGGGTAAGAACAAAATATTTAAGTTAATTGCTATTATGTTAGATGGCTATAGTGCTATAGAGAAAACTTGTGGAAGGAGGTTACTAAATGTTTTTTGAATTTTAGAGTTCTTAGGAAAAAGTAAGCTATACATGAATGTTGCTTTAACCATGTCCTTACCTAAAACGTTTTCAGTAGATTTCTTCATCTTACCCACACCAGGGTATTACTGCTGATGAAGAGGTTACTTAACCTGTAAGGGGAACTGTGTTTTAAAAGTATGCATATTATGCAAATATATATAAGACTTACTACCTGTATTGATAAAGATGAAATAATATAGCCGTAAGGATCATCAGGATAGCAGATAAGGGTGGACTTTCAATTTCTTTTTTGGAGAGTATGTTGTTTTGTCTTTTTTTTAAAAAAATTATTGAAATATAGTTGATTTACAGTGTCTTGTTAATTTCAGGTGTGTAGCACAGTGATTCAGTTTTACATATCTATATGTGGATAGATAAAGGGCTTCCCACGTGGCTCAGTGGTAAAGAATCCATCTGCCAGTGCAGCAGACACAGGTTTGATCCCTGGGTTGAGACGGTACCCTGGAGAAGGAAATGGCAATCCACTTCAGTATTCTTGCTGGAGAATCCTGTGAACAGAGGAGCCTGGCAGACTACAGTCCATGGAGTCACAAAGAGTTGGACACGACTGAGCACACCTGCACATAGTGACTAAACAGCAACAACAACAGCATAAGATATACAGTTATATCTGTTTTTCAGATTCTTTTTGGAGAGTATGTATCTTAAAGCTGACATTGTAACTATTGTAGTATACTCTATCCGTGCCTTGCAACTTTTTTTACATTGTAGCACACATGGAAAATAATTTTGCAGTTGCACACCAGGGTGGATGAGATTGTTGGAGGGTGGATGAGATTGTTGGAGGCTGGAAGCACCTGGCTGGGCAGCACCTGGCTGGGCAGCTCACAGCAAAACATTGGGAATGAGGATCAGTGTTCTGGTATACCCGTAATGCTGGGGAAACTTCTGCTCCATAGTTTTGCTAGAGTTGTTCTTCAACATACAATTCAAGATTGTGGTTTTCAGATTTCTATGAGCCCTTTGAGATGCCTTTTTTTTTTTTTTCTATTTTTGCTTTTTTTTCTTTCGTTTTTTTCCCTGCTGTTTCTTCCTGGAACACACACAATCACCAAGTAAGATATGGTTAGATTTTGTTTTAAGAAACCATTCTTAGAGAATGGTGGGCTCATGATGGTACTTAAACTTTACAGGAGTTGAATAAATAGATTTACATTAATTCTGATAATTAAACTATTAAGTGGAAAGTTGGTCATACCAATTGTTTAGATTTAGCAATTTAGGGACTTAGATTTTGGTACAGACTTTCTTAGAGCATTATTAGAGTGAATTTTTTATGTGATTCAAAACATTTCTTAAAAGTGGAGCAATATTAGGGCATTCTGTTTTCAGCTAAACCATAAAGTTGCATTTTTTGTGTGTGTTTCTTTTTTCATTTTGTTCTTAATCTTTTTTTTCTTCCCCATGGGCTCATTCATATTATGAAATGATTGATTAATTTTGCCTCCTGGATATATTTTCTGATATTAGATTTTAGCTGTTTCATTCAGACTTCTTTATATTGGAAGTTTTTTAGTATACCTGGTATACTTTTCTAATTTGACCACTAGATTTATTAATTTTAGATAATAAGCTACCTTTGCTTTATGTCTTAAGATCTTAGATCATCAGTGTATAGTAGTTGATACTTTAGCAGTGATATAATTGAGAGACATGATCAGTTGAATTGCTGTTGTGGATTCTCTTCATTTTCTTCCTTTCTTAATTGGGTCTTATACTGACTCTTGATTTGGCTAGATGGAGGGAGATTGATTTTGAATATGTGCTTATTTTTAGATGACTTAGAAACAATAAATTATTTTGGGTTATTCACAGCTCTGAACCAACTCAAATAGTTGGTTCTAGCGATTGAGAGAGAGAGTGTGGGTTCTTGAAAATGGAAGTGTTAGTCACTCAGTCGTGTCCAGCTCTTTGCAACCCCATGGACTGTAGCTCACCAGGCTCCTCTCTGTCCATGGAGTTCTCCAGGGAAGAATACTGGAGTGGCTTGCCATTTCCTTCTCCAGGGGAACTGGATCAAACCTGGGTCCTCCTGCATTACAGTCAGATTCTTTACCATGTGAGCCACCAGAAAAGCCCCAGGGAAGTGATTGAGAGATGAGAGTATGAGTTCTTTCTGACATTATTATTACAGTCATATTACTTGACAATTAGATTCCATATGACTATTTGTTGATATCATCATGAAGAGTTACAGCTTAATCAAAAGTGAGAAAACTGACTGTCATCACGGATCCTGAGGCTTACTAAGCACTGGAGGCTTGTGGAGTATACCTAGAATTATAGTACCTGAGAAGGTTGGCTAGATACTGGCCGGGAATGGGGCCAACACAGAGCTGTTGGAGCAAGTGCTGAAGGAAAAGGGAAACAGCAAAGAGTAGAATTGAAGATGTTCTGTGTCAGTGATAAACTTAAGTACATAGTAGACTTCACCAAACAAAAGCATAAAGCTGGGGTCATTATCTTTTCTTAATTCTCACAGCAGTCATTGTGGTATTTTTCTTTTTGCTATTAATCAATTGTTGCTTTACAAGATGCCTTCTATTTTTTTGTCCTAAAAGTGTTGGTTTGGATCTCTTATTTTAACTTTTTAGGTCTCTTCCACTTCCTTGGCCATAGATTCGATAAGAACCAAAAAAAATCCTCTCTCATCGTCCCTTAAATGTGCACATAGTGATTACAGTGAGTGCTTGTCCATCACTTGACACAGCAAATTCTGCGTTAATTCTATTTTAGAGAAATCTAATAAGCAGTTCTCTTAGTAGAAAGGTCGGGTACCTATAAAGAAATAATTTAAAATTCATTTTTATATTATATGTATATTCCCTTCAAAGCTGGCTTATTTTCTTGATTTATGTATGCCATAACTTTAGTGTTTTTCAAAGTATTTACATTCTCTCTGGGTTCTTACTCCAGCCTTATAAAATGGGAAGTCAAATCCCATTTCAGTCTAATAAAAAGTGATTTTTGATAAATAATCACTTATTTGAGAAGTGACTTACCCAAAATTTTATAGCAACTGAGTAGTGAAGCTGATGCTGTTAAGATATAGGTAATGAACATACTAACAAGTCTGATCTTGTAGAGAAATCATGGAGATATTTATTTAACTCTTCAGTCAATAATTTACCATTCACTAAAATATTTTATCACTTCTATAACTAAGAAAATGAGAGGAAAATGTTCCTTATATTTTAAAATATAGTTACTTTACGTATCAAAATTTTTACAAAGGTTCTTTATGCATATACTTGATTGTTGAATAAAACTATAATGGCAAACCTTTAGTGTTCAAAGATAATCTTTATTCTTAAGGAGAGTTTTTAGAAGGATGATCTGGCATTTTTCTTTTTTTAAAATATTTTTTTTTATGCTGAGAACTCGTTTTACTTTTGGCTGTGCTGGGTCTCCCTTACTATTTGGGCTTTTCTCTAGTTTCAGAGAATGGGGGCTACTCTAGTTGAGAGCGCAGGCTTCTCCTGCAGGGGCTTCTCTTGCTGCTGAGCAGGGGCTCTAAGGACTGTGGGCTTCAGCAGTTGCAGTTTCCTGGCTCTAGGTCACAGGCTCATGAGTTGTGGCAGAAGAGCTTGGTTGCTCCGCAGCATATGTGGCATGTGGGATCTTCCTAGATAAAGGATCAAACCTGTGTCTCCTGCATTGGCAGGTAGATTCTTTACCACTGAGCCACTAGGGAAGCCTTGGCATTTTTTCTGAAAATACACTTCTACATAGTATTTATCTAGGTTGAGCCTTTGTTTAGATGAATTTTATTGCATCTTTATATCATTGTCTGCTTCATTGTTTTATCTGTGTAATACTTGTTCATGTTTGTCAGGTATTTTTAAAATGTCTCCGTTTGATAGCCTTTATTTGTGAATGCTGTTTTTGGAGTACCAGCAAATGGTGCATGCCTTTGAGTTATTTTTTTTCCTGAGAAAAATTGTATTCTCATTCAGTTGCTTTTATAAAAACTTCATTAGAAAAAAGCGCCTAGGATCTAGAATCTAAAGACGTGGATTCAGGCTCTGTTTCACTGCTTAACAGCTGTGTTGTACAAAAACCAGTGTGTAGTGTAGTGGTTAAGACAAAAGTAGGTGAGCAGAGAGGTAAGCATTTGTAAAACTCCTTTGTTTACCTTCCCAAACCTTTCTGTAGTATTCTCCATGTGGTGCTTGGCAAAACTTGATTCTTCCAGTTGTTCAATTAGAAACCTTGGTTTCATCCCACTTCTTAGTCAAACCGTCAGCAGATTCTGTTGACCTCTACCTTCAAAATAAATTAAGAATCCAGCCATCTACTCTTCTGGATCATTGTGTGTGCTAAGTTGCTTCTGTTGTGTCCAACTCTTTGAGACCCTATGGACTGTAGCTTGCCAGGCTTCTCTGTCCATGGGATCTCCAAGCATGAACACTGGAGTGGGTTGCCATGCCCTCCTCCAGGGGATCTTCCCAGCCCAGGGATTGAACTCATGTTTCTTAGGTCTCCTGCATCGGCAGGCAGGTTCTATACTACTGGAGCCACCTGCATCATTACCTGATGTAAATCATTATCATCTGTCATCTACATTGTATCAATAGCTTCCTAACTGGTTTCCCTGCTTCTGCACCTTTCTCAATTCATCATTTAGATTCTTTGAAAACAAAAGTCAAATGTTCACTCACATCCATACTGTGGGTTCCCTATTTTATTGAAAATATAAGCTAAAGTCCCTGTTAGTGACCTAGAAAGGCCTTACATTCTCTCTCTCTTTCAGCACCCTCCACACTTCTCTGCAGCTATATGGACCTCCCTTTTGTCTTTGCCCTGTTATTTCCTCTAATTGGAGTGCTCTTCTCCACTTATCTGATGGCTCACTTCCTTTTTTTGTCTCAGATCTTTGTTCACGTGTAGTTTTCTAAGAGAAGCCTTCCTTGACGACCCAGTACAAGATAGTCCTCGCATCCCTGGCATTTGCAGTGCCCCTTAACCTGTTAAATTTGATCTTTATATGCCTGGTATATAGTTAATTAATATAGTGTTTCTGCTGGACATACTCCAGTGCCTGGCATGCAGTAGACCTTCAGTAACTGTCAGTGGAATAAGCACAGGTTTGAATTCAGATAAACTTTGTTTGAATTCTAGCTTTGCCACTTAAAATCTGTGTAACCTTTTTTTTTTTTAAAAAACCCATCATATGAGGTAAAATTACAAATCACTTCATGTCATAGATCTTTGGAACTGTTTGTGAGTTATAGCTCTGTAGACCTCTTATTTGTGTAAACTATCTCTGTCAGATATTCACTTAAAAAATGTTTGATTCCTGGTTCTTTGTTGCCTACCAACAAAGGCTACCAAAAAAGCAGATTTCCTTTATACGAAGTCTCCTTGTGTTTACACACCACAGGAAGCAGAGAGGAAGTATGATTTCTAATTAGCGTATATTCTTTGCCAGTCCTCTTCAAAGTTTTGGGAGTTAGCCAAGTAAAATCTTGAGCCTTCTACATCAATTTTAAATGGCAAGTTCAGTTTTTTCCTTTTTTAAATTGAAATACATTAATGTATCATGAAACTTAACCTTTTTTTAAAGTATAAAAGTCAGTGGCATTTAAAATATATTCACACCCATGGTCACAAAAAGAATATATTCATAAACTCACCCCTAAAAGAAACCCCTTAAGCCATTATCAGTTGCTTTGGTCCCAGTGTATCATGTTACTGGTCCCCCTTCTTCCTCTACTCCCGCCCTTGGAAATCACTAATCTGTTTTCTATCCTTATAGATTTGCCTATTTAGGGCATTTCATATAAATGGAGTCAGGCAATATGTGGCCTTTGGGACTGGCCTCTTCCACTCAGCATAATGTTTTTGAGGTTCATCCATATTGTAGCTTGTATATCAGTACTTGGTTCATTTTTAGGCTAATAGTCCATTTTATGGTTGTACCACAGCTTGTTTATCCACCAGTTAATTGACATTTGGTTTGTTTCCTGTTCCTGTCAGTTAATTGACTATTTGTATTATTTCTACTTTTTGAATAATGCTGCTGTGGGTATTTATAAACATGTTTTTGTGTAGACATGTTTTATTTGTCTTAGGTGTATACCTAGGAGTGGAATTGCTGAGTCATTTGGTAACTCTTATGTTTAATGTTCAAAGAAACTGCCGGACCTTTCCATGTCAGCTGCATTGTTTTACATTCCCATGAGCAGTGTGCAGAGTTTCCAGTTTGTACGTATTCTGGCTAATATTTGTTGTCCATTTTTTTAAGTGTAGCTGTCCTAGTGGGTGTGAAGTGATATCTCATTGTGGTTTCTCTTTGCATTTCCTTAATGACTAATATTGGACATCTTTTCTTGTTTTTATTGGTACATTTCTTGGAGAAATGTCTATTCAAATCCTTTGCCATTTAAAAAATTATCTTTTTATTGTTGACTTGTGAGTTCTTTCTTTGTATATTCTGAACTTAGACATTTGATTTGCAAATATTCTTTTATTCTATGAGCTATGTTTGCACATTCTTCCTGGTATCCTTTGAAGCATAAATATTTTTAATTATGATGAAGTCCAGTTTTTTTCTATTTTCATTTGTATTTTTGTTTTGTGTCATTACTTAATTCAAGGTCATGAAGAATTGCAGTTTATTATACTTCTCTTCTGAGAGTGTTATGGTTTTAGCTCTTACATTTACATCTTGATTTATTTTGAGTTAACTTTTGTATACGGTTTGAGGCCTATTTAGCTTTATAGCATTAATATGGCAGGTTGTTTTGTTTTGAAGTTGTATAGATGCACGATGAGGATCCATCAGGTTTGATAATATTCAACTGGATTCAAGTTATTTCTTTTGGTGAGTGCAGCTATTTATTATCTGCTTTCAGATAAGAATTTATATTGTAGCCCTACTACTAAAAAATGTGATTGTAATCCTAATAAACTATTACCGAGAATATAGTCATATGTTGACTTTTATTATAATTAAAATAGACATATCAACTTTGGTTTTTAAACTTGCAAAAGCATTGAGCCACTGGACATTTTAGAGGTCATCTAGTCCAACTATCATACCTTTAAATCATTGCTGAATTTTGTGGTTAGTGATCGTTGGTAAAATGTTTACTATTGTACTTCATGGAAGGCATATCTTGAGCAAATTGAGTATATAGTTCTTTTTTAGTATATAGATTTTATATGAGAAAAAAATGTTACAGAAAAAATGTCCCTTAGATAGGAAAACCAATTTAAAGAGTGTAGTGGAGAAAATTATGTAGCTGGGCATATTGGTACCATCTTTGCTCTTTATATTGCTTGTGGAAAACTCATAGATTCCTGTCTTTTGAGCTACCTTGATTTGATATTTCTAAAGTCTATCCACATGATTCATGGATTCTGTACTTGTGAATCCACCTACTTGATAACACTTATTTGTAACCCTGAAATCAATTCTCATGGTGCTTTTGTGGTGATTTGCACACATGTGCAGAGTGGGAAGATTTGAGTTGCTGGGTGTGCATGTGCCCTGCTCAAGTGCACAGAGCAACACTGTTATACAAGAAACAAATACCCTTCCTTGGGTCTGTTGCCACTTTTTTCACATTTTTGTGCTTTTGGTGATTTCACTGTTTAAAGTGGCCCTCAAGTATACTGGAGTGCTGTTCAGTCTTTCTAGTTCCAAGAAGACTGATGTGTCTTATTCAGAAAAATCTGTGTATTAGATAACCTTCATTTAGGCATGTACTGTTGCCCTTGGGTTCAGCATTGAGTCAGCAATATATATTAAGAACTCTTTAAATAGGAGCACACAAAAACTAAGGTTATTAATTGGTTGAACGTGAGTGGAGGATTACAGGAACCTAACCCTGTTTTCCCCTGGGAACAGTGGTTCACTATTTGCTAATTAAGTATTTGCTGTGACTTTATAGACTGTTACTACTGTGAATAATGAAAATTGACTATATTTTGATTTAAATTTCAGTCCCCCTTTGATCTGAAATGTGTTGAAGCCATGTTAAAACTGGTAAAATATAATGTCACCCTGGTCAGGTTCCTTGTTCACCTTTTTCCATTTTCTGCTTTAGATACTGTCCCTCAGTTGTTTTCTGTTTTTTTTTTTTTTTTTTTTTTTACTTACCCACATAGTGCAAGTCAGTGATTTTCAATGTTGGCATTATGTTGAAGACACCTAGGGAGCTTTAACAACAACTATCCCCAGAGAGTAATTGGTCTGGCGTTCATCCTGGATATTGAAATTTTTCTCAACACCTTGTTAAACCTGATCTGCTACCTAAGTTGAAAACTTATCTAGCTACAGTGGGAAATTTTAGCTGTGCAAATTATGTAAATTGTATAAGATATAATACTTATCCTTGGACCAGATTTAGCGTTCAGGAGATGGTTCAGTTCAGTCCCTCAGTTGTGTCCGACTCTTTGCGACCCCATGAATCGCAGCACGCCAGGCCTCCCTGTTCATCACCATCTCCCGGAGTTCACTCAGACTCACGTCCATCGAGTCAGTGATGCCATCCAACCATCTCATCCTGGGTCGTCCCCTTCTCCTCCTGCTCCCAATCGCTCCCAGCATCAGAGTCTTTTCCAGTGAGTCAACTCTTCGCATGAGGTGGCCAAAGTACTGGAGTTTCAGCTTTAGCATCATTCCTTCCAAAGAACACCCAGGGCCAATCTCCTTCAGAATGGACTGGTTGGATCTCCTCGCAGTCCAAGGGACTCTCAAGAGTCTTCTCCAACACCACAGTTCAAAAGCATCAATTCTTTGGTGCTCAGCCTTCTCCACAGTCCAACTCTCACATCCATACGTGACCACAAGAAAAACCATAGCCTTGACTAGACGGACCTTAGTCGGCAAGGTAAATGTCTCTGCTTTTGAATATGCTATCTAGGTCGATCATAACTTTTCTTCCAAGGAGTTTAATTTCATGTCTGCAGTCACCATCTGCAGTGAGTTTGGAGCCCAAAAAAATAAAGTCTGACACTGTTTCTACTGTTTCCCCATCTATTTCCCATGAAGTGATGGGACCAGATGCCATGATCTTCGTTTTCTGAATGTTGAGCCTTAAGCCAACTTTTTCGCTCTCCTCTTTCACCTTCATCAATAGGCTTTTTAGCTCCTCTTCCCTTTCTGCCATAAGGGTGGTATCATCTGCATATCTGAGGTTATTGATATTTCTCCCGGCAATCTTGATTCCAGCTTGTGTTTCTTCCAGTCCAGCGTTTCTCATGATGTACTCTGCATAGAAGTTAAATAAGCAGGGTGACAATATACAGCCTTGACATACTCCTTTTCCTATTTGGAACCAGTCTGTTGTTCCATGTCCAGTTCTAACTGTTGCTTCCTGACCTGCATACAGATTTCTCAAGAGGCAGGTCAGGTGGTCTGGTATTCGCATTTCNGGTCTTGATCCCTGTCTCCTGTACAGTGTCACGAACCTTATTCCATAGTTCATCAGGCACTCTATCTATCAGATCTAGACCCTTAAATCTATTTCTCACTTCCACTGTATAATCATAAGGGGTTTGATTGAGGTCATACCTGATTGGTCTAGCGGTTTTCCCTACTTTCTTCAATTTAAGTCTGAATTTGGCAATAAGGAGATGGTAGACCTTTCAAAGTTGATGCCTCTGGAGAGAGCTTTTTAAGAACCAAAGTTGAGACTATGAAACTTTTTATGTTCCTGGCTGATGAGGGTTCTATCAGAAAACATCTGTTTTCTGTAGTATCAGCGCAAATGTTGACTACCTTGCAAAAATCTCTTGATCTGATGGCTACTTTATATAAAGAAACAAAGTATCTGCTCTAAGAGTTTTTCTGGAGGAGGGTTAGTAAAGGAAATACATTTGAGATGTGGCTGCTGGGAACTTGCCTGGTGGATGCCACAGGCCAGAACTAAGAGTTCACATGCCTCCACTGAACACCCTGCATACTGCAGCCGAGATCTGGTGCAGCCAAATACATACATACATGGTGTTTAAAAAAGATGTGGCTGCTGGGTGATCCTTCAGGCTTAGTTGTGAGCTGAGTGATTCTTCTGTGCCAGTTGTGTACCTGGACAAACACATTTTGTATCAGGAATCTTTGGAGTTGAATGTGAATAGTTACCAATCTAAGGTTGTTGGGTTTTGGGGTTTTTGTTGTTGTTTTAAATAATCTTAGGGGTCCTATATTAAAATGTAAATAGCCCTTGGAACATTAGTCTTGTTTTTAGTCTTTTGGCCATTATTGTTATGCAATAATGCATAACATTATGCAGCTCCCATGTTAGGCCTATGCCAAGAGCTTTTTGTCTGTTAAAATCACAGAGAATCAGGCTGTTTATGATTCTGGGGCCTGAGTCTATTTTTCCTGTCTTTAGGTTGAACTGGATGTTACTGTAAACATGTAGATTCTGTCAGTAGCTTTTACTTGCTATGAATACTCAGCAGCTCTTTTTAGTCTCTTTTTATAGTGAGCTTCCATTTTGCATATACTTCCCTGGTGGCTCAGACGGTAAAACATCTGTCTACAATGTGGAAGACCCGGGTTTGAGCCCTGGGTTGGGAAGATCCCCTGGAGAAGGAAATGGCAATCCACTCCAGTACTATTGCCTGGAAATCCCATGGACAGAGGAGCCTGGTAGGCTACAGTCCATGGGGTTGAAAAGAGTCAGACACGACTGAGCTACTTCACTTTCACTTTCCACTTTGCATTTTGGGTAACTTTCACAGTTCCCAATTTTGTTCTCATTGTTCCTGAGTTTTTTTTTTTTTTTTAAGACTTATCTAGCTAAGTTACATACTCTTTCTACTGTTTATACTGTCGTTTTGAATTCACATTTTACTCAAAATCTCCATTAGTTCTTTAAAACTTTATACCTGGCATCATGAATCCACCAAACTGAGTCTCAGTCTCACAGCTGTACACGCTTTTTTTTAACCTCGTATGTCCCCATAGCACTCTTTACCTCTTCCATAGGATTTTTCACGTCCGCCTTGTACTTTTATAAAGGTACTTTATTGATTTTTAAGTCACTGAGGGCAGTGTGCTACTAGTAGTAAGCACTCAAGTAAAAGTAAAAAAATACTTTTTTCAAAATAGGTCAGAAGTGATATCAAAACGTTGCCTTTTTGCCCTATCCTTTGTTTTGGCTTCTGTCCTGGCCCAATTAGGGCTTCCAAGGTGGCTCAGACTGTAAAGTATCTGCCTACAATGGGGAGATTTGTGTTCGATCCCTGGGTTGGGAAGATGCCCTGGAGAAGGTAATGGCAACGCACTCTAGTATTCTTGCCCGGAGAATCCCATGGGCAGAGGAGCCTGGTGTGGGCCACAGTCCATAGGGTCACAAGAGTCGGTCATGACTGAGCAACTAACACTGGATCAGTTAAACTAAAGAATTGGAAAAAGTATATAGTGTTTTAAATTAGTGTTCATTCCCTGTTAATTAAATGCATTGTTTCAACTAGGTTAACCTTTGGTTTGTAACTCTTTACTTTGAAGATAATGTTTCAGTGAAAGTCTTATTTGTATCCCCTTCTCGCCCCCCCCACCCCCCACCCCTCACCACACCATGGTAGGTTTTTCCCCTTAAGTTTCCAATCTACAACACTTATTTTGACAACAAATAATCTTAAGTCTTGCTTCATGGAGACTAAAATTCTGTGATTGCTCTCTCCCCAAGCCCAGCTATGTTGTGTCTCAGGATACTTCTTCTCATTCTTGGAATTGTATTCCTTTTCCGGTTGTCTTCCTAGAGTGTGTCTAGGTGTGGGTCTGTCTCTGCCTGCGGGAGGAGAAAGTATGAGGTGGTGTGGGCGGAGGAGTTTTGGTGTAAGGAGTCTGGTTCTCTAAGAGGTAGCAAAGGACAGAACATCTGTTGATGTCTGAAGTTCAGGCTGGGCTTCTGATCAGCCTTATTACCCTTAAACACAGTGTTGACTTAAAGAAAGACACAAAACCTGAGAGTTGTGAGTTTAAATATTATTCAGGGTCTCACTGAGTACGGTAGCCCAGGAGATAGCCACTCAGCTCTGAGGAAACTGCTCCAAAGAGGTGGGGGAGAAGCCAAGTTATATATGATTTTTGGCTAGGAAATATTAATGCATGCATTCAGGCATACATTTTGGTAAAAGACGACTGCTAATCACAAAGAACAGATATACCAAGTGATGACTTTTAGTGCTTGTCTGTTTATGGAAAAATGCAAGAATCTGGCATCATTGCATTTCTTCCTGAGGGCCTGTTTTATCCAGAGAGCAGAGTTCCGTATCCTATTTTTCACTCCGAATTCCCCTCAGATTATACTGTTGCTGGACACACCTTTACACTTGTAGAACTGGGTGGTGAACATCAAGCCTTTTGTTCTTTGTATGGTAGTAATGGTGTTTTCCTAGTGACAGAGCTTTACTTCAAATTTTTTTAATTTAAAATATAATGGAAGAATTGGTCAGTTTGGACTAACACCAAAAACAAAACAAAAATTACCATAAAAAACAAAAATATAATGGAAGAATTGGTCAGTTTGAACTACTACCAAAAACAAACAAAAATTACCACAGAAAACAAAAATATAATGGAAGAATTGGTCAGTTTGGACTACTTCTACCAAAAACAAAACAAAAATTACCTCAAAAAACAAGCCCTATGAGGATATAGAAGCCCAGTTCAATCTTGGCAAGCGTCTAGTTTTCATATTAATGACAGTGATGGAAGTACTAGAAAAAGCCAAGACAGTTAGTGACGTTGGCTTGGAAAGGATTATCTGTGATCCTAAATAGCAAAAGGAGCATTATTGGGTACTGCTTCTTCCTTTGTATCACGTATTCTAAAGTAGACTGTTGTATTGGGTTCTGACTGAAACCAAATTTTCCTATATAGATACATTGAATTTTTTTTTTAATCCTTTTTTGGCCAGTGATCTCAGTTCCCTTACTAGAGGTTGAACTCAGGCCTTGGTGATAAAAGCCTGGAATCCTAACCACTAGGCCACCAAGGAAACCATGTCCCCACATTAAATAATTTTTATTAACTTACTTTAGATCCTCATAAACTGGCAAAAATTAAGACTAAATTTAAAAAAATTCAGCAGCTCTTTTTGTAATTGGAAAAAGTTGAAAGGTACATAATTTCTTAAACTGATATAAGGAGTGATGTGAAACATGACGGTAATTTAAAGCCTTGGATGCCAGGTCCTTTTACACTGTGGCTGCTTTGTGCTTATCACACCAAGGAAGACATTTTTCACAGTCTTGTGATTTTTTTTTTTTTTTTTTTTACTTTACAATACTGTATTGGTTTTGCCAAACATTGACATGAATTCACCACGAGTGTACATGCGACTGTACACCACGAGTGATGTTTCACATCACTCCTGACAGTGTTTTCTTTTTTCTTTTTATTTAACCCCGGAATAAATAGAACCTATTCTTGCAAGGAAAAAAAAACAAAAACTGATATCATAGAATGCCAAAATTGATTTTATAAATTATAGTCATTTATACTTTCATACTGTTGGAAGAAAAGTTATGACCAACCTAGATAGCATATTGAAAAGCAGAGACATTACTTTGCCAACAAAGGTCCGTCTAGTCAAGGCTATGGTTTTTCCAGTGGTCATGTATGGATGTGAGAGTTGGACTGTGAAGAAAGCTGAGCGCCAAAGAATTGATGTTTTTGAACTGTGGTGTTGGAGAAGACTCTTGTCAGTCCCTTGGACTCCAAGGAGATCCAACCAGTCCATTCTGAAGGAGATTGGCCCTGGGTGTTCTTTGGAAGGAATGATGCTAAAGCTGAAACTCCAGTACTTTGGCCACCTCATGCGAAGAGTTGACTCATTGGAAAAGACTCTGATGCTGGGAGGGATTGGGGGCAGGAGGAGAAGGGGACGACCAAGGATGAGATGGCTGGATGGCATCACGGACTCGATGGACGTGAGTCTGAATGAGCTCCAGGAGTTCGTGATGGACAGGGAGGCCTGGCGTGTTGCGATTCATGGGGTCACAAAGAGTCGGACACGACTGAGCAACTGAACTGAACTGATACTTTCATATTTCTGCATTCCTTATTAGAGTGAATCTTGGTATAAACACATTTTATGTTCTCTTTAAGTTTATTTTTTCAAGAAATTAGTGTTTCGTGTTATTCTGAAAAAATCCTGGTTATTGGTTTTATAAAAAAATAAATCGTAATGGCCTTGTATTGTAAGTTATTGACTTCTGAGTTTGTTTGGAGTAAAAGGATATATGTAGGGATATCAATGTATATAAACAACACTGCTCACATTAGATGAGGATATTATGTATCACACAGGATTTATAATACTGAGAAGTGCTTAAAACCATAATGAGAATATTTACATCACTTGTAAAACTACAGAAAAATAACTGTAGGTATATATGATTGAATTGGACTGAACGGAGGAAGCTTTAACTTGTGAAAATTGAAATAGAGTAACCTGTGTTCTGGAATTTTTGATTTAAAAGAACTCAGAGATAATCCTTTTTAAAATGAAAAAATGGACCCAGATCTTAGGTAACTTCCCTAGATATGATACTTAGGGTATACTTGCAATTTGAGAAATGGTCTCCCTAACTTAAATTTATTATTTGTACTTTCAGATAACTCTACTTCAGAATAAAAAATGTTCTCAAATTATCTGTAGTATCTTTTTTTATCCAAGATGGATTCCATTGCAAAACCAGATTTTATGTTCATTGAAAAATGTTGAACCTCCGACAGTAAACTTGTAGGAGGAATACAGTACATCTTTAAAAATATGTATTTGTTAGAAGAGTATTGTAACATTAGTCAGTATTATAACTGAGTCATACTCCGTAAATTGTAAATAACCAGATGTGTGCTCCTTTGAGACTAAATTTGCAAGAGGGATATATCCATGTAACTAAGATCCATTTTGTCTTACAGTTTACAAAGAATCTTATTAAATCTTTTTGAAGTCATAAAACTTAAAAGAGAAAAGCTGTGGAAGCTGTCCTTTGGTATAGAGAGTTGAGCATCAGTGTTTGTTCTAACAGTATGTCGCGCTTTAAGTAGCCATATTCTTTTGTCCACACTTTGACCATTACAGGCTGCACGTGTGCTGCTTCCTCTCCCTCGCACCCCCAGCTTTGTGTTATTCTTTAGGGTAAAGTTTCAAGAATGGTGTTCCTAAGTCATAGAATCTGTGCTTTCTAGCTTTCAAAATACCTGATGATAGTGAGTTGAAAGTTGTGGCACCAAAAGTACCAGAAATTTTTGCTCCTACAAAGAGAAGGCCCAGCAAGTAAAACGTAAGAACCATAGCAGAAATAGGAAGAGAAGCCAAGTTTGGCATAATAGAATCAAAAAGAGAAAGCTCTTCACATGAAAGATTGTAAGTGATAAATCTGTGAAATAAGACCTCCAGTAGATTTAATCAGCAAGCAGTAGAGGGGAAGTAGAGGCAGTGGATGTTGGCTCACCCTCTTCTTTCATGGAGTTTTACAATAAAAGAAAAGGAAGAAATTGACAGAAAATAAATCATGGCTGTTTTAAAGCTAGGAGAGACCCAGTTGATGACTGAAGGAAGGGGTTATGGACTGGGAAAGAGTGAAGTTACTAGAAACCACCTTATTGACTCTGAGAACAATATCCTGGATGAGTTGGTAAGGCATGAGGTCCAGAGAGAGGTGGAAGGATTCAAGAAGGGGAAAGAATCTTCTTTTTCAGTTGAAAGAAAAGCTGAAGTTTGTTATTTAAAATATCACTCTAGGGAATTCCCTGGCAGTCCAATGCTTAAGACTCAGACCTTTCACTGCCAAGGGACTGGGTTAAAAGAAAAAAAAAAAAATTCCCCCAAATAAATGAAGTTGATACATATTTTCATGTGCTTTCTAATAAAGTTCTTTCTAATATCCTAATTTTAGAATATTTTTATTTCATATCTTTGCTTTAGTTGCTATCTGTAAATTTTAATACTGCCTTAGTGTGTTTATTTAAACTTTTCAAAATATTGGTATATTTGCTGACCCATCTCATTCTATTAGTCACAATCCAGCTTCTCCGGTGGCTCAGTGGTAAAGAACATGCTAGTGCAGGAGACATGGGTTTGATCCCTGGGTTGGGAAGATCCCTTGGAGAAGGAGATGGCAACCCTCTCCAGTATTCTTGCTTGGGAAGTTCCATGAACAGAGAAGCCTGATGGGCTGCAGTCCATGGGGTTGCAGAGTTGGATGCTACTGAGCATGAGGTAGATATTTAATTATATAGAAATTAAGACAGAATATTACTTATCCAAAGTCACACGTACTATACTCTCCTGGAAAGCAGATGTTAAGTGTTCCAGTTGAACATACTCCTTTTAGCACTTAAATGTTTTCTTCCCCCTCCGGGGATGCGCCTTGTGGCTTCTAGGATCTTAGTTCCTTGACCAGGGATTGAACCCTGGTACCCAGCATTGAAAGTGTGGAGTCCTAACTACCGGACCATGCACTTTTACTCTTAAGGCTTGACTTTTGCTTACAGTTTTAACAAATAAGTAACCAGTACTATTACCCTAAATCCTAATTCTTGCCTCATGTGACAGATCTACAGTTTGGTTTGTAGGTCAAACCAGACTTTCCACTCAGCATATTTATTTAAGACTTGAGGGCTTCTCTCATGGCTCAGTGGTAAAGAATCTACCTGCCAACGCAGGAGACACAGGTTTGATCCCTGGTCTGGAAAGATCACACGTGTTGTGGAACAACTGAGTCCGTGGGCACAATTACTTAGCCTGTGCTCTAGAGCCCGGGTACCCCAACTACTGAAGCCCACGTGCCCTAGAGCCCGTGTTCCACAACAAGAGAAGCCACCCAGTGAGAAGTCTGCACACTGCAACAAAGAGTAGCCCCTGCTCCCTACAACTAGAGAAAAACCCACCAAAAATAAATAAATAAAGGGGAAAGGAAAGAGTTGGTGTGTGCCAAATCGTGTATAATCTGCATTTCCCACTGCATAGTTGTCTTATGCTTTATGGATAGTTTATTTGCCTCAGCAGCTTTATTAATAGTTATCAGAATCTCTGAATGTAACCCAGCATAGCCAAATCTGAAAGGTAAAAAATTTTGAATTGTACATTTATGGGGGCGGGGATATATCTCCTGTCAAAAAAGGTTACCTAAAATGAGACCTTGACTCTATCAGACTTAATGCTAATTACTACTTTTCACCTAGAGCTTGAAATGTAGTGATCACAAGGGCAGGACAGTAGACTCTCAACCGTATTTTATTTCATCCAGAGTCAAGGTTTCTGGGTAGCTTAAATATTTTATATAGAGTGCTAATTTCCAGAACACCAGACAGATAACTTCTGAACTAGCTTGAGAAATTTGGATTTGATTTTATCATTGTAAACTCATTGCCTTCTGGAGCCAAGCTGCTTTAAAGTATATATCATGGATCCATTGGGCTCATGGTAGAGAGTCCTAGCCTAAAGAGTTCATTTAAAAGGAGTAGCCAGACTTCAGCTCTGGTTGAAGTCTGGTTCAGTTATTTTTGTCTATCATTCTGAATATTCTCAAGAAGCTTGAATCTACATGTCCAAAACTGATTTTAATCTCATCTGCCTCCATCCCCACGTAGACTAGTTTCCTCTGCCTGTTCCTCCTGCTGTGTATGTTTCAAATTAATATTTCTACCATCATTCAAGCTAACCTGGAGTCTTTTTTTTTTTTTTCTCTTTCTCATTTCTCTTGATCATTTACCACTAAATCCTGTCTGTTCTGTATCTTGGTTGTTCACTAGTAATGTCTCAACCTCTTATTCTTCGATCAGTTTTCAGCTTGGCCTCCTGGCCTTCATTCTGTCTTAAACTTCTCCAGTACATCTGCCACACTGTTTTCAGTTATAAGGGTTTGAGAGGGAGAGGGAGATTATTGTCTAAAGAGCTAGGAGTTGTTATTACCTATGGGTGGAACTAAAGAGCCTGTACTTGTGCTAAGCTGCTGGAGATACTGGTATGAGTTCCTGCTACTTCGGAGAGCCATGCACACTCCTCGTTCTAAAGCTGCCTGGTCTTGACATCAGTAGCAGGAGACTCATTCACTTGGGTGTATCAGAAACAGGAAAGAATGGGAGGGGAAACGGCATTTTTCTTCTACTTTTGTCTTGTGTTTCTTCCTGCCCCCCCGCCCAGTACCTTCTGTTGGCAGAGTGGAAGACAGGGGAGTCTGGCAAAAATAGTTTACAGGCTTTTTTGTCTCTATTACTTGGAGAGATGTTAATACAATCTCCTGCTATGAAGGTAGATTTGTTAATTTTCCTTTGTCTTTGAAGCTAAGTTGAATATATTTATACTTTGGATGAACTGAACCTTTCATCATTATGTAGTTTGTTTTTTTTAAATCTCTGTTAGTAATTTTGGTCTTAAAGTCAATTTTACTTGATACTTGTGCAGCTATATCAACTTTTCTTTTGACCTGGTGTCTTTTTCTGTTCTTTGATTTTGAACCTTTCTTTGTCCTTACGTTTTAGTTTTGTCTTTTAAAAATCACAGAAACTATATATTTTCACCATCCATTTAACTTTTATCTTTTAACTAAAGAACTTTACTCATTTTTTAATGTTGTTCTTGTTTGTTGTTCTTTTGCTGAGTCGTGTCCAGCTTTGTGACCCATGAACTACAGTACTCCAAGCTTCTCTGTCCTTCACTATCTCCTGGAGTTGGCTTAAACTCAAGTCCATTGAGTCAGTGATACCATCCAACCATCTCATCCTCTGCTGCCCCCCTTCTTCTTTTGCCTTCAGTCTTTCCCAGCGTCAAGGTCTTTTCCAGTGAGTTGGCTCATCACATCAGGTGGCCACAGTATTGGAGCTTCAGCATCCATCCTTCCAGTGAATATTTAGGGTTGATTTCCTTCAGGATTGACTGGTTTGATCTTCGTGCTGTCCAAGGGATTCTCAAGAGTCTTCTCTAACGCCACAATTTGAAAACATCAGTGCTTCTATTCTCAGCCTTCTTTGTGGTCCAGCTGTCACATCTGTGCTTGACTACTGGAAAAACCATAGCTTTCACTATATGGACCTTTGTTGGCAAAGTGATGTCTTTGCTTTTTAATATGCTCTCTAGGTTTGTCATGGCTTTTCTTCCAAGGAGCAAGTGTCTTTTTTAATTTTGTGGCTGCAGTCACCATCTGCAGTGATTTTTGGAGCCCGTGAAAATACAATCTGTCACCATTTCTGCTTTTCCCCTATCTGCCATGAAGTGATGGCATATATAAGTATATATGTATATAAATATATATATAAAAGTATGTAGTGCAAACATGGGTATCCACTTCTCTATTGATACTGCTAGGAGGGAACTACTATAAAATGGTTGGATGTGCTTGCTTCTAGTCTTTTCCATATGCATTTATATGATGTTTGTATAACTCTTGCTTTTGTTTTAATATAAAGAAATTACAAGTATTTTTGAGGCCTGCTTTTTTCCATTTCAGTATGTTTTGGGATTCTTCTGTTGGTGTTAGTACGCAGAAATCCACATCATTCTTTTCTTCTAAAGACATAGCTTTTAAAAAGATTATTTGTTCATCTATGTTTGGCTGTGCTGGATCTTCTTTGCTGTACGCAGGCTTTCTGTTTGCAGAGATTGGGGATTACTCTTCGCTGCAGTGCTCAGGCTTCCCATTGTGTTGGCTTCTCTTATCGCAGAGCACAGGCTCTAGAGTCGGGGCTCAGTAGTTGGAGCTTAGTTGACCCACGGCTTGTGGGATCTTCCCAGATCAGGCATCAAACCCGTATCCCCTACACTGGCAAGTGGATTCTTAACCACTGGACCACTAGGCAAGTCCCACATCATTCTTAATGATTGCGTGTGTGCTTATGTGTGCTGAGTTGTGTCTGACTCTTTACAACCCCACGAATTGTAGCCCGTCAGGCTCCTCTGTCCGTGGAATTTTCCAGGCAACAATACTGGAGCCGGTTGACGTTTCCTACTCCAGGGGATCTTCCAGATTCAAGGGTCAAACCTACATCTCTTAAGTCTCCTGCATTGGCAGATGGATTCCTTACCACTGAGCCACCTGGGAAGCCTAATGGTTGTCTAGTCTTACTTCTGTATGCCACACTTTGTATAATTATTGATAGGCAACTATATTGTTTCTGGATTTTGCATACAGTGAAGCAGTCAGCATCCTTATTAATTAAAAAACAAAACATTTACTGAGGGAAAGCATTATGTGTCAGGCACAGTTTTGTGGCACAGTGGTAAAGAATCCACCTGCCAATGCAGGAGATGCAGGTTCAGTTCCTGTGTTCAGAAGATCCCCTGGAGGAGGAAATGACAACCCATTCCAATACTCTTGCATGAAAAATTCCATGGATAGAGGAGCCAGGCGGACTGCAGTCCATGGGGTTGCAAAGAGTCGAATATGAGTGACTGAATACAGTTTTGAGTGCTAGGATTACAAAGGTAAATAGTAATCTCTGCCTTAGAGTTGCTTACAGTTATACAAATGCTACAATAACATAAAGTAAATTAATTGGGCATCTGTTGTTTTTCCAGCTAGAAAAATCTTTATTGCATCAGATATTTTATGGTGTTTCTCCTGAATAACTTCTCATTTGGGTCTTATTACTTTTTTAAGTTTCTAGATTCTGAAAAAAGAATTGTTGCCTCAGTGGATAGAATTTATATTCCCCAGGATATTTTGTTTGTTTCTGCCTGTTGCCTGGGGCTTTACTTCCTTGACCACTTGATTAAATTCTTGCCTTAGGTTCTCTGCGGGAATTCAGACAGAGCCATGTAGGTATCTGCTTGAGATTCAGACATTTCATGGGAGACATTTTTTTCTTCCTCTAGCCATTGCTAAGTTCTGAACAGGCAGATTTCATTGTTATCTCTTTCTGTGCCCTTTATCTTATTCACCATTGGTTTGAGGGATCATAGTTTTATGCAGGTCTTCTGAGAGATTGCATACTACTTGGTCTTGCACCCCTGGGTTTGGTAGAGAACTCCAAAATGAAATCCTGCCCTGATCGTTTGAATATTTCAAAGTTCCTGTGTTCATTTGATTTTTGTTTTCTGTGGAAGTATTTAGAGTATCTGCATTGTGCTAGAAATAAAATTTTGTTTAGTCTTTTTATTTATTTATCTGGCTGCGTCAGGTCTCGGTAGCTGCACAAGGGATCTTTCATTGTGTCATGCAGAATCTTTCACTGTGATGTGCACTCTCTAGTTGTGGCCCTCGTGCTCAGTAGTTGCAGTGTGAGCTTAGTTGTTTGGTGACATGTGGGATCCCAGTTCCCCAACCAGGGATCAAACTCAGGCCCTTGGCAGCCCTAACTACTGGACTGACAGAGAATTCCCCGAAAGATTAACTTTAAAATAAGAGTGAACACCTTTATTTGTTGAAGGCTACCCATTTCCTAAAAGGGGGAAAGTTTCAGTAAATAAATGTTAGAATTAAGAGCTGTAGAAGTATACTAAGGAAAGGAAGTATTTTCTTAATTTGCCTGAATCAAATTCTACCTAATTTTTAAATAAGGTAAAATAATTTCAGTGCTGTGTCATCTCACCCTTTTTCATTTGATAAAAGAAAAATGTTGTAATTGTTTAATATTGTTGGGGGAAGTAGTAATTTATTAGTGTAATGATATTAATTGATGATAACAATAATGTTGTTTAGTCACTAAGTCGTGTCTGACTCTTTTGCAACCCCATGGACTGTAGCCCACCAGGCTTCTCTGTCCATGGGATTTCCCAAGCAAGAATACCTGAGTGGGTTGCCATTTCCTCCTCTAGGAGATCTTCCCAACCCAGGAATCGAACCCTCCTCTCCTGCATTGCAGGTGTATGCTTTACTGCTGTGCCATGTTAATGTGTATGTTCTAATTTTTTCCATCACACCCTCCTATTGTTTATTTTCCACCTTTAGTTGATTGTTAGATGAAATTAGAGAAAACATGTTGGGCATTTTAAGTACAGTTGCATTAGCCATCATTGTCATATATCTCCACATTTTTAATGTTTTCCCCCCTTCAGTTTGTATTTCTTCCTACCCTAAATAAGGATTTCTACCATTTAGTTTCTCAAAATGTCACTTTTAAATAAAATTTAACAAGATGTGAGGTCTGCCTCTCCAATGCCTTAACTTGCTCCATTTTTTGTCACATTTTAATATACCACACATATACTTGTTTTTTAACTATTGACTGTCTCTTCCTTCACTAGAGTTTAAGCTTTACACAGCCAGGTATCTTGTCAGTTTGTCCATTGATATATTGTCATTTTTAGTATCTAAGAGGGATATATTCTTTTCTTTTTTGATTGATAATGTCAGAGTATCATTTAAATATTTTATACCTTGGTTTCAACATGTATTAGTGTTGAATAATACTTAACACAAATCCATTAGTTTAGAAGCTAGGCTGTTTTATATATGAATGAACTTTTTAGGATGCTGTTTGAAATAGTCCTTTTTTGTTTGTTTGCTCAGAGTATTTCATTGAGTGTGGTATTCCTCAACTTGAACAGTGTTGTTCACTATCAAACAACTATAAGTGGTACTTTTTTAAAATACAGTAATACCCATCATCTTCAGCTGTCTGAAAAAGCAAAAATTTGAACTAATATATAAAGCACTAGCATTGATGAAAATGATCAAGAGCCGAAGAGGCAAAGATGGCCTCATTGGGATGAAACTTCATGGCTTACTTAGGACCATGCTTCACAGTGTGGTCTGTGGACCTGTTAATTACTGGGCTGTGCTTTTCATTTTTATGAGGACTTGGTAAACTTGTTCCTAATTTCTCCAGTTAGTCTCAACAAGGGAGTATAGTCTGGTTTAAGAGCAAACAAAGCAACAAATGTTAGTCAGTGCTAATGCCGTCCCTGAAGATTAGTTGGCATTTGTTATATCAAAAAAAAAAAAATGTGATGTAGTCACCAAAATAAGTAAACCCTTTTGCTTGGTAAGGGAGGTTTTGGCTCCAAAGTGGAAAACAGCAAGTAAAAGAGAAAGAAAGAGAATGTCTGTGCTTAGAGATTAAGTATTATGACAAGTTATTGATAATCAAAGAGCAGATGACAGTTTAAAATGTGAGAACTGGGGCTATCAAGCTACTTTAACTATATGCTGAAGGGTCAGGTGGGCTTGTAGACCTTACTGTTGTCTGAGGCTGTCACAATAATCATTATTAACAGGTTAAATTATTTTCAGTACATATAATGTCAGGGATCTGTATTAGAATTTAGAGTTTTACTATTTTCATTTAAAATTTTTTGATATTTAAAAGTATTCATTTTTATCCATTATATCTCATTCCCTGGTCATTCAGGGAAGCACATGGCATATTCAAACTTGGTTTGACATTATGGGTCTATACTGGGATGGGTATTGATAATATCAGTTGGGGAAAATGGAACAGGGCTGATTAGAATATAGAAATTACAGTTTTGTTGTGTGTTTTTTTTTTTGCCATGCCACACTGCATGCAGGATCTTAGTTCCCTGATAAGAGAGTCAACCTGTGCCCCCTGCAGTAGAAGCATGGAGTGCTAACCACTGGACTGCCAGGAAGTTCTCACAGCAATTGTGGTGGTTTTTTTTTTTTTTACATTTAAAAGAAAATATTTATTTTTGGTTGTACCGGATCTTCGTTCCTGTGCACGGACTTTCTCTAGTTGTGGCGAGTGGGGGCTCTTTGTTGCTGTGTGTGAGCTTCTCCTGGCTGTGGCTTCTCCTGTTGCAGAGCACAGGCCTCAGTAGTTGTGGCCTGAGGGCTTAGTTGCTCTGGCAGCATGTAGAATCTTCCTGGACCAGGGGTCAAACCCATGTCTCCTACATTGTCAGGTGGATTCCTACCTACTGTACCAACAGGGAAGTCCTGATTACAGTTTTTAAAGTGATCTTTAAGTTGCTTTTACTCTATTGTATAAAAACTGTGGCTTGAGCTTTTCAAGGGCTTTAAGTCTCATAAGGCCAAAAGTAATAATGTATGTATCTGGTTTATTCCTTTGGGCTTTTTCTGTCCCACACTTGACCTTTGGTGTGAAACAGCTGCTGTAGTGATTCTTGGAGTGGTGGTAGTGGGGAAGAGGGGGTGTTAAGCTCCTGGGCTGCCTTTCCATGTTACACAAATACTTTCCTGGACCCCGGTAGTAAGCCCCAGTTCTAGGGGAGAGTAAATCTCAAGAATAATTCCTCACAGCACTGAAGTGGGAGAAAGTTTAACTTCTGTCACTCTACATTCTGTGCAGGGTGACGCATCCTAGCTGTTGCAGTAGTCTGGAGTTTCTCAACCATAGTATTATGACATATGGGAGTGTCACGCCATTGTGTGGTGCTTCCCGGTGTCTTGTTGTTGACAATAGTTAACTCCAAAATTGGTTAGTGGTCTTCTTACCCCCCAAAGTAGTAAATTACGGTGGATTCATATCACTTTGATTCATTTATATTCATAAGGAAAGAGAGAAAGGAAGGTGCTGTCTAGACTGTAGAGCCACTGGACAGCTATGCCAGTTCTGAAAGTGTTAAATCACTTTTTTTTTTCCACCGTATTTAGATATATCAGGATCTTTCACACTGGGTGTATAAACCGTTTGGATCTCTTAGAAGAGCTCAAATTTCTCTGAGTTTTCTAGACTTGAGCTAACACATGTGAGGGCTAGATAGAATTTTCAGGTTATTCTAGATTTGGGATGCTCTCAAACATTTAGATTGTGTGCCTGCCTGGTCTTTCTGCCTTGGAGCACAGATGTGCTTCTGTTTTATGCAGTCTGGGAATAAAGTGCATATTTACAGATCGACTGAGATCATGCATCATGGGGTAGGTGTTAAATATTAAGAGAAGAATCATTTTAGGCATATTAAATCTACTCAGAAAATTAATTTTTACTCTTCAGGTAGTTCTGATACTTAACAGTTAGGGAGATCAGACCTTTATTAACAATTTTGAATGCACATATTCCTCCCTACTTTAACATATCTGAAATTAAGATATGTCAGTGGAGTGTTGTCATTTAACTGGTAGCTATTTTCCTTTCTTAGTGTTACATAAAATAATATAATTGATGGTGTGTCTTAGATTCAGAGAACCATGATACATTTGTAATATGTGTAATTACTTTTCTCGTACCTCTCCAATTCAAGAACAGACAGGGTGATATTTGGCTGTGAACCTTTGGAACTGTTAGTTTTTCAGCCCCTTCAGCTCCCAGTGGTTTGTGGGTAGTTCTGCTTCTTTAGTTACCTTCTGCAGATATTTTCCGGTTATCTCCCGTTACCTCAGTTCGAGACTATTATTTTACCGCTATCTAGGGAAGCAGCCAGTGTTGCCCTGATGGTCTAATGAGCTGGTGGTATCTTTGCTTTTGCTAGAGTTCAGTCCTAACGCAGGTATTTCACATCTACTTTTAACACTTAGTCTCCAAAGTTAGGAGGTGAATGCTTCCTCATGTGATAATAGCTTTCTGTTGACAGATGTTGCTTGGTATGATTTCTAAACAGTTATACTGGTTCTTCACATCCTGGAGTATGAATTTTCATGTATTTTTACATTGAACTCTTTACGTCCTCCTTTTTTAGCTTCTTTGCTCATAGTCAGGGTTCTTAGAACTAGTTTTTTAGAAGAGCCAGAGGACCATTGGGGAAACTGTTTGCTTACTCAGAAACACTTCCTGCCCTCTCTAATGAATTATTGTTCTGTGAAGGATACACCTAAGAGTGAATTCCGTGTTTTTATGAGCCTACCGAATATACTGTTTAACCTTCTACCTTTTTTTTTAGTACACGTGTGAATCATTAGTTTTTATTAGTGTGCTTAGTAAGTACTCATTAACACCTCTCCCCCATGTTAGTCCTGTCTTGTCTTTCTACTGCAGAGATATGGATGTGCAAGGTAGTGTATTGCCTGATAGCAGAGATGGTAAGGGACTGGCATGGCTTGTCTTTTAATGTAGTGACTCCACCCCCTCCGTTAAAAAACATGCTCCAGCGAATGTCTTGAAATGTTTGAAAAAACATGCAATGTTTGAAAGAACAAACACTTAAAATCCCTTGTAATTCCAAAGAGTTGGATGGTTCTTGTTTGAGTTTGCAGGCAAAATATTGACCCCAGTGGCAGTAGTCTGAATTCTTGGCTGGAATTGGAGATTCTTCCACATGACACGTGGTTATTGGCAGGAGGCCCTAACCTTACCCTGCTGACCTCTGAATTGAGTTGTTCACAGTATGGAAAGTGATTCTAGAGAGAACAACCAAGACATAAATCACAATCTTTTATTTATTTATTTATTTATTTTTACTTTTAAAATTTTTATTTTAACTTTAGGTTACTTTACATTACTGTATTGGTTTTGCACAATCTTTTATAACCTAATCTTGGGAGTGACATACCTTCCTTTCTGCTGTATTGTATTGGTTACACTGACCAACTCTGGTACCGTGTGGGAGGATGTGACTACCAGGAAGCAGTTACTTGGAGATTCTCTTGGAGTTTGGCTACCGCAGGCCCCTTTCTTTGTGGACATACAAGTAGTAGTATTGGGGTGGAAAAAACTTCTTTTTCTTCAGCACTGGTCACATGGTCTTTTAGGGATAATTGCACCAATGCAATTCTTCTTAGCTTGCCTTTGTATCCTGTTTCTTTTGGTAGCTGGTTATGCAAACTGATCTTCCTTTGTATCCTGATTCAGTGACAAGGGCTGTCTTCCCTGTCTTATATGAAGTTCTCAAGGTCTGGAGGATTTCCACAGCATTGTTTCCCGAACTGTGGTCATTGAAACAAGACTTTTGCAAGATGCCCTACACTGAGAGGATTCCATTACTTTAGAAACCTGTATGTTATCTTCCTCCCCTTAGAGAATCGTAATGCAAGTTAGTATATCAGATGTCTCTGAGAATTCCTGCTTTAAAAAAAAGCAAAACCCTTTTTTTTTTTTTTTTTAGTCTAGTGTTTTTGAAAATTGACTTAATCACAGAACCTACAGGATTTGTTGACTTTAATTGAAAGTGAAAAGTGTTAATCGCACAGTCCTGTTTGATTCTTTGCAACCCCATGAACTATATATAGCCTGCCAGGCCCCTCTGTTCCTGGGATTTCCCAGGCAAGAATGCTGGAGTGGGTTGCCATTTCCTTCTCCAGAGGATCTTTCTGACCCAGGGATCGAACCCAGGTCTCCTGCATTGCAGGCAGAGTGTTTACAGTCTTGAGCCACCAGGGAAGCCTCTGTTGACTTAAGTAAATTTAAAACCCTCTTCTACATAGACACGGTCAAAGGCCTCTTGAGAAATCTGTATGCAGGTCAGGAAGCAACAGCTAGAACTGGACATGGAACAACAGACTGGTCCCAAATAGGAAAAGGAGTATGTCAAGGCTATATATTGTCACCCTGCTTATTTAACTTCTATGCAGAGTACATCATGAGAAACGCTGGACTGGAAGAAACACAAGCTGGAATCAAGATTGCCGGGAGAAATATCAATAACCTCAGATATGCAGATGACACCACCGTTATGGCAGAAAGGGAAGAGGAGCTAAAAACCCTCTTGATGAAAGTGAAAGAGGAAAGTGGAAAAGTTGGCTTAAAGCTGAACATTCAGAAAACGAAGATCATGGCATCTGGTCCCATCACTTCATGGGAAATAGATGGGGAAGCAGTGGAAACAGTGTCAGACTTTATTTTTGGGGGCTCCAAAATCACTGCAGATGGTGATTGCAGCCATGAAATTAAAAGACACTTACTCCTTGGAAGGAAAGTTATGACCAACCTAGACAACATATTCAAAAGCAGAGACATTACTTTGCCGACTAAGGTCCGTCTAGTCAAGGCTATGGTTTTTCCAGTGGTCATGTATGGATGAGAGAGTTGGACTGTGGAGAAAGCTGAGCGCTGAAGAATTGATGCTTTTCAACTGTGGTGTTGGAGAAGACTCTTGAGAGTCCCTTGGACTGCAAGGAGATCCAACCAGTCCATTCTGAAGGAGATCAACCCTGGGATTTCTTTTGAAGGAATGATGCTAAATCTGAAACTCCAGTACTTTGGCTACTCATGCGAAGAGTTGACTCATTGGAAAAGACTCTGATGCTGGGAGGGATTGGGGGCAGGAGGAGAAGGGGACAACCGAGGATGAGATGGCTGGATGGCATCACGGACTTGATGGACGTGAGTCTGAGGGAACTCCGGGAGATGGTGATGAACAGGGAGGCCTGGTGTGCTGCGATTCATGGGGTCACAAAGAGTCGGACACAACTGAGCAACTGAACTGAACTGAGCTACATAGACACTTTTCACAAATGTATTCCTTCTTTATTCACAACATTGTTTAGGCAGCTTTATTTCTATGTTTTCAATAATTAAAATTTTTCTAAACTAATTTTTAGTTTGTAATTTTGAATTTTGGAAGGCAATAGGTCAGAAATTGCAGTTAATATCTTATTTTCCTTGTTGCTAGCAATTTTGATATTGTACCATTTGAAGAAAAGTTTTCACTTTTGCCAATTAAAAGAGCCATTGAGTCTCAACAAAAAAGGGAGGAGTTCTCTAATCTGTAGAGGTTTTAGATGTTTGTAGGCTTATTGAAAGATGTTATGAATTGAAAAGATCTAGAAAACTACAAACATTGCTTTATTGATAGTGATATTCCACTGTTTTGAAAAATCAGAAACTAGCTTTTAAGTAGAGTTGTTTGAAGTTCTGACTAGGAATCCATGCTCGTGTGCTTGCTTTTTTTTCTTTCCTGAACACTTACTATGTACAATTTTATTTATTTTTAAACAAACTTGTGATTAATTGGTGGCTGTGCTGGGTCTTCATTGCTGCGCTCAGGCTTTCTCTTGTGGTGCACAGGCTTCTCACTTTGGTGGATTATCCTGTGGGCATGGGCTCTAGGGTGCATAGGCTCAGTAGCTGTGGCATATGGGCTTTGTTTCCCCACAGCATGTGGGATCTCCCTGGGGCAGGGATCAAAACCCATGTTCCCTGCATTGGCAAGCTGATCTTAACCAGTGGACCACCAAGGAAGTCCTGTTTGTGTACTTTAATCCCAAAGGAAAGATATTCATTAGGAATCTTTATAATGTTGCATGCACTTCTAATAACATTGGTTATTTTGCTTTTAAACCCATAAATTATGGACTGTTGTGGTTTTTATTTTGCTTTGTTGTGTCCTGACAAAGAATGTCGAGTGATGATAATAAGGGAAGAATTGAACAATAAAGGCTATACAAAAAAAGAATGCAAATACATAGCCATTTCAGGGCATCTAGTGTGTGAAAAAAGTAACTTTATGTAATCTCAGGCTGTGATATGTTATATTCTGGTGTTGAAAGATTAAATTATATGTGGATGATACTGTCTTAAGAAAACAAATAGGAGCTGTAAATTTAAATTATTTTAAACTTTTTCAAAAGACGTTTTCTATAGTTCTTCTGGAAAATCTATTTGTATGAAATGATGCATTCTTTAAAAGTTATGGAAAATTATGATTTTTATCATTGAAAACCAGTAAAGGAGGCCCTGCTAAAACTTTTAAGCATTTATAACCTTATAACTTGGTAACTATCTTATAGCATAAATGGTTACAAATATATTTAGAAATAATTTAATAATTGTGAATTATAGGAAAGCAGTAAAAAATCTGAGAATCAGGAATGTTAAATATATAGATGTAAGGGGTTTATAAAGGAAAAGGCACAAGCATTTGGGGAAAATTTAATCAAGGATTTCAGACTGTATGACTACAAGGATATTATATTGTAAGAAAAAAAAGTACAAAGTTATTAATGATACTCTCTCTTTTTATTTTAGAAACGACTACAGAAAGAACTGTTGGCTTTGCAAAATGACCCACCTCCTGGAATGACTTTAAATGAAAAGAGTGTTCAAAATTCAATTACACAGTAAGTATTTTAAGTTTTAAAGTACTTGTTTTTCTTTTGTTATCAATGTAAGTATGAATATATACTCATTTTAAAAATACAGATTGTGAGTTTTGTTGAAAGAGGAGCAGAGAAAATGGGAAAGGCAGATGAAATACCATTTGCTTTCTTATGAGAATGAATCCTTCAAGACGAAAATCATTGCTGGAGGAGAGAGGACAGTTGGTGGAGTAGCCTTCTAAAGCAGACCAATGATGCCTTAGGAGCCACCTGGAATTGGCTATACTTCGTCCCCCACATCATCAATGGATCCTTCTTTGTTCTCAACCTCCTCCTGGGAGTACTTTCCGGGGAATTTGCCAAAGAGAGAGAGAGAGAGTGGAGAACCGGAGAGCCTTCATGAAACTGCGGAGCCAGCAGCAGATCGAGCGTGAGCTGAATGGGTACTGCGCCTGGATAGACAAAGCCGTGAACCTCTCTGGGTGTCCCTCAATGTCGAAAAACTTTTCATCTTTAACCTAGATGTTTTATCATTGGAGCTGTATAGATGGAGAAGTCTTGAGGCTACTGTAAAAATAAAACTGAACACCAGAAGCAGGAGACTGAAGTCCAAATCCTGAGAACATCAGAGAACTCCTGAATCCAGGGAACATTAATCGATAGCTCATCAAACGCCTCCATACCTACACTGAAACCAAGCACCACCCAAGGGCCAACAAGTTCCAGAGCAAGACATACCACTCAAATTCTCCAGCAACACAGGAACACATCCCTGAGCTTCAATATACAGGCAGCTCAAAGTTACTCCAAAACCATAGACATCTCATAACTCATTACTGGACACTTCATTGCACTCCAGAGAGAAGAAATCCAGCTCCAGCCACCAGAACTCCTACACAAGCTTCCCTAACCAAGAAACCTTGACAAGCCACTGATACAACCCCACCCATAGTGAGGAATCACCATAATAAAGGGAACTCCACAAATTCCCAGAAAACAGAAAGGCCACCCCAAACGCAGCAATATAACCAAGATGAAGAGACAGAGGAATACCCACCAGGTAAAGGAACAGGAGAAATCCCCAGCAAACCAAACAAAAGAGGACGAGATAGGGAATATACCTGAGAAAGAATTCTGAATAATGATAGTGAAAATGATCCAAAATCTTGAAATCAAAATGGAATCACAGATAAATAGCCTGGAGACAAGGATTGAGAAGATGCAAGAAAGGTTTAACAAGGACCTAGAAGAAACAAAAAAGAGTCAATATATAATGAATAATGCAATAAATGAGATCAGAAACACTGGAGGCAACAAATGGTAGAATATTGGAGGCAGAAGATAGGATTAGTGAAATAGAAGATAGAATGGTAGAAATAAATGAATCAGAGAGGAAAAAAGAAAAACAAAAGAAATGAGGACAATCTCAGAGACCTCCAGGACAATATGAAACACTCCAACATTCCAATTATAAGAGTCCCAGAAGAAGAAGACAAAAACAAAGACCATGAGAAAATCCTTGAGGAGATAATAGTTGAAAACTTCCCAAAAATGGGGAAGGAAATAATCAGCCAAGTCCAAGAAACCCAGAGAGTTCCAAACAGGATAAACCCAAGGCGAAACACCCCAAGACACATATTAATCAAATTAACAAAGATCAAACACAAAGAACAAATATTAAAAGCAGCAAGGGAAAAACAACAAACAACACACAAGGGAATTCGCATAAAGATAACTGCAGATCTTTCCATAGAAACGCTTCAGGCCAAGAGGGAATGGCAAGACATACTTAAAGTGATGAAAGAAAGTAACCTAACAGCCCAGATTACTGTACCCAGCAAGGATCTCATTCAAATATGAAGGAGAAATCAAAAGCTTTCCAGACAAGCAAAAGCTGAGAGAATTCAGCACCACCAAACCAGCTCTCCAACAAATGCTAAAGGATATTCTCTAGACAGGAAACACAAAAAGGGCATATAAACCCGAACCCAAAACAATAAAGTAAATGGCAATGGGATCATACTTATCAATAATTACCTTAAATGTAAATGGGTTGAATGCCCCAACCAAAAGGCAAAGACTGGCTGAATGGATACAAAAGCAAGACCCCTATATATGCTGCGTACAAGAGACCCACCTCAAAACAAGGGACACATACAGACTGAAAGTGAAGGGCTGGAAAAAGATATTCCACGCAAATAGAGACCAAAAGAAAGCAGGAGTAGCAATACTCATATCCGATAAAATAGACTTTAAAACAAAGGCTGTGAAAAGAGACAA
>SJYQ01095311.1:34773-109241 GCA_006410935.1 Redunca redunca
CTCGAATAGCCAAAGCAATCTTGAGAAAGAAGAATGGAACTGGAGGAATCAACTTGCCTGACTTCAGGCTCTACTACAAAGCCACTGTCGTCAAGACAGTATGGTACTGGCACAAAGACAGAAATATAGATCAATGGAACCAAATAGAAAGCCCAGAGATAAATCCACACACCTATGGACACCTTATCTTTGACAGAGGAGGCAAGAATATACAATGGATTAAAGACAATCTCCTTAACAAGTGGTGCTGGGAAAACTGGTCAACCGCTTGTAAAAGAATGAAACTAGATCACTTTCTAACACCATACACAAAAATAAACTCAAAATGGGTTAAAGATCTAAACGTAAGACCAGAAACTAAAACTCCTAGAGGAGAATATAGGCAAAACACTCCGACATAAATCACAGCAGAATCCTCTGTGATCCACCTCCCAGAATACTGGCAATAAAAGCAAAAATAAACAAATGGGATCTAATTAAAATTAAAAGCTTCTGCACAACAAAAGAAAGTATAAGCAAGGTGAAAAGACAGCCTTCTGAATGGGAGAAAATAATAGCAAATGAAACAACTGACAAACAACTAATCTCAAAAATATACAAGCAACTTATGCAGCTCAATTCCAGAAAAATAAATGACCCAATCAAAAAATGGGCCAAAGAACTAACAGACATTTCTCCAAAGAAGATATACGGATGGCTAACAAACACATGAAAAGATGCTCAACATCACTCATTATCAGAGAAATGCAAATCAAAACCACAATGAGGTACCATTTCACACCAGTCAGAATGGCAGCGATCCAAAAGTCTGCAAGCAATAAGTGCTGGAGAGGGTGTGGAGAAAAGGGAACCCTCTTACACTGTTGGTGGGAATACAAGCTAGTACAGCCACTATGGAGAACAGTGTGGAGATTCCTTAAAAAATTGCAAATAGAACTGCCTTATGACCAGCAATCCCACTGTGGGCATACACACCGAGGAAACCAGAATTGAAAGAGACACATGTACCCCAATATTCATCACAGCACTGTTTATAATAGCCAGGACATGGAAGCAACCTAGATGTCCATCAGCAGATGAATGGATAAGAAAGCAGTGGTACATATACACAAGTGGAGTATTACTCAGCCATTAAAAAGAATACATTTGAATCAGTTCTAATGAGGTGGATGAAACTGGAGCCTATTATACAGAGTGAAGTAAGCCAGGAAGAAAAACACCAATACAGTATACTAACACATATATATGGAATTTAGAAAGATGGTAATGATAACCCTGTATGCAAGACAGCAAAAGAGACATAGATGTTTCGAACGGACTTTTGGACTCTGTGGGAGAGGGATAGGGTGGGATGATTTGGGAGAATGGCATTGAAACATTTATACTATCATGTAAGAAACAGGATGCTTGGGGCTGGTGCACGGGGATGATCCAGAGAGATGATATGGGGTGGGAGGTGGGAGGGGGTTTCAGGATTGGGAACTCAGTGTACACCCATGGCTGATTCATGTCAATGTATGGCAAAACCAATACAGTATTGTAAAGCAAAATAAAGTAAAAATAAAAATTAAAAAAAATACAGAATTTTTTCTGTATGTCAGAATTATTTTCATGTTTTATCTGATTCTCTCCCACTGAGAAGTAAATACAGTAAACATATCTTATTCTGTGCATTTAAATACAGTTTTGTTTTATAAAGGTTTCCTGCTGATGAGGTAGTGTGTTAAAAACTTTGGCCTGACTTTGTTAGGGAGTGTTCTTCACCTGTGATAGAGTAGTTTGGTATGAGGTTATTTATCAGATTTTTCAAAAACGTGTGAGGCTCTGAAGTGAACTTTGGCCACCTGATGCGAAGAGCTGACTCATTTGAAAAGACCCTGGTGCTGGGAAAGATTGAGGGCAGGAGGAGAAGGGGATGATAGAGAATGAAATGGTTGGATGGTATCACCAACTCGATGGACATGGGTTTGGGTGGACTCTGGGAGTTGGTGTTGGACAGGGAGGCCTGGTGTGCTGTGGTTCAAGGGGTCACGAGGAGTTGGACAGGACTGAGCAGCTGAACTGAACTGAAGTGAATAAACTGTCAAGAGGCGCACCTCTCTCCTTGTCCCCTGAACATACAGTGTAGTTGCTTTCTTTATAGCAGTGTTAGCTAAGTGAATGTCACACCCTCAGTATTCTCATATGATAGATTAGAGACTTGCATGAGGATGAAAATGTGAAGGGTAGGAGGACACAGAAGTATCCTCTGATTCAGCTCCTTCCTTGGTGCAGAAGTTTCTTCCCGGATATGTGCCAAGAATAATAGAGAGATAAGGGTTCCTTTAAAATGAGCATGTTTTAAAAAGAGAGCATTCCCTCTCTTAAAAATGAGCATTTGAAGTAGTTTGAAATGTTTTTGAGAGTATCATCCTAAGATTTCACAGCTGACTGTTTGGTCTGTCCTTACCACTCCTTTGATTTAACAGTTCCACTGGGAAAAGGGAAATGTAGAAAAAAGGGGAGATTTTTAAGTAATTGACACTGTCCTTAAAAAAGAAAGGAAAAAATCCTAAAATGAAAAGGGGTATAAGCCAACAAGATAAAAATTTCCTGTAGACCAACTTGTAGAACAAATTGAACAATTCAAATATTTAGTGATACAGAGACCAGAGAGTAGGAGTGACCAAGACTCACACAACAGGGACGTACTTATTGTCAGAAGAAACAATTTTTGGTTACCTTCGACCATGGCATTAGAGTCAGTAATTTAGACAGGAGTCAAGCTTTAAGAACAGGAGTATTAAGAAAGGATCTTTTGAATGAAGTGAATTGCAAACCAAATATTAATCTAGTTAAAAGAGATACATGTAATTAACAGGAAATAAACACTAATTTTAAAATAATATACTTTTTTCTGTTGAGTTCTTTAGTTTCTTTAATCAGGGCAGGGCAGAAGCTGAAACAAAAGATAGATATTAGAGGAATCAGAGATAGGTGAAAGAGCAATGTTTTGATATCACTTCTAACCTAGTTTGAAAAAACCACGCAGGGAATTCCTTGGCAGTCTGGTGGTTAAGACTTGACAACTCTCAACTGCTAGGGCCCAGTTTCAGTCCCTGGACTGGGAACTTAAGAACCCATAAGCTGCGCAACGTGGCCAAAAAGAAAAAAAAAATTGTTTAAGTGGGATCATATGAAATGGGGGATATGGGTAAGGAAGATGAAGGAAGCCCATTATGTTTTATGGAAGACAGTTTGGTAGCATGTATTAAGACCTTAAAAAATAGAGATTCATGTTCTTTGACCTAGTATACTATCCTTTGACCTCTATGCTCTCCTAAGGAAGGAGCAGAGATACTGAAAGATCAACTTAGAACTATTGTGGTCTGTCAGTGTAGCTCAGTGAAGTGGCACCCCTTGAGTTAACTCCATAGTCATCATGTAAGGCGAAAATTTTATATAGTCATAATTGCCTTTGAAAACCCTTGAGAGAGGCTGTAGTGGTATATATCCTGTCTTAATATATCCATCAAAGCTAATTTCCCCTTCATATACTTGTCTTTTTCTATCTGACTTCACTTAGTATGATAATCTTTAGGTCCATCCATATTGCTACAAATGGCAATATTTCATTCTTTTTTGTGGCTGAATAATATTCCATTGTATACATGTACCACTTCTTTATTTTTTGATGGCTTTTTTTTTGATTGAAGTATAGTTGATTTACAATATTGTGCCAATCTCTGCTGTACAGCACAGTGAATCAGTTACACACACACACACATATATATATTCCTTTTTTATATTATTTTCCATTATGATTTATCACAAATATTGAGTATAGTTCCCTGTACTGTACTTTAGGACCCTGTTGCTTATCCATTCTGAATGTAATAGTTTGCATCTGCCAACCCCAGATTCCCAGTCCATCTGTCCCTCCCCCACCACATCTGTTCTCTTTATCTATGAGTCTGTTTCTGTTTCATAGATAAGTTCATTTGTGCCGTATTTTAGATTCCACATATAAGTGATACCATATGGTATCTGTCTTTCTTTTTCTGACTTCACTTTGTATGAAAGTGAAAGTGTTAGTCACTCAGTCACCCATCTGACTCTTTGTGATTCCGTGAACTGTGGTCTGTCAGGCTCCTCTGTCCATGGAGTTCTCCAGGCAAGAATACTGGAGTGGGTTGCCATTCCCTTCTCCAGGGGATTGTCCCAACCCAAGTGTCGAACCTGGGTCTCCTGCACTGGGGCCTGGTTCTTTACCATCTGAGCCACCAGGGAAGCCTATGATAATCTCTAGTTGTATCCGTGCTGCTGCAGATGGCACTATCTTGTTTTTATTTATGCCTGAGTAGTATTCCGTTGCATATGCGAACCACATCTTTATCCATTCAGCTGCCGATGGACATTCAGGTTGTTTCCATGTCTTGGCCGTTGTGAACAGGGCTGCTGTGAACATAGTGGTTCACGTATCGTTTTGAATAATGGTTTTGTCCAGGTATTTTCCCCAGAGTGGGATTGTTGGATCCTATAGTAATCCTGTTTTTAGTTTCTGCAGAACCTCCATACTGTTTTCCAGAGTGGCTTAATCAAATTACATTCCCACCAACAGTGTAGGAGGTATGTATAGATGATGTACCACATCATGTTTATTACTTGGTCTGTTGATGGGCTTCAAGGTTGCTTCCATGTTTCGGATGTTATAAATAGTGCTGCTGTGAACATTGGGATGCATTTATCTTTTTTGAGTTAGAGTTTTAATCTTTTCCAGCTACTTGTCCAGGAATGAGATTGCTGAATCATATGGTAGTTCTTTTTTAAGTTTTTTAAGGAAATTAAACTTCATACTATTTCGTTAGTGGCTGCACCGATTTACATTACCACAAATAGTTTAAGAGAATTCCCTTTTCTCCACACCCAACATTTCTTATTTGTAAATTTTTGATGATGGCCCTGGCCCTTCTGACTTGTATGAGGTGACATCTCATTATAATTTTGATTTCCTTTTTTCTAATAATTGGCGATTTGGAGCATCTTTTCATGTTCCTTTTCATCTGTGTGTCTTTTTTGGAGAAGTGTTTATTAAGGTTTTTGCCTATCATTTGATCGCTTTTTTTGCAGGAGGAGGTTAAACCCCTGTCAGTCTCGTTGCTTTTTTGCAGGGGGGNTGGGTGGGTGGGGAGTTAAGCCCCTGACAGTCTCATTGTTTGCAAATATTTTCTCCCAGCCTATAGGTTGTCTTCTCATTTTGTTGATGGTTTCCTTTGCTGTGCAAAAGCATGTAAGTTTGATTAGGAGGAATGACCTGGTTTTTATTAAAGAGAGTAGGTTTTTTGTTTTTGTCTTTTTAATGCAGATTCTGCATTGCACTTTATTTACTGTATACTGGTTCTGGTGTTAGGAATCTATTGTTTTTTGCATATGCAATATCATTTATCTTTCTAACAAAACTTTAAGGTGACTTTTATTAACTTTAACAATTTTTTAAAGTAACTTTTACAATTTAAGTACTTAAAACAGAAGAGTGTACTGAGGGCCACACGGCTAACTAAGGGATTATCTAATTTTGCTGTAAAATACTGCCTCTTGAGTCTGTGGTCATATCTTTTCTATCTTTACATATCATCTAAAGTATTCCTCTTGAGAATGAATAGTCATGTTTTTAAGGGTCTCTATGTGTTCCAACCTGGTTACTTTCAGAGAGTAGCCACACTTATTATTTTATGTATTCCTAAGTCTTTTATATATTCCTAAGTCCATAATGTTCCTAAGTACCTAAGCCAAAGATGGAGAAGCTCTGTACAGTCAGCAAAAACAAGACCAGGAGCTGACTGTGGCTCAGATCATGAGCTCCTTCTTGCCAAATTCAGACTTAATATGAAGAAAGTAGGGAAAACCGCTAGACCATTCAGGTATGACCTAAATCAAATCCCTTATGATTACATAGTGGAAGTGAGAAATAGATTTAAGGGACTAGATCTGATAGATAGAGTACCTGATGAATTATGGACTGAGGTTCGAGGCATTGTACAGCAGACAGGGATCAAGACCATCCCCATGGAAAAGAAATGCAAAAAAGCAAAATGGCTGTCTGAGGAGGCCTTACAAATAGCTGTGAAAAGAAGAGAAGTGAAAAGCAAAGGAGAAAAGGGAAGATATAAGCATCTGAATGCAGAGTTCCAAAGAATAGCAAGGAGAGATAAGAAAGCCTTCCTCAGCAATCAGTGCAAAGAAATAGAGGGAAACAACAGAATGGGAAAGACTAGAGATCTCTTCAAGAAAATTAGAGATACCAAGGGAACATTTCATGCAAAGATGGGCTCGATAAAGGAAAGAAATGGTATAGACCTATCAGAAGCAGAAAATATTAAGAGGTAGCAAGAATACACAGAAGAACTGTACAAAAAAGATCTTCACAACCAAGATAAACACAATGGTGTGATCACTCACTTAGAACCAGACATCCTGGAATGTGAAGTCAAGTGGGCCATAGAAAGCATCACTATGAACAAAGCTAGTGGAGGTGATGGAATTCCAGTTGAGCTGTTTCAAATCCTGAATGATGATGCTGTGAAAGTGCTGCACTCAATATGCCAGCAAATTTGGAAAAATCAGTAGTGGCCACAGGACTGGAAAAGGTCAGTTCTCATTCCAATCCCAAAGAAAGGCAATGCCAAGGAATGCTGAAACTACCGCACAATTGCACTCATCTCACATGCTGGTATGGAGAAGGCAATGGCAACCCACTCCAGTTCTCTTGCCTGGAAAATGCTGCAGTCCATGGGGTCGCTAAGACTCGGACACGACTGAGCAACTTCACTTTCGCTTTTCATTTTCATGATTTGGAGAACGAAATGGCAACCCACTCCAGTGTTCTTGCCTAGAGAATCCCAGGGATGGGGGACCCTGTTAGGCTGCGGTCTCTGGGGTCGCACAGAGTCGGACATAACTGAAGCGACTTAGCAGCAGCAGCAGCAGCAGCACATGCTAGTAAAGTAATGCTCAAAATTCTCCAAGCCAGGCTTCAGCAGTACGTGAACTGTGAATTTCCAGATGTTCAAGCTGGTTTTAGAAATGGCAGAGGAATCAGAGATCAAATTGCCAACATCTGCTGGATCATCAAAAAAGCAACAGAGTTCCAGAAAAACATCTATTTCTGCTTCATTGACTATACCAAAGCCTTTGACTGTGCGGATCACAAAAAACGGTGGAAAATAAAGAGATGGGAATACCAGACCACCTGATCTGCCTCTTGAGAAACCTGTATGCAGGTCAGGAAGCAGCAGTTAGAACTGGACATGGAACAACAGACTGGTTCCAAATTGGGAAAGGAGTAAGTCAAGGCTGTATATTGTCACCCTGCTTATTTAACTTCTATGCAGAGTACATCATGAGAAACGCTGGACTGGAAGAAACACAAGCTGGAATCAAGATTGCCGGGAGAAATATCAATAACCTCAGATATGCAGATGACAACACTGTTATGGAAGAAAGTGAAGAGGAACTAAAAAGCCTCTTGATGAAAGTGAAAGAGGAAAGTGGAAAAGTTGGCTTAAAGCTGAACATTCAGAAAACGAAGATCATGGCATCTGGTCCCATCACTTCATGGGAAATAGATGGGGAAACAGTGTCAGAATTTATCTTTTGGGGCTACCAAATCACTGTAGATGGTGACTGCAGCTATGAAATTAAAAGACGCTTACTCCTTGGAAGAAAAGTTATGACCAACCTAGACAGCATATTCAAAAGCAGAGACATTACTTTGCCGACTAAGGTCTGTCTAGTCAAGGCTATGGTTTTTCCAGTGGTCATGTATGGTTGTGAGAGCTGGACTGTGAAGAAAGCCGAGCGCTGAAGAATTGATGCTTTTGAACTGTGGTGTTGAAGAAGACTCTTGAGAGTCCCTTGGACTGCAAGGAGATCCAACCAGTCCATCTAAAGGAGATCAGCCCTGGGTGTTCTTTGGAAGGACTGATGCTAAAGCTGAAACTCCAGTACTTTGGCCACCTCATGCGAAGAGTTGACTCACTGGAAAAGACTTTGATGCTGGGAGTGATTGGGGGCAGGAGGAAGAAGGGATGACACAGGATGAGATGGCTGGATGCCATCACCGACTCGATGGATATGAGTCTGAGTGAACTCCAGGAGTTGGTGATGGACAGGGAGGCCTGGCGTGCTGCGATTTATGGGGTCGCAAAGAGTTGGACACAACTGAGCGACTGAACTGAACTGAAGTCCATGATATGTGAGGTGCTCAATAGTAGCCCAGCACTGTATCCTCAACCTTCCTTTTGTTTCCCTGTATTTAATATAATACGTTTTTATACCTGAAGAGTATAGGATTTAAGGAATTGACCAGGTATACAGTAATTACAAGTGGCAGGGTTGTAATTAGCAACACAGATTTTTACTTCCAAAATCTGGTGTGTCATCCGTGTTGTAATAAACTGTGTTCCTCTTTTTTAAAAAATAATTGGAGATAGTGTACAGCATGTTATTATAAACAGGTATATATTCATGATTATTATATATGAAAACAAAGTAAGCTTATATAGATGCCATAGAAATCTATTCTAGGTTTTATTAAACGATTGAAACAATGAGAGACAAAGGAAAGGCCTTTTAGAGCCTTGAGTAGCCATCAGACTAAGAGGACTGATGTCAGCTTAGCTTCCTTTTTCCTGGTTAGCTGTCTCTGGAACACTCATGAGAAAAGTGATCTGACAGCTGCTGTAGTCATTGCTGACATCAACTTCTCTCATATAAATAGCTTCTACAATAATTGATATCAGGAAGTCAGTTGATTAGCTTGATTTTATCTATAAAATCTTTTCCATAATTGTAGAGATGGTCTGAAAAAATAAGGTACCATAAATTGAGTAAGAAGGGTGTAGACTTTGGTGTCAGTACACCGAAGTTGAGTTTTATTTTGTTTTTTTTTCTGGACCTGAGTTAAAACTTGGCTCTGTCCTTTTTAGCTGTCTGACGTTGGTCTACTTATTTAACCCAGGAGTGTCAGAGAAGGGAATAGGGCCAGAGTGTTACTACCTACTCCTGTTGGGAGGATGGAATGTGTTGTTACACTTGGGTGATTCCTGTCCCATTGCCTGGCATAGATGCGTATCTGGTGTTCTTTTTCCTCCTCGCCCCAGTCCTTTATAACTGAAATTAAAAAATTTTTTTTTCTATTCTAGGTGGATTGTAGACATGGAAGGTGCACCAGGTACCTTATATGAAGGGGAAAAATTTCAACTTCTATTTAAGTTTAGTAGTCGATATCCTTTTGACTCTCCTCAGGTAACTGTCTTGCTTTTTAAAATTTTATTGTATTTTTAGATTATAGACAAATGCCAAATTTGTGATTTTTGACTAAGTAAAAACTTATAATCATTACAATTATATTAAGTAGATTTGTTTCTTTATCTTATTTGTAATGTAATCAAGGTCATATGAACAATTTACTGTACTGAGATTAGGCTTTGTTGCTTTTGTACTTCTAAAAACTTAAGACTATTTCTGATCCATTCATGTTAAGTAGACCAAATGGCATGGAAATCTAACCCCTAGGCCCACAGGTTTTGGGAGAACTTTGCATTTTGGAGTTGGTGGAGCCATGTCTTTCTAGATAAGATGATGATATTGACAGAATGACATCATTAAGAGGCAAGTGCTGTTTTGAAAGGAGCACTGGTTTGATTTCTCAGTGCCATGCTGTCTGTTGTAGCCTTTCAGTACTTCAAGGGCAAAATATAAGATACTAAATATCTAGACATCAGCCCCAAATCTGATCATTTTAGTGTGAAGCACTATCAGTTTAGTTAACGTCTGAAAACTTGGACAAAGGGTAGTGGTGGTAGATAAAAATTTTTGAGAGATCTTTAACTGTGGTAAATGATTAATCCTTGGAGATTTGAGAAGAGGAGAACTTAGGATGAATTCCAGTTTTCTGGGTTGGTAAGATGGATAATGAGTTACTAGTAGCTAAATGATAAGTCAGTGACTAACTCTGTGTAGCACTGATAGGTGATGAGGTGTTGTAGATCATGAAATTTACCAAATAACCTGAAATTTAGCACCTGTTAGGTGCTAAAATATGCTATTTTTGAGGAAATTCATATTTCATTGCTACTTTTAAGATGTTGTTCAGTTGCTAGGTCTTGTCCTACTTTTTGCAACCTCATGAACTGCAGCAGTCCGGGCTTCCCTGTCCTTCCCTATCTCCTGGAGTTTGCTCAAGCTCATGTCCATTGAGTCAATGATGCCATCAAACTATCTTCTCTCTCCTCATCCCCTTCTCCTGTCCTCAATCTTTCGCAGCATCAGGGTCTTTTTCCAATGAGCTGGCTTTTCACATCAGGTGGCCAAAGTACTAGAGCTTCAACCTCACCATCAATCCTTCCAATGAATATTCAGGGTTGATTTCCTTGAGGATTGACTGATTTGATGTCCTTGCTCTCCAAGAACTTTCAAGAGACTTCTCTGGCACCACAGTTTGAAAGCATCAGTTCTTTGGTGCTCAGCCTTCTTTATGATCCAACTCTCACATGTGTACATGACTACAAGAAAGACCATAGCTTTGCCTAAATGGACTTTTGACGGCAAAGTGATGTCTCTGCTTTTTATGTTAAACTTTTTATGTTAAGTTTGACATTTAAGAATACGAATCATGGAATCAGAAACTTTCCCTTAGGGAATACTGGAGAAGGTTAACTGTGGAAACTCACAAATCTTAAAAAAAATATTTCTCTAACCATGAAACTAGGTCTAAGGTATTCTCTAAAACTCTGTTCTTAATTCTAAATCAAATGTCAAAACTTATATGCTAAACTTTTCTTCCAGGGAGCAAGCGTCTTTTAATTTTGTGGCTGCTGTTACCGTCCACAGTGATTTTGGAGCCCAAGAAAAGAAAATGCACTACTTTAAGTAGTGACACAAACAGCTTAATCTTCTCTTAGCCATGTAGGAGTATAGATGGAAGTCAACTTTTGTATTGTGCTATAGTTAAAAAGATAATTGTTTCAAGGCATAGTATTAAATAGAAACTGATTCCTTGAGTTCTGAAGTTTCTATGTGAGCAGAAAAATAAGATGTTGGGGGCTCATTTTTATGTTTTTCTTAAAAAAAGTGAAGAAGTGTGTCTTGTCGTGACCTCTGGGTTTCTATAATAACCACACATCAACTGTAATCAGAAACCGAATGTATTCCTTTTCTTCAGAAAATGATCTTTATTTTCTGTTGTTGCCTTTGGCTTATCAGCATCATCTTAACTTTTTTTGCTTGAAGGCAGTGAGGTATCCCCTTGTTCTCAACCTGTTCCTCTACCTCACTTCAGCTAAGTCCCTTGAAGGCCTGTGAAGGAAGAATACGAATCATGGAATCAGAAACTTTGCCTTAGGGAATACTGGAGAAGGTTAACTGTGTAAACTCACAAATTTAAAAAAAAATATTTCTCTAACCATGAAACTAGGTCTAAGGTATTCTCTAAAACTCTGTTCTTAATTCTAAATCAAAGTCAAACTTAAGCATCATTTGAATTTCATCTTTAATACTTTTGTAAGTGAGAGCCTTTGTCATAAATCCTACCATCTTAGCTTATATTCCTGTTATCCTCTTCCCTGGTTTCACTCCTGCTTACTGGTCTGATTTTGGTGCCCTCTAGCTTTATTCTGCTCACTCTTTAATGTCTTTAACCACCTTAAGCCACTGACTCCCAGATATCCAACTCTGTTTACACTCTCTTCCTTCTGAGGTTTAATTTCATGCCCTTGTTGGGCAGCTCTACTTGAACACCCCGAGACATCCCAAATTTAACACAGCTAATAAACTCAGTTTTTTTCCTAATAACAAAATAAGAGAATTCTCTCTTTGGGTTTCTGTTCACCCATCTTCTTGTGTTTAATTTCTTTCCTTCCCCTCATTCTTAATTGTGGTTTTTCAGATCCTTTCACAGACGTAAGGCAGTCTGATCACTTTTCTTAAGTTATCATCAGTGCTGTGTGGTCCAAGTTTATAGTTTTCATTTGGACTATTACAGAGCAGCCTTTAATTCTTCCCACTCCTAGAGATCCTTTCACATTGCTGTTAGATTTCTTTGAAGGTGCCGTTACCTCATTGGTTTTCCCACATACATCCACCACCACCATCCTCACCCTTCTCAGTAAATCCTGTGATGGTTCTTACTTCCTGTGGAGTCAAGCTTAGCAGTCCATTTTCTTTATGGGCAAGTCTGAACTGAAGCATTTCAGCCACACATTAACCTCCGTGCCTTCTATTGTATTGTAGTATTTGCATCATACTTTAATGTAACTTTCATTCTGATTTTACCTTGAAAGAGCTCAGTGAAATAGAGGAAATAGATTCAGCCTCATTTAATGTGAGGGAATTGAAGCCTGTAGAAGTGAATTGTCTTGTTTATGGTTTAAAAGCTAGTTATTGGAACAATCAAGAATCAAACCCAATTTACTTTTCTCCCATTCTGCTGATTAGGTGTGAATACCAACATGGAAAATACCTGCTTGTTCATTAAGTGGCTCAGTGGTAAAGAATCTACCTGCTAAATGTAGGAGATGCAGGTTTGATCTCTGGGTTGGGAATGTTCCTTGGGAAAGGAAATGGCAACCCACTCCAGTATTCTTGCCTGGGAAATCCCATGGACAGAAGATCCTGGTGGGCTACAGTCCATGGGGTGGCAAAACAGTTGGACACGACTTAGCAACTAATCAGCAACAACAAATTCATTAAGTAATGTTATTTCTGAAAGTTAAAGACTACATGTAGAATGATGTGGAAACACTAGGGCAGTTGTTCCAGTCTTTTGAAATATGAAGATCCCCTTTTAACATCAGTTAATTTTATGGTCCCTCCCGTGTCATAGAAGTTATATGTTCTGATACCCATGACTGAGAAAATGACAGAGCACTGGAAGTCCAGTAATACTTTTAAATTATTTTAAAGTTATTTTAATCATATTATCTACATGGTTATAAAATAATTACAAAGGGTCCAGTACTCAAAGCTTAATGTACATATAGATTTGAAAACTTTTCCAATAGCAAAACTTTCCTGAGGTCCATTGCTCTGAACAAGTGGTTGCAAAAATCCCCATTCACTGAAAATTTTATTTGATGAGATGTGGAAGCACACAGGTTTTGGGAGGCCAGATAAGCCATGGCAGTGACCCAGGTGAGAGGTGATGGTGATTTGGACCAGAAGGGTAACCACGGAGGTTGTGAAAGTGGCCATATTTTGGACCTATTTTAAAGGTGCTAAAAAATATGCTTGCCTTAATTATAAAGCTTTAGAAACATTGTAGCAAATAGTATCTTCATCTTTTTGTTTGTGGTCTGATTCTCACTGCTTTGTGAAAACTATTAATATTCATTCCACTGATACATATTAGATGACTAAAAAGGGGAGAATTGAATTGAAAACTATTCTAAAAATCTTGTCCCCAACCACTTTTGTCAAATATTTATCATGTATGCTGGACTATCTATGTCATATATATTATTCATAATTAGATTATTTTAGCTTATGAGACTGTCTATTTGTATGTTCAGTTTTTGTAGTTGCCCTTTAAGTATTCTCATCTACTTGAAATTTTAATCAGAAAAAACATTCCCTCTTATTGTCCCTATAGAAACCTTGGTGTCCGTATTGTAGATTGGCTTTTATAATTATAGCCTGTTTTGTATTGCTCATTCTATGTATATTGTATTTTGACCTATCTTGATATACCATATTCAGTGTCTGACTTTCTAATCACTTGCAGAGCATTAGTCTGAACACATTAGTATGCCTGCATTGTGTAAGATCTCAGTCCTGTGAGGTCAGTGAGTATTGAGCTTGATGTTTAAAGTCCTCAGGTGTGACAAGTAACATGAATTTCATATTAGAAACAGTTAGCTAATATCCACCCTTTATATTATCACTGTTTGTATCATTCAGTTTCGATCTTAGTAGTTTTATAAACAAATAATACATTTAGTACCCAAAGGTTACCCAGAGGTTGACTTGCTTAAAATTTTAGGTTGTGTGTGGGAAATGCATTCTTACCTCCAAAAGCATGGTTCTTTCTCAGCTCTCATCTGCTTTCGAATTTGAGCCACACTGATAGTGGGGTATTTGGAAATTTAGAGACATTTGAGGGCTGCTGCTTTTGCAGATTCTGAATTTCAGATGTGGTTCACATACATTAGATCTAAGATCCTTTTCTAAATTTTTTTCCATTAAATAGCTTGTTCTTGAAAGTCTGTAATTCCATTTTATTCAGTTTGATTTACATAATAGGGAATATGTGCACTCTTGCTGTTTAATCTGAATGACTACTTTGAATATGAATAAATTGTTTAAAAAAACAAATTAGCAAAACTCTTTATTCCCTTTGGTTTCAAATTCATTGTATTCAGTTTTCTTGTCACATCTGTATTAGATAGTTTAACAGCTATTTGCGACTCCCTCAGCCCCAAAAAATAGGTTTTCAACTCTGAAAAGTTTAAAGACTCTAAGTTTTTAGAAACTATTTAGCTGCATTTAAAAAGCTTGAAATGTCCATTTCCTCCTCAGGCTTGTACTGCATATTAAATAAACAAGGACAGTTAAGAGTGTGGCCTTGAAGAAATTCAGCAGTGGTTACGCTTGTGTCCCGTGCAGAGAACCAGAATAGCAAAGTTTACATCAAAACTGTCTGTGCAGACAGCTTACCAGACTTGTACATGAATAAACTGCTGAAAAACATTTTTTCATATATCTCAGGAATTCTACTCTGGCATGGAAACTCAGCCTTTCCCTGTTTAGACAAACTCCTAGGGGTTACCTGTACCATGTGTACCATGTGCAACAAATCACTTTGCATGTTTTGGATTGTTGGAAGTTTTAGATTAGCTGCATTTGTCCTGAATGCAGCAGGTTTAAAATCCCTTGTTTTTCGTTTCTTTTTTTATTTTTAAAGCATTCAGTTCAGTTCAGTCGCTCAGTCTTGTCCGACTCTTTGTGACCCCATGAAGCACAGCACACCAGGCCTCCCCGGCCATCACCAACTCCAAGAGTTCACCCAAACCCATGTCCATCGAGTCGGTGTGCCATCCAACCATCTCATCCTCTGTCATCCCCTTCTCCTCCTGCCCTCAATCTTTCCCAGCATCAGGGTCTTTGCAAATGAGTCAGCTCTTTGAATCAGGTGGCCAAAGTATTGGAGTTTCAGCTTCAACATCAGTCCTTCCAATGAACACCCAGGACTGATCTCCTTTAGGATGGACTGGTTTTATCTCCTTGCAGTCCAAGGGACTCAAGAGTCTTCTCCAACACCACAGTTCAAAAGCATCAATTATTTGGCGCTCAGCCTTCTCCACAGTCCAACTCTCACATCCATACGTGACCACAAGAAAAACCATAGCCTTGACTAGACGGACCTTTGTTGGCAAAGTAATGTCCCTGCTTTTTAATATGCTATCTAGGTTGGTCATAACTTTCCTTCCAAGGAGTAAGCGTCTTTTAATTTCATGTCTGCAGTCACCATCTGCAGTAATTTTGGAGCCCAGAAAAACAAAGTCTGACACTGTTTCCACTGTTTCCCCATCTATTTGCCATGAAGTGATGGGACCAGATGCCATGATCTTCGTTTTCTGAATGTTGAACTTTAAGGCAACTTTTTCACTCTCCTCTTTCACTTTCATCAAGAGGCTTTTTAGTTCTTCTTCACTTTGTGCCATAAGGGTGGTGTCATCTGCATATATGAGGTTATTGATATTTCTCTTGGCAGTCTTGATTCCAGCTTGTGTTTCTTCCAGTCCAGCGTTTCTCATGATGTACTCTGCATAGAAGTTAAATAAGCAGGGTGACAGTATACAGCCTTGACGTACTCCTTTTCCTATTTGGAACCAGTCTGTTTTTCCATGTCCAGTTCTAACTGTTGCTTCCTGACCTGCATACAGATTTCTCAAGAGGCAGGTCAGGTCCAGTATTCCCATCTCTCTCAGAATTTTCCACAGTTTATTGTGATCCACACAGTCAAAGGCTTTGGCATAGTCAATAAAGCAGAAATAGATGTTTTTCTGGAACTCTCTTGCTTTTTTGATGATCCAGCGGATGTTGGCAATTTGATCTCTGGTTCCTCTGCCTTTTCTAAAACCAGCTTGAACATCTGAAGTTCACGATTCACATGTTGCTGAAGCCTGGTTTGGAGAATTTTAAGCAGCATTTTACTAGCAGGAGATGAGTGCAATTGTGCAGTAGTTTGAGCATTCTTTGGCATTGCCTTTCTTTGGGATTGGAATGAAAACTGACCTTTTCCAGTCCTGTGGCCACTGCTGAGTTTTCCAAATTTGCTGGCATATTGAGTGCAGCGCTTTCATAGCATCATCTTTATTGAGATCTGATTTATTTCAGTCTGCTCAGGAGACTTGGATTTGATCCCTGGACCAGGAAGATTCCCTGGAGGAGAAAATGGCAACCCACTCCAGTATTTTGCCAGGACAACCCCATGGACAGAGGAGCCTGGTGGAGTACAGTCCATAGGGTTATAAAGAGTCAGACCTGACTGAGCCACTGAGCACATTGTTACTGATAGATATAATTGAGGTAAATGGTCCTTCAAACACAGCTGTGCCCAAGTCTCTCAGGGGGTCTTCTGCAATTGGGCAGGACAGTCTCTTGTTTTAAGACTTTTCCTTTTAATTATCAGGTTTACTTTAGCTCTCTTCATGGAAATCGGAGAAGGCAGTGGCACCCCACTCTAGTACTCTTGCCTGGAAACTCCCATGGACAGAGGAGCCTGGTAGGCTACAGTCCATGGGGTCTCTACGAGTCTGACATGACTGAGCGACTTCACTTTCACTTTTCCCTTTCATGCATTGGAGGAGGAAATGGCAACCCACTCCAGTGTTCTTGCCTGGAGAATCCCAGGGACAGGGGAGCCTGGTGGGCTGCCTTCTGTGGGGTCGCACAGAGTTGGACACAACTGAAGCATCTTAGTAGCAGCAACTTCATGGAAATGGAGGGTGAGTGTCCAGAATTTAAAGGACCAAAATAATGCAGTGTATAAAGTCATTCCTTTGAGAAAAAAATTCCTCTTCCTTATATTCAGTTCAGTTTAGTCACTCAGTTGTGTCTGACTCTTTGCCACCATATGGACTGCAGCACGCCAGGCCTCCCTGTCCATCACCAACCCCCAGAGCCTACCCAAATTCATGTCCATCACATCCGTGATCCAGCCATCTTGTCCTCTCTCATCCCCTTCTCCTCACACCTTCAATCTTTCCCAGCATCAGGATCTTTTCAAATGAGTCAGTTCTTTGCATCACGTGGCCAAAGTATTGGAGTTTCAGCTTCAACATCAGTCCTTCCAATGAACACCCAGGACTGATCTTTAGGATGGACTGGTTGGAGCTCCTTGCAATCCAATGGACTCTCAAGAGTCTTCTCCAACACCATAGCTCAAAACCATCAATTCTTTAACACTCAGCTTTGTTTAGAGTCCAACTCTCACATCCATCCATGACTACTGGAAAAACCATAGCTTTGACTAAACTAACCTTTTTGGCAAAGTAATGTCTCTGCTTTTTAATATGCTGTCTAGGTTGGTTGTAACTTTCCTTCCAAGGAGCAAGTGTCTTTTAATTTCATGGGTGCTCTCACCATCTGCAGTGATTTTGGAGCCCCAAAAATGAAGTCTGTCACTGTTTCCATTGTTTCCCCATCTGTTTGCCGTGAGGTGATGGAACCAGATGACATGATCTTTTCTTGTTTTCTGAATGTTGAGTTGTAAGCCAACTTTTTCACTCTCCTCTGTAACTTTCATCGAGAGGCTCTTTAATGCTTCTTCACTTTTTGCCATAAGGGTGGTATCATCTGCATATCTGAGGTTATTGATATTTCTCTGGCAATCCTGATTCCACTTGTGCTTCTTCCAGCCCGGCATTTTGCTTGATATACTCTGTATATAAGTTAAATAAGCAGGGTGACAGTATACAGCCTTGATGTACTCCTTTCCCAATTTGGAACCAGTCTGTTGTTCCATGTCCAGTTCTAACTGTTGCTTCCTGACCTGCATACAGATTTCTCAAGAGGCAGGTCAGGTGGTCTGGTATTCCCATCTCTTTCAGAATTTTCCACAGTTTTTTGTGATCCACACAGTCAAAGGCTTTGGCATAGTCAATAAAGCAGAAATAGATGTTTTTCTGGAACTCTCTTGCTTTTCCCATGATCCAGCAGATGTTGGCAATTTAATCTCTGGTTCCTCTACCTTTTCTAAATCCAGACTGCACATTTGGAAGTTCACGGTTCACGTACTGTTGAAGCTTGGCTTGGAGAATTTTGAGTATTACTTTACTAGCATGTGAGTGCAATTGTGTGGTAGTCTGAGCAATCTTTGGCATTGCCTTTCTTTGAGGTTGGAATGAAAACTGACTTTTCCGGTCCTGTGGCCGCTGCTGAGTTTTCCAAATTTGCTGGCATATTGAGTGCAGCACTTTCACAGCATCATCTTTTAAGATTTGAAACAGCTCAACTGGAATTCCATCACCTCCACTAGCTTTGTTCATAGTGATGCTTCCTAAGGCCCGCTTGACTTTGCATTCCAGGATGTCTGGCTCTAGGTGACTGATCACACCATCGTGGTTATCTGGGTCATGACGATCTTTTTTGTATAGTTCTTTGTGTATTCTTGCCAACTCTTCTTAATATCTTCTGCTTCTGTTAGGTCCATACCATTGCTGTCCTTCATTGTGCTCAGCTTTGCATGAAATGTTCCTTTGGTATCTCTAATTTTCTTGAAGAGATCTCTAGTCTTTTCCATTCTGTTGTTTTCCTCTGTTTCTTTGCATTGATCACTGAGGAATACTTTCTTATCTCTCCTTGCTATTGTTTGGAACTCTGCATTCACATGGTATATCTTTCCTTTTCTCCTTTGCCTTTCTCTTCTCTCTTCTCAGCTATTTAAATGTAAGCCCTCCTCAGACAACCATTTTGCCTTTTTGCATTTCTTTTTCTTGGGGATGGTCTTGATCACTCCCTTCTGTACACAGATGTCACAAACCTCATCCAGAGTTCTTCAGACACTCTGTCTATCAGATCTAATCCCTTGAATCTATTTGTTACTTTCACTGTATAATCATAAGGGATTTGATTGAGGTCATGCCTGAATGGTCTAGTGGTTTTCCCTACTTTCTTCAATTTAAGTCTGAATTTGGCAATAAGGAGGTCATGATCTGAGCCACAGTCAGCTCCTGGTCTTATTTTTGCTGACTGTATAGAGCGTCTCCTTCCTTGGCTGTGAAGAATATAATCAGTCTGATTTTGGTATTGACCGTCCGGTGATGTCCATGTGTAGAGTCTTGTCTTGTGTTGTTGGAATCTTATATTAGCTTCAGCCAAGGAAATGGGTCCCATGTGTTAGCAGTAGAAATAGTAGAAGACACCTACTCATATGAAAGTGTGCTTTGTTAAATGTAAGTATTTGTAAAATTGTAGTAAAATCAGATTTGTAGGTAGATATTTAAAAGCAAAACGTAACTTATGGTAGTTTACTGTAATATATCCTGTATTAAGATATAGCATACCTTATTGTAGCTACACTTTTTTCACTGGCTCTCTTCTGCTCTATAAAGGAAAAAAAGGGGGGATATACCCAGAGCAGTATATTTCATCAAATTTTCATCCCTTAAGGTAGGGTTTTTTCCTTATGAAGATTTTGCTGTATTCAAGTATGAGGCAATTTGTGGGGCTGAGATATACTTACTGTTAAGTCTGGTTTGGGAACTACTAGTTTATATTTGGGAACTACTAGTTTATATTTGATGTGCTAGGACAATTCAGTCGTGTCCAACTCTTTGCGATCCCATGGACTGTAGCTTGCCAGGCTCCTGTGTCCATGGGATTCTCCAGGCAACAATACTGGAGTGGGTAGCCATTCCCTTCTCCAGGGGATCTTCCCAACCCAGGGATCAAACCCATGTCTCTTAGGTTTTCTGCATTGGCAGGAAGGTTCTTTACCACTTGAGTTTTATAAAAATACCGTCATACATAGTAAATCAGAATATGTGAAAGTGGGGCTCTTGAATTTGTATTTTTAGCCAGATCTCCAGATGATTCCCGCCCCCCCCCACTCACAAAGGCCAGATGGGGGACTTTCCTGGCAGTTCAGTGGTTAGGACTCCATGTTTGCACTGCAGGGGGCCTGGGTTCCATCTCTGGTCAGGAAACCAAGATCCTGAATGACAGGAGTCACAGCCAGAAACTTTTAAAGGGAGTGAGGGGGCAGATCAAGAAATAAGAGTGACTGCTAAGACTTGCTGCAACAGTGAAAATGGTGCATCATACTGCAGTATAAGATTCACTTAGAGAATTGATGGTTAATTTTATATCAAAGTGATTTATTATGAACTAACATATATCCAGGCTTTGTTAAATATGAGACTTCTACTTTGATCTAGTTTGGCCTGTGCTTACAGATTCCTTTGAATATATGAATTTACTCTTCTGCCTAATCAGATGCTTAGATAGATATGTTTCGGAAGCAGCACTATTGATATTCTGAATGCATTAGGGCTAAGGAAGGAATAAGTGGTAATTTGAAATCGTTCATCATACTGAAGTTTGAGTTTAGATGAGGCAGATTATATAGCAGTCATTTCCTTTTATGTATATGGCACCTTATATAATGGCATTGTTGTCTGCAGAAGGAGTGTTCCTATCACGTGTAATGTATATGTCCTAAAATTGAACACTGGGATTTGGGGTTTCAGTGCATTTGACTTCTGTATGTGGAGAACGATGAGCAGAATTTGAAAACCACTCTTGTACATGTAGCTGTCTCTCACTAGTCTAAAAGTGCTTGGTAATTTAGAAAATTTTAAAGTCATTTGTGAAAAATAGCTGAAATATAGAATAGATAATCTGAAGGTTTTTTTCCTACTACATGGTTATTCATATCAGTAAAACCATTACTTATTCAGTTGATAAGAATAAACTACAAGCAGTTGTTTATCTTGTTTGTGGCATTGATTTTGTTTGTTTTCAATTTGGTTTTTAAAATATTAACTTATATGGAGAATATTTTATTTTTTGGTAATACAGATAAAATTAATGGTTTTTGTTCTTTCTTAGGTCATGTTTACTGGTGAAAATATTCCTGTTCATCCTCATGTTTATAGCAATGGTCATATCTGTTTATCCATTCTAACAGAAGACTGGTCCCCAGCGCTCTCAGTCCAGTCAGTTTGTCTTAGCATTATTAGCATGCTTTCCAGCTGCAAAGAAAAGGTAGGACTTTTCAGAACTATTCAGGTAATAGCTCTTCTTTTAGTTCAGGTAGAGAAACTACTTTAATATAAAGTTTATTTGAAGAAAGTACTTAATGCTTTTTCCTATGAAGTTATAGAGGATGTTTAGTAGTAGATTGGAAAATAATTTGATAATAGACATCAGACTTTATATTTCTTAAATAGGAAATTCCTTCAGATGTTCTTAAATAATCCAAGTTTTATTTCTGTAGGCATGCACAGGGCAAAAGTGTATAAGAAATTATGGTTTCTATATTTCACCGTGGGAAGCCCCAGAAATAAGCTCCCTTCGCCTCTCTGCTGGTTTCCACCCTATAAGCCTGCTTTAGAGAATTTTCCAGGAACCAGAGCTCTCCTATCATAAAGACTAGACTGAAGGTGGCGGACTAAATTACTAATAGAATTTTCAGGACTTTTCCTCTTACTCTCCTCTACTAATCTACAGATTCTGTCTGATGGAGAAAGGGGGAAAAGACCAGAAAGAAATATCATGTGAGTTAAATTTAGAATACCCTGTTAAAGTATCTAAATCCTCTCTGTTTCCAGCCCTCCTTGTCATTCCTGCTTGATGGTTAGTGTCTCAATATTCTTGTATTTCTACATTTTAAAGCTTCTCTTCTCCATGGTGAGGGGGAGGGGAGGGTTTTGTTTGTATTCTGTTTAAAGGAAAAATGAATTTATTTTAGAGATCAGGGAGCTGTAGGGTTATTCATTTATTGTAGCAGAGTTTTTTTTTTTCTATTTGAACTGTCACTTTTACCAAATTACTATTTAGAGAACATTGAAGAGAGTACTTCATTTTTATAAATGGTAGCTTATCTAGATTTTGAAACACTCTCAGCCACTTGTTTGCAAAGTGAGTTTCTTAAAATGTGAGTTCCATAGGAGGTTTCATGGTGTTCAGTTTATAAGAAAAAGTTTTGTTCAAATAAGAATGGGAAATAATGGGTTAAACTGCATATATATTTATTAATTCTAATGTGAGAGCCTTTAATATGCATTTTTATGTACCACAAGAGAAAGAAAGAAACTTCTTGCAGTTAAACTATCACATACCCTTAGTCGAAAGATGATCCCCATATGGGTAAAATATTAAGGAAAAAAATGTACATCTTAGAATAGATGAAAGAGGGGACATATTATCTAATGTTAATATCACATTTTAACTTGAGTTTCCTCTTGGTTGTTGGCTTTTCTTGGCTGCATTTTAGACTACACTTGAGCTTTTGTTAACCCCAAGGGCTTGGAAACAAGTTTTATTCATTTATTGCTTCCATATTTTCTTCTCTCCCCGCCTCCAACCCCAGCACACATACAGACTTTAAATTTAGGTGTGGTGCAGAGCAGTTTACAATTACAAAGGTTTCTCTTAATTTTAATGCCTTTAGAAAGATGAGGCTGTAACTATAGGGAGGGTTTTAATAAGTTAAGATTAATGCCAGTGGTGTTTGTGCATAGTTCTTACATGTACCTTATGATTGATTATTAGATCTGTTTACATTTAAATGCAATGATTTACTGTTAAAAACTAGAAAATGATTTTGTTCTCTAACTCCATCCTTTTCTAACCCTCAACTTTCCCCTCACTTTCTAGTTGTCTCTTAGTGTTTCTTGCATAGTTAGTGTAAGACTAATCATTCCATTTAAATTATTGATAAAAATATTATATAATATAAACTACAAATTATAATTTATTCAGCCTAAATGATAATCTGGAAGTTAGATTCTGACAGCATTAGTTTTGTGAAAAATGATAAAATTCAGACATTATTGGGACCCTACTATGTGCTATTGTTACTGTGCTAAGTACCAGCTTACTAAGATGAAGAGGAAGCATGCTCCGGCATTGAGAGGAATCTAACACGAAACAAACTTTTAAAAAAGTCTTTTAAAATTCACTGAAAATTGTTCTGTTAAAACAGGTGAATTTTATTCTGTAGTGGACATGGATATATGGATTTCACTTTAACAGTCAACTCTCAGAATACAAATTTTAATTTTACCAGAGACATTTTTTTAGTCATAATTCTTCTGTTCCAATTTCCTTTTTCATAGTCAAGAATGGTTCCCTAGACTGAAGGCTTTTAAATCCATTATGTCCACAGATTAAAGATCGTTTCTGATATTGAGATCAGGGGCCTTTCAGTAACCTACCCTTTAGTCTCAGTGATTTTGTGATATAGATAGCCCAAACTTTCCAGCTTGTATTCCATTCTTAAAATAATTTAGCTAATCCAATTTTTTGTATACTTTATTTTTTTAAGAAACATATCTCCTAGTCACTTACTAATTTGCTTATATTCTTGATAATAGCAAACAGTGAATTTTCCCCCTTTTGATTTTTGAGGATTGGGTGGTGGTAAATGAGTTTATAAAATTGTTTCAGCAGTAGCAGTTCATTCTACCTGAGCACAGGTTTTGACTTTATAGGACAAACAATAGCAGACCATCTATTCTTTGAAGTAGGCATCTAATTTCACGATAATTTTTCAGGAATTTTCTCTAAACTGTATAAACAGGATGATCTTGGAATAACAGTTGTTCACTGTGTTATGCGCTACTTGTTCTGTTAAATTACTGTTACTGCCATCTCATAAGAGTTAGATCATAGTTTTGTATATGGATTTTGGAACCATCAAGTGAGACTGTCAGTTTTGCTTTCTGCTACATCTGTAGTCCTGTTCACCATTGCTATTTAGTTGGACCTATCATATATCTACTAACCTGCCTTCAGTGGCTCTAATACGCATTTCACATGTTTCCAAATCTTTGTAGAGAGGCACGTATTTCTTGTGTTTGATCATCATCTAATAGTTTTCAAGAAAATTCTTTTACAACCTATCTTCACTGTTGTTGGCATCACTATTTCTGATGTAGCTCCCCTGTAGAGCTGCCATATGCTTCTAATAGTGTGCTGGCCTGGACATACGTGTAGCAGAAATGCTAATGTATCTCCCCCTTCTTTTTCTTTTACATACGTTTTGGAAACAGAATCCTTTGGTTTCTCCTTAACTATTCTTTTTTTGCGGGAGAGCAATAATCCTTTGTTTATAAATTGCTAGAATTTCTCAGACAAAGCTAGTTAGGTAGACTTTTGTTTTGATTAGCTCATAAAAATAATTATTAAATTATTTCTAAGGAGACAAAATAGATAAAACTAGAATTCTTTAGAACCTAATGCTGCCACTATGGTTGATCGTCGTTCTCTGGTAATCCCACTGGAAGCTAACCCAAATCACATGTGCGTATCTATTTTGAAAAAGAAAGAAAATAATTTCAGTGTTTTAGAGGCTACATTTCCTGGAATATATTTTTTTTCAGTTGTGACATCAGCACTTATATCATTTCTTATACATTCTATAATAATTTTGCCTATAGGTTTTTATTAAAAACTATCTCCTTATGTTTTCCTGTTTTGTAACTTATCTATTTAAACTTTTTTGTTTCAGAGACGACCACCAGATAATTCTTTTTATGTTCGAACATGTAACAAGAATCCAAAGAAAACAAAATGGTGGTATCATGGTAAGCAGTTTTATTTAGAATGATAATTTTTCAGTGTTTATGTTTGAAAGATTATAAATTTGCTTGGGAAAAAGAAGGAATTATATAATGGATGTTGTGGATAAGTTAGACCAGATTTTTAATGGAGCACACATAAAATCATGGCCATCATACAAGTAGAATCTAAAATTGCTTGAATATTCTGCCCTACTATTTTATTACAAAAAAGAAGTACTTAATAATATTAAATCAAATTAGAACTAGCCTATTTGGAAACTAGCCTATCCAGGTTTCCAAAAACCTGTTACTGGAGATAGAAGTTATGATGCCAGGGTACTCAGTTGTGGTATTGTTCTTAGTAGGTAGAATGTCACATTGTTAGAGATGGCCTGTTAACTTAAAGAAAGCTCTTCCTAATCTAATAGTTATTCCTAAAAAAATCTGAGGTTGTACTGATTGTAGCTTTGTGAATACATTATTTTTAACATTTTAATTTCTGTTTTTGTTGGGTGATGGTAGCTTAATAATGAAGGCTGCTAGCACGTTTTCTAAACTGCTTACTCTAAGAGGTGTTTGAAATTAAAAACAGAAAAGAAGAAACCATAAATTATTATTTTGAAATTTTATAAAAATGTATATTCTTTACAAATTATTGGTTTAATGTGTAGTTCAATAGAAATTCGGTAGAACGATAGAATGGGTGCTTTTAAGGTTTGGAAGAAAGATGAGAAAGCAGGTTTGTTTTTGTTTTTGTTTTTTTAATTAAGATATTGAAGGAGGATAAGTCTACTAAACACCAAAAGATAATAGTGTAAGAACATACATCAAAATAGAATTACTCTTTTCTAGGCCTTTTTGTATATAAGTTTTGAATATGTGATAAATAAATGTATCACAAACCAATGAGAAGGGAAAAATTATTTAGTAAGTAATCCTGTTAGAAAATTGGTATTTTGGGGAAAGAAGATTTTATCTTTTCATATAGAAAATATTTCCTTGGATTGAATTAATAAGCACTTTAAAAACTACATACAGTAGACAAAGTATTTTTTTTAAGTTGGGTATCAATTCTGGAGGAAGGAAGAAAGAACTTCTGAACTTAAAAGGAGTCACAGATTAAACATTTAGATATATGAAAATGTAAATTTTATATAAAAGCTTGGGGAAAAACTTCAAATCATAGTTAATGTAAAGTTAAAAAATAAAATTGTGGAAAACATAGCTCTGTAAAAATAAAGAGTGTTTATAATTGCTACTGAAGAATAAATTAATTACAAGCATGGGCAAAAAAGTTCAACACAGTAAAATAATTAAATTTTAATATTTTGAAACTTATTAACAGTTTTATAAAATGAGTGTGGTGTTGAAGGAGGAGGATAAAGAGCTTAATAAAACTTTTCTTATTTGCTGGCGGTATAGCAATGGTAGTCACTCAGTTGAGTCTGACTCTTGCAACTCCATAGACTATAGCCTATCAGGTTCCTCTGTACATGGAGTTCTCCAGGAATGCCATTTCCTTCTCCAGGGGATCTTTCTGACCCAGGGATCAAACCTGGCTTTCCTGCATTGCAGGCAGATTCTTTACCATCTGAGCCACCAGGGAAGCCTGGTGGTATAGCAAGTTGATTTCAGCTCAGTCATGTCCGACTCTTTGCGACCCCATGGACTGCAGCACGCCAGGCCTCCCTGTCTATCACCGACTCCCAGCCTTTACTCAAATTCATGTCCATTGAGTCAGTGATGCCATCCAACCATCTCATCCTCTGTTGTCCCTTCTCCTGCCTTCAATCTTTCCCAGCATCAGGGTCTTTTCAGATGAGTCAGTTCTTCACATCACATGGCCAAATTATTGGAGTTTCAGCTTTAGCATCAGTCCTTCCAATGAATATTCAGGACTGATCTCCTTTAGGATGGACTGGTTGGATCTCCTTGCAGTCCAAGGGACTCTCAAGAGTCTTCTCCAACACCACAGTTCAAAAGCATCAATTCTTTGGCCCTCAGCTTTCTTTATAGTCCAACCTCACATCCATACATGACTACTGGAAAAACCATAGCCTTGACTAGACAGACCTTTGCTGGTAAAATAATGTCTCTGCTTTTTAATATGCTGTCTAGATTGGTCATAACTTTTTCTCCAAGGAGCAAGCATCTTTTAATTTCATGACTGCCCTCACCATCTGCAGTGATTTTGGAGCCCCCGAAAATGAAGTCTGTCACTGTTTCCATTGTTTCCCCTCTGTTTGCCATGAAGTGATGGGACCAGATGCCATGGTCTTCATTTTCTGAATGTTGAGTTTTAAGCCAACTTTTTCACTCTCCTCTTTGACTTTCATCAAGAGGCTCCTTTTCGCTTTCTGCCATAAGGGTGGTGTCATTTGCATATCTGAGGTAGCAAGTTAATCTTTTAAGAAAGCAACAGCTTCTCTTTCTTTCACGTCCTCTTGCCTTTTAGGACTAAGCACTGAGTTGTCTCTTCCCTCTGTGCCTTTACAAAAAACCTTTTCCAAAAAAAACAAAAAAACATTCCTTGAGTGTCACAGTCCCCTTTACCTTTCATAAGTTCTTTAAATTATCAGAGACTAAGAGAAGTCAATCAAGAATGTTGAGAAACCCAACTACATCAAACATTTTTTAAAATGTCAAAGTTGGCAAGATAGTTGTCATTCTATTTCTGACCCAACCTCACTAATAATAGAAAAATTCCCCTATTATCTTTTCCACAGTGTTCCCCCCCCCCCAGTGTTTTAAAACCACTTTTAAGTTTTCGTTTTTGTAGTTAAGGTTGAGAAGAAATTGTTTTAGAGTGATGCAATTTAGAAAATACATATATTTTGAAAGTATAGTCCTCTTTGCCACTCTGTGCCACCCCATTGTTAGACAATATATTTCCATTTTCTTTTCTATTCCACAGGGAAATTTCAAAACGATAATCATCTTTGAAGGTCTCTAATGCTGTCTTATTATGTTGAAAGGACTTACAAGAAGGCCTTTACTTAAGAATACTTCTAGAATTTCTTACTTACTGCTTGCTTTTGAATAAGAAAACTTGCATAATAAGTCAGGAAATATAATAATTCTTTAAAATATACTTATAGATGTTGTTTTTCATAGTAGTTTTTATGTGTTACTTGAGAAATCTGTATTTTTATAACGGAAGTAGAAAAGTCTTAATTGTTTAAAGATGGATCATCTCCAAGTTAGTGAAGAATTTTTTTCTTTTAAAGCCTTTTTAAACTAAATTAACCTCTTACTTAATGTAAAATAGTAGAGAATTTGTGTAGGAATTCATCTTCCCAATAAACAGATTAAAAGTATCCCTGCCCCCATACGAATTAGCCATTTTAAAAAGGCACCTGATTCTAATTCAACTAAACCATGACTTTCTTGGTCTTGTTTCCTGTTGGAGATACAGATACTTTTTTTCATTTACAGATAATCTTGTTTAAAACATCCTCAGTTTATTCTTTGGGCTTCCCAGTGGTACCAAAAAGTTCATCTGCCAGTGCAGGAATCGCATGAGACGTGGGTTCAGTACTCGAGTTAGGAAGATTCCCTGGAGGAGGAAATGGCAACCCACTCCAAATTCTTGCCTGCCAGTCCATGGGGTCGCAAAGAGTCAGACACTGGAAAACACTCACCCTCACCCACCCTCCTCCACCCCGGCATTCTTACTTTGATAGTTTTCTGCTCTTGGCTTGAACCTTGTATGCCTGGATCATTCCTCTCCTGCATTTTCCGTTAAATGGATGGTTTTCCTCCATGAATGACTGTCATACGAAATCAATGAAGGGTAGTGTTCGTTACACTTTGAGATGATAGAGCCCCAACCCTGTCATTCAGGTGGTTGAGTACAGGGACTTCTCCTTGAACTCTTCCTTTATCTTTCCATAGCTAAAGCATTTCAGCTGTTTAGTTTCTATTGTCTTCTCTTTTCTACATTCCACGGTAACAGTTACAAACAATATAAAAAATAGTTCACCTTGGCATTATGGTTGAATTTGGAAAAATCTTATTAAAAAAGGTAATCATACTCATTCATTAAGCAGAACCACATCAGCTTTGTTTTGAAACTTTGGAAATTTCAGCTTACATTTTTCTGCTTAGCCGCTTTAGTTCCAAAAGATCTGTAATGGTTGTGTTCTCCTTAGAATGCGAGTTACCAAGAAATATGGGCTCTAGTTATTTTCTTATCATCACCTTAATTCTGAAAGGATTGCAAGGTCAGAGCAATGTCAAGATGTTACCTGCAACAGTAAACAAAAGATCAGAGACTAAACAAAGGCTTGCTTGGTGTTGGAAGAACTCACTGAAACACTTATCATTTGGTTTCTAGAAACCATGCAGAATTGTAAGCCTCAGGTGTCAAGCTCCACAGCCATTCTCTATGGTGCTGACCAACATACTTGGGTCAGCGTGGGCCAGGATGTTTGTCAGGTGTAATCAAAGAGGCAAGAGAAATTTGGGTTCAGATTAGTGACATCTGTGTACCTTAGAAGGAGCTTCCAGGATGTACAATGGAGTCATTATTAATGAAAAACAACAAATCTGAAGTTGAGTTGATCTCCTTTTGTTTAGAGGCGATGGACTCAGCTGACATACCACAGTTGAGCTGCCCAATACCAGTGTTGAAAAGAAGCCCAAGTTTAAATTTGTGATCTTCCACATTATTAGGACACCCTGAAAATTAGGCCAGTCATCCTATGCCCACTCTTACTGTCTTTGGACACATCACACCTTATATTACACTTCTTTTGAGATTTTTCTCCAGCATGCAATAAGTTATTAAAGTGTAAAAAGTCATTGGAGTGTGAATATATATTCTGTTTTGTTAATTACTTGAAGTTGACTATCAACGTGTTGCCCAGAACTCTTTTACTTTCTATTCACTAAGAAATTAAGGTCATACCTGCATTGGAATGCAAATATTCTGTGTTGCCAGTTAAGGTAGGGGTCCATATGCTTTGAAAAATCAGTTGAGCTGAGAATAGGGTTAAAAAAATAAAGGGACCTAACCAAAATAAGTAATAAGACAACTCTTCTAAGCATACAAAAGGACTGAGGAATTAATCTACAATTCAGATCTAGAATTTTCCTTAGAAAATAGATCTGTACCCAGTCCAGTGCACAGATTAATGATTGAACCTGAGTTCTGTATCATAAATGTAATTGTTCTTGAAAAAGATTAAAAAATACCTGTTTATGACATAATAAAAATATTTCAGTGAGATAGCCAAATAGAATCCATTGATAATACCTGTATATTTCCTGGGATCAATATTAAATATAAATGACTTAGTTTCATAAATGATGGCTTTTCACAGATGGGAGTATAGATCTATGGTTCCTAAAACATTTTCCTTAAGGTGATAGATAACTGAACAGTATAGTTTAGATGACTATTGAGTATTGGCTCCAGAAAACTAGACTTACAAGAACTAAATTGACATAATGATTAAATATTATGTCCAGTAGACTGATGAGATGGTAATTTGGGGAGGAGTAGAGGAATGTCTTTTTGTATAAAACTATAGAATACATTCTGGTTCCATTCAACTGGAACATTTCCTGTAGGACAATAAGGATTATAAGAGGATAGGAACACAAAATTATCTCAGACTAGTATAGCAGTTCCTTTTCTCCTTAGTTAATGTATATCTGAAGGTTTACCTCTGTTAGTTGTGAACCTTTTTATTTGTACTACCTTTTAGTGTTATACAACCACTTTCTAAATTCCTGAGTCCAAACTTTCACTCAGTTTAATTCTTTGCCCTTTATTTTCTGTGGGATAGCAGTTCTGTGATCTACTGTGTAATCTTTCTTGAATCAGCTCATCAGAGGAAAACTTTTAATTCCCTAAACTGTTGAGACACAAACTTAACTGTAAAGATTTATTTTTGTTTTTCTTGGAGGTGGAATCGCACTTCATATCTACTGACCTCTTACTCTGTTCCTTTACTTCTAATCTTCTGTCCCTGGGAATATTCAGGGAGATGATTTCCAATAAAATGTGATAGTTTTTATACTTTGGGGAAAATTAAGTGATCTTCTAATGTTCTCTCATTCATAATTTCCACAGACCCAGTGAAGTTAGCCATGGTAGGTGTCACCTCTTTGGAACTGCTAATTTGAATATTATATTTGAGGGTATAATTTTAGTAGGGTCTTCTCTAGTTCCAGAAAAAAATTTAAGTGGTTTATGATAAGATTTTTTTTAGGCCATAATTTTCCCACAAATATTGTAGCCAAGAGATTAAATATAATTGTGTTCTTTTACCACCTTTTATAGACCTATACTTGTCTTGACCCAAGATAGGTTAACTCTAACAACTTTTTTTTTTTGGAAGCCAAAACTAGGAAACTATTCCCTCTGTTAACAAATGAATTTTTTCCTTCTTAGTAATTCTCTTATTTAGGGAAAAGGGGGACATGGATTTGGGTCATTACCTGTCTCCATATTGAACTTTTACTCATAGATTCTTTACTAGCCATATAAATATGTGATGTTTCAGTCTATGGGTCCAGCTAAAGTTCATCCCCAGTAGTTTGACATCCTAGGTAGATTTTAGTGGCATCTCTTAGCTTAGTGATTTAAATGTGATTAGTTTTAGTACTGATTTTAAGAATCTTAGTGTTATACTCTACTGAAAAGGGAGGTTTTAAGAAACCTCCTCTTATTCTGAAGCTTGTTCTGATCCATGACAAGCGTATCTTCTTTATTCCAAGATCCACAGTCATTTAAGGAACAGATATATGGGCTATTGTGTGCGGCATGCCGGATTTTAGTTCACTGACCAGGGATCAAACCTGCATCCCCTGCATTGGGAACACAGAATCTTGAACACTGACCACCAAGGAACTCCCATAAGACATACACTTTAATGTGACAGAGGCTGTAAACTACTTACTTGATCTCTTCTTAAAGATGTTACTTATTTAAAGGATTCTAATGACTAGATACAGCTTATTTTAAAAATTTAGTCTGTTTCACCATTTCTATTACCCTTAAGGTATAGGATTGTGAAATGTTCCACTAATTTGCCCAGCATAGAAGTCAGATTTAACTGCTTTTTAGTTCTCATTGAGTCTTTATGAGTGAGAATTTTATTAGCAGTATATCAATCCTAATATGGGATGGTTTGTGTAAAATATTTTGGTCAGCTTTTCAGAATTTTCTCCTTGAGAGCTTTCACAGCTTTGAGTTAGTTGCCACTGGTCTTAAATCTTTTAAAGGTTCTTCATAAATAAGAACTAATCCTCACAATCCTTCATATATGTTTTGTGAGATAAGTGTTGTGAAATAAGTGATGAGCCCCCCAGAATTTATTTTCTGAAGAGAAGTTAATAACATTTACTGTTGATTGATTTAGAGATTATTCCTCATTTGTGAAGTTACTTCCTTCAGAAACATGACTTGTATTAGTCTTTGTTAAGTAGTGTGACAGTGTTGGTTGTGAGTTTACTTGTCATCTCATTATAGTTTTAAATTGTTACCTGTAAAAGAATTCTCTGATGACTCATCAGTATGTGCTAACACATATCAATTTATTATTTGAAATAGAACTTAACATACTGATAATAATATCATTTTAAAATCTGTGCAAACTACCACTTCTCTGAAAACCTAGAGTTTGATTTGTTTGTAAATATATACTTAAACACAAAATGAACTCACTTGTAGGGGATCCAGGGAGATGAGTCAGAAACATAAACCATGTTCTTCTTGCTACTTGAAATTTTTGCTGTATTAGACTGACTTGTAACTTTTACTTATGCATGCTTGACTGTTTTAATTACCTTTTTTCTCCTTTTCTTAAAGATGATACTTGTTGATGCCACTGTTCTCATCCTCCTAGCAGAAGATAGTCCTACTGAGAAAATGAGCACTTTGATCATTCAGTCTTTGAACTTTAACCTTTGACTGGAAGTGACCTATAGGCAATGAAGACTGCTTCCTTTGACTGCATTTTTACTTGTGTGCATTCGGGGCGCATGTTGATCGCTGGTTGAGTCCAGGCAACTGACATGCTTTGATTAGTCATACAGTATTAATGCAGGTGTCAGGAAATGTCAAATATAATTCCATTTTTTATTTTTATTTTTTTAAGCTTTTGAAAAGTTCCAGGTCCTCATGTATTGTGCAATAACAATGATTTCCTTGGCGGTTTTGCAACGTTCATTGCCGGCAATGGACGTTGTAACAGGAAAAAATTTCATTAACTTCTGCCACTCAATGATTAATGCGTGATAGGGCCTATGACATGAACTTAACTGTTAGAGTGGGATTATAAATAAAGTGAGGGATCCAACATTACTCTGAAAGTCACCCCAACTGCTCATATTTGGATTCTATGCACTGTGAACCTAAGGTTAACAGCATGAATTAACATGCGTCTTTAAAGGACTGTAATGAAAGATCATTGCATATTTATTGAATTGTTTATATCTGCTGTCAAATTGTTTTGACATGGACAGTTTTCAAGTAACATTGGCAGAGAGGTACAATAAGTTATCCCTATGGTGAAAATAAATTCGTTTGTTGTACATAGTTCCTCAATCTCTGAAGTAAAGGTATGAGTAATATAGGGTATAAATGGTTTAATCAAGGCTTTATTTTGGAAGTAAGAAAAATGGCAGTGATGATTAAACTGCTACAGTCCATAATTTGGGCTTGTTGTTTGTACATTATCAATTTTTTCCAAATAGATGACACTCTGTTACTTCTTGCTAGCCATCAGCATGAGCCCTGCTGCCTAAACACTATTTCATTTATTTATGTTTGGAAAATCCATAAACAGTTTTGTTTGCAATTTTGTTTCTTTGGTTATGTTTGAAGTCAAGTTTGAATGTTATGATATTTTTAATTGAAAAACTTTTGTCAAGTTTTTTCTTGTAAATTTTCTTTACTTGTAAGTATCATCTTGTCCTTCTCTTCTGTACCCTAAAATAAGAAATACATTTTTGACAGAGGCTTAATGTTTTAACAAAAGAGTGTGGACATTTTTATTTTAAAATTTAGGTAAAAGTACATTATAGAATGGTATGTTTGCTTATTTGTCTCACACAACCATACAGATTTTTTTTTCTAGAGGGATTTGTTTGTTTTGTTCTGTTTTGTTGTTATTTAAGACTTCACTTACAGGTAGACAACATTTTTCTATAGAAAAAAAATTGTTTGAAAGGTCCAACTCTCAGTACCGTGTAAGTTAATGATACTGCAACTAGGTTCTCTTTTTAAAAAGCAATTAATGTATTTTATAAATTACCTTTCGCATATGCAAAATCTGTTTCTACTACAATGTTATTTTTACTAATGCCTGTTGTTGCACTCTATGACATATCCTACAGTGAATATATGAATCAATTTGGGCTTAAAAATGAAAGCCAGTTGGCTGAAAGGTTTGAAATATGTACCCCAGCAAAACCATCCAATCAATAATTGGCAGAGGATATTTTAAAAATTGTTTTTAATCTCTGTATAGATGACATTTTGTAGCTTTGTACATGTTGTTAATTAAGGGCATATCATTTTACACTCTAAAAGTATAATTGTTGAACTCAGGGGTGGGTAGACTTCAAAAATACGTCTGCTGTAGAAATTAACTTGAAAAAATTTTTAAACTATGGCCAGCCACCAAATTGTGGACACTGTTTATACTGCTAGTTATTAATAGCAACTACCACTGTTCAAAATTAAAAACATTTTTGTTCTGTCTTGCCTAGATGTACGTAAGTTCTCTCAGCAGTCTTATCAGTCCTATTAGTTGGCAGGTTTAGCCAAGACAAAAAAAAATGTTTTTTGGAATGCTTTGAATTGCTCTTAGTTTTTAACTGCTTTTTAATATGAAAATTGCAGCTGTAAATGATGTATTTTTCATATTTTACATAACTGCTCTAAACTACTGATTCACTTGGTCATTTTCCCGGGTGGGGGTGGGGGAATCTCTCTCCATACTGCTGGTCCTCTTACTAAAATCCTTTTATAAGGAAATGACCTGTGACATTTATTCACCAAAGGAATTAAAATACCAGGTCAAAGGATAACATTGCTATCATATAGATTAATAGGTCATATTTAGTCTCAATTGAATTTTTTAATATAATAATATTTTAACATACCTCTCTCTCTACATAGAGATACCATAAAATAAATTAAGATGACAAAAAGGAAAGTAGAGGAGAACCAAATAACTCTGGTACATTTTATGGTTTAAGGGAAAGAAGACGGGACAAAATATTCTAGAACATAGATGCACCAACCATTCAGAATTTGCAGTCTGATAACTCCTATGTTACTTCTTTGAACTTTAGGAATCACTGAAAACTCATGTGCACTTAGATTTAGTTAATTTTAAATATGTTACATTATTAAAAGACGTAAAGATGTTTACCTAAGTCAATTACCAACTTTGTAATAATAAAAAGAATATTTCTCTGTAATATGTTGTTGAATAACAACCAGAATACCAAGCAAGTGTGTACATAGGAACATGCTACTTCCCTCTTGCCCGAATTCCCTCTGTGAGGCACTGTCTGCTGCAGAGCTCTACAGAACTGACCTTCAGATTTAGACAGCATGAACTCTCTTCCTTTTTATTTATTTATTTATTTATTTTAAGGCCATTCTTCTGGTTTGCCAAATTCTGTTAGGGCAGTGATACATTCAATTCCTTATTTTGCATGCTTAGATCACAAACTTGGTGCCCTTTCAAAAAAAAAAAAAAAACTCAAGTAGGTAATTAATGCCATAGATTTTAAAGAGAGAAATGGTTTTCAGTTTTTTAAGATAAATTTTTAAAAACAAATTTTATGGCAGTTCTCTTAAGGACTTTAATATTCATCTCTAAAGAACTTACTTGTACAAAGTCCTCCTTTATAGCCAGCAGGGAAATAAGACTTTTTTTTTAAATCCCTGGAAGAAAATACTAAAAATTGCTTTTATATACAGTTCATCTGGAGAAAGATCTTGATCTTTATTGTTTTGACTAGGTATATAAATATTTGGTACAAAGTAATGAGAATAGTTAGCCACTTTTTTCCCTTTTGAAATTTTAACTATATGCAAAAACATATATCATTAGATTCCTGTGGTGGATAATGATTTCTTCCGATTCTAAAACAGGTATCTAGTGACTGCTTAATTGTTCCCAGGTTGCATCAAAGAGAAATTGAAATGAGTAATGATATGAAAATGGTATGTAACCACATATTACTTGTTTCTGATAATCAAGTCTTATTTTTTTAAAAGCCTATTGTTTTTGAGAATTGAGACATTTAAAACTTGTTAAAGCTTCTTCCTAAAAATAGAAGAGAAGAGGAGGTACTGTGTGTTTAAAAAAAGAATTTTTTTTAAATAAAGAATTGGGTGTCACTAGTTCTCAGCCTTTATGGTTACTGCTGCTTATATTTCTCCATCTCACTTTTATTTAGTTTTTTGTACATATTTTAGCTGAATGCATAAGGTTTGTAACTTGTGTATGCACGTTTATTTTCTGAAAGAGCTGAGGCTTGACTGAATGTCCCTTTGAGGATTCATTGCTACCAAAAGCCGGCTACTGCACTATTCTTTTATGCTGATACCTTTGCATAATTAAGGTCTGTGAAGAAGGGGTCTTTAATCCGCACGTCCTGGCCCTAGTCCTCTTTGCAGTCTTTGTTTTTATTCCTCCTTTATTTTTCTACCTTCTCCTCTCTCAGGTATCAGTGGATCAGTCTTCAGTGCCCCTCCGACCACTCAGCTTTTCTCCCCTCTTCCCTCTCTTCTTTCCTCCCTTCCCCTTTACTCTCCCTTTCCCATTCTTGAGGATAGGCAATCCAGAGGAGGGTTATTAAAATTATATCTAAAAATAGTTTTAATAAGACTCTATCCTATAAAAATTTCTAATAAATAATTTTAGTCCATCAGTAGATGGCTAAACTTGTTGAACAATTGTTGATAAATATGCTACCAGTTAGCTCTAATTTAGTTCTTAAATACTGAGGGAATTTTGTTTACTTTCTGGATGTGACTCTCTCAAAGCCTTTTTTTTTAAGATTTTGTTTTTGATATGAACCATTTTTAAAGTCTGTTTTGAATTGGTCACAATACTGCTTCTGTTTTCTGTTTTTTTATTTTTTTGGCCCTGAGACATGTGAGATCTTAGTTCTCCAACCAGGGATCGAACTCACACCCCCTACATTGGAAGGTAAAGTCTTAAGCACTGAAACACCAGGGAAGTCCCTCAAAGACTAATTATTGCCCTGATGAATTAAATTACTTATTTTGATAAGCATGTTTTTCCTTTTAAGTTTTTAACAATTAATGATTAAATGTTAATCATTTTTGAGATTTGGATGGAACTACTTTTTTTTAATAATTTGTGGGAGATTTTTATCTTCTCCGCAGAAATTAAAGACAGACTTATATATACCCTTATCACTAGAGGTCCATGGAATCTAAATTTGTACTCCAAACTTAGATCTCTGTCCTTCAAGTTGAAGTTCTAGTTCTGACTATGCTCCTGATAATTTAATTTTTTTTTAAATTTCATTCTCTAATGTTAGTATTGCAACTTTTATTTGGGGATGAATCTCAAAAATTATTATATGAATATATTTTTTATAAAAAATTTTTTGTTAATAAAACAGTGTGATATCTGAAGCTATTTTGACTATGTGGCAGGAATGTCTGAATAGACGTCAGTACATCATCACGTACCAGAACTCGAGTTTTGCAAGTTCAGTGCAGTTGACTGGGGACGGGAGAAGCAGTTCTTGTCCTGTTTCTTGGTATACACATCATCAGGGGTTTTGAGAAAACTGCTCCTACAATAATTCTCAGAGCTGTTTTCTCAAAGGCAAAAGTGTGGTTTCAAAACTCACAGGGTTTTGGCTTGTCAGGTGTGACTTGTCAGATTTCATGGCACATCATATATTGAAGAATCCTGTCTCTGTAATTAAAAACCTGAAACAGGGCAAATAAAGAATTTGGTAGATTGTTTCAGATATCTAGAAATGCAGGTCTCTTCATAGTTAACCACAGATTGTTTACATAATGCAAATTGATTGTCAAGCTCAAGGTAACACAGTTATTTGAATAGATTATTAGGTCAGTTATCTAGTAGCCAAGAGTCAGATGCATGTTCAAGTTATAATGAATTTTTTATTTTTAGTTGGTACCATTTTTCTCTTAATATTCAGAAATACAAATTGTGCATTTTATTAATAGGAATGAAAGCTCATGCTGGAAGATTTGCATAGGGTGGATGTATATATTTTATAAAATCAAGTTGTAAAATATGTAAAGCTACTGCTTTTTAAATAGAATATAAATGTTGACAGATAAATCTATATATTATATATTTTTAAATACATGTATGAAACTTTTGTTAGTTGAATATAAACTACATTGTGTGCTTTATGGAACTCAGTAACTTTTAATAATAAAGCAGTTGTCATTGATTTCTTTTTTTGTAGACTTCGATGCTAAATTGGATAGATATTAAAACTTTTTATAGTTTATAATAATGTGAAAATTTACATAGTAGTTCCCCTTTGCAAAAGACTGTGATCTTTAAAAGATTATGGAGATAGTAATGTGTCCATTTCCAAAATGAATACAACCGAATGAAGATAGTCACTAAAGCACTTTGTTTATTTAAAGATCATCTTTGCTTATTAGTGTAGCCTAGTATATTTTAGTGATTCTTTATGCTTCAATTAATTAAGTCCTGGTTAAAGACTGGGCATTTTCAGAAAAGGTGGAAATTGAGACCAGAGCACTTCCTTTGAGTTAATCATGAGTCTGGTGCTCCTGAACTTCAGGCTGGACATGCTGTAATGAACTTGGATATACTTTACTAAGTGTACAGACAGATCAACTAACTTACATAACTGACGGGCTCCTGAAGCTCTGAGAAGAGAGAAAGAAATAAGCAGAAGGGAATATCTCCACATCTCAGATATTCCTGGCAGGAAGAAATTCAGTGTGCCCTGGTAGTCTTAAGTTTTCTTTTCACAGGGGATTTGCTTGCCCAGGAACACCATACTCCTCCACTGGGGCAGCCATGCTACCATAAAGCTCTTTTATCTCTGCAAGCTGTTTCTACAGCCCTAAACAACTAGATGAGTAGCTGATTAGATAAATGCAAGGTTTGTCTTTCTTTGTACTTTGATGGCCCTTTGTTATAATCCTTAAGATAATTTCTACCTCTCACAGAAGGGATGACTTTTCTCCACTAGTTTAAACTACGTGGGTAAGTGGTCTTACTGAAATCCTCCCTATATTCCATAGTACTTTTCACACTAAGGTAACACATGGCAAAATTAAACATTAACTGAATAAAAGTGTCAAATAAGGAAAGCTGAATTAAGTAAGGCAGAAAATACCTTTCATACATGTACCTGACCTTCAAGTGCTTAATGTAGGTAAATACATGGAATCATATAAGACGCTAATATGGATGATTGTCCTACAGAAGAGGTATCCAGTGTAACATTAAAAATCTCTTATCTCTACTTTCAACCTCCCAAATGTCTGTTTCTCTTTTTCTGTTATAGTTAATTGCATTCCTATCCAACCTAATTATACAAATGAAGAATCTAACACTATTTACCAGTCCTGTCTGACATTTTTCATCAAGTCCTGTTGAGCCTGTCTTTTTAAGCCATCTCTGGTATTTCCTCCTTTTCTCCAGTCCCTTTGTTATGACTTTTCATTTCCTGGCCCTATTGTTCTCAGGCTGCTCTTCAGCCCCCTTACATACCTTGTTCCATAGATAACAGCACAGAAAGACTACTGTGTTGTTTAATGTTCTTCCCTGTTGCTGGAATGTTCATTATCTGCTTTTCTACTTGTAAGGTCCACTACAAATGTAGTTACAAGGTTATCATCTTTGTCCTTCCCTTTTAGAAGGCTGTCCTACCAGCCTTCTATCCTGAATGCTTTCCACTGGGACGATGTCTCACTTGTGTTTGTGTACTCAGGACTGTGACACACGGTACCTATCACAAAAGCTTTTAATAAATGTTAGTTGAATTAACCTGATTGTACTTGTATTTTTATCCCAGCTTTTTCAAGGAAGCATAGGTACTAGCAATTTTTGAACAAATCTAAAGCAAACCACCATCTGTGTGAAATGTTAGAACACCTTACCCTTCCTGTCCCAGAGAGTTTGAAAAATTTTGCTTTAAATCATGAGTCATTCTTAATTGGTTATGTTTTTTTTATAAAATGCCTTATCTCTGAGGTAAATTGCTTGAATGTGTTCACAAATTAAGAGTATGATTATTTTAAACATCTGTGGAACTCTGAGATCATAAAAGTAAGCCCAACAGTCGTTAAGGTTAAGAATGGGCATTAAGCAAATACTTAGTGATGACCTATCCTATATCAAGAAGGATGGCAGTTAAGAAAAAGTATGTATCTTTCACGGGCCTATATAAGGAAGATAGATAGTACAAAAGTGCTGAGTGTGAAGGGGTACAGATAAGTGGCATGCATGCATGCCTTTGTGTGTTCAGTCTTCTCTGACTGCAGCCCTGTGGAATGGAGCCCACCAGGCTCCTCTGTCCATGGGATTTCCCAGGCAGGAATACTGGAGTGAGTTGCCGTCTCCTTCTCCAGGGGATCTTCCTGACCCAGGGGTCAAACCTGCATCTCCTGCATTGGCAGGCGGATTCTTTACCACTGAGCCACCTGGGCCCACAGATAAATGGTAGTTTCTGACAATCAGAGCAACAAGTTATGTCATGGCTTAAAAATACAAACTTTATGGATGGATTCTAGGTAAGTACAAAGGTTTCAAGTACAGAAGCTCTAGGACAGGACTTGTCTGAAAGTCAACCTAAAGGATGGTGTGGCTGGTTCAGAGACGGGAACAGAAGCCAAAAGCCAAATGATGTAGGACTTCATGAATCAGGGTAAGACTGAAATTGATTTTTTTATGGCTTCCACTAAACAGATGGGCCTAGCAGGCAAAGTTGCCATTGTTCTCAGGGCATTTTGTCAGTTGGGAGGAAATTAGGAAACTGAGCCCCTGTTTGGGCAACATCACAGGGATGTTTGCCTAGCAAAGTCCAGAACATCCCTAAATGGGTCTAAGCTACTCTGCCAACATCCCACCCATCAAAACTAACTTAAAGCCAGAGCCCAGTAGAACTCCACTCCCAGAGGAAAGATCACTTGGGAAAACAGCCCTGATTCAAACTTGTACCCTGGAGTGGTTTGGGGAATGTCAGACTGTGGATCTATATTAAGATGAAGTCCCAGACTGGCTGTGTCCTCCCGAGGAGATCAAAAGCAATTGGAAGTTTCTCTTTGGAGAAAGCCTCAAGTTACTCCTGCAAGTGATTCATTTCAATTCAGTGATCAGTACACAAAGATTACCTGGGAAACAAGACACCAGGGTTAAAAAGCAGAAAAAATAGACCTAGAAAGTATTGAAAGTGTGGGATGGGGAGTGACACCACCTGATACGGTTTACTGCTCTGCACGCCACTCCATGTTGCTAGCTTCTGAAGAACAAGAACCTATCTTGTGCAGCTTTATACACATTCAAATATTGAGTCCGTGCTGGGTCCCCAGGAGGTTATGATCTGGCAGGGAGGGAAGAACGGGTGTCATAGGGTAGTAACAGGATGCAGAGTGAGCATCTAAGCAGGCCCAATCATAAAATAGATAACTAATAAGAACTTACTCAACCAGTCCCTCCTAACGGAAGTCAACCCTGAATATTCATTGGAAGGACTGTTGCTGAATCTCCAATACTTTGGCCACTTGATGCAAAGAACTGACTCACTGGAAAAGACAATAATGCCAGGAAAGACTGAAGGCAGGAGATGGGGGTGACAGAGAATGAGATGGTTGGATGGCATCACTAACTTAATGGACATGAGTTTGAGCAAGCTCCAGGAGTTGGTGATGGACAGGGAAGCCTGGCGTGCTGCAGTCCATGGGGTCGCAAAGAGTCGGACACGACTTAGCAACTGAACAAGAACCTACTCTGTAACACAGGGAACTCTACTCAGTACTCTATAATGACTTACACAGGAAAGAATCTGAAAGATATATGTGTATAATTGATTCACTTTGCTGTGAAACGTCAGAAACTAACGACACTGTAAGTCAACTATACTCCCAATAAAAATTAATTTTTTAAAAAAGGAATAATCAAAGCTAACTAAGGGAGTCTGGAAAGAATTCCAGGGGAGCTGAAGAGTATTTGCTAGGCATCTGAGATAAAGCATACAGCAAATACAAAAACCAAGGGTGAGAGGAAACTGTAGCATGAAATTTGATTGAGGGAAAATACGAGATAAGACTAAAGCTGGAACATGAAAGGCCAGGTTATAGAGTTTTGATTTTATCAAAGTAGTGACTGACAGAATCAGATTTACACTTCAGAGAGGTTACCTTGGCCGTGGGTTGGAAGGATTACAACAGGAGGCTTAATTGTAACACAGACAGCAGATGACCCTGACGTGAATTGATTATAAAGCATTGGCATAAATATATACATCAGTGGAACACAACAGAGAGTCCAGAGGTAATTTTCAAAAGAAATGCCAAGGCACTTCTAGGGGGAAAGGTTAATCTATTTAACACGTGGTACTAGTGAATTTGAAGAATCCTACCTCATGCCATATACAAACATTAACCCCAAATGAATCATACACCTAAATTAAGAGTAAAAACTGAAATTTCTTTAAGAAAGAAAATCTGAGATCTTGAACTCAGAGAGCGACTTGGCAAAGATTTCTTGACTTGGCACAAATTATCAAAAGCAATTGATTTTTAAAAGATGTGCAACGTTGCTTATCAGAGAGATGCAAATCAAAACTCAAGATGATCACCCCACTGTAGTCAGAATGGCCATCAGAAAGTCTACAAGTAAAGGCTGGAGAGGGTGTGGAGAAAATGGAACCCTCCTATACTCTTGATAGGAATGTAAATTGGTGCAGCCACTTTGGAGAACTGTGTGGAGGATCCTTAGAAATTTAGAAATAGAACTGCCATACGATCCAGGGCATGTATCCAGAGAAAACTCTAATTCGATGGGATAATATGCATCCCAGTGTTCATAGCAGCACTGTTTGCAGTGGCCAAGACATGGAAGCAACCTAGGTGTTCATGGACTGATAGAGGTGATGTGATATGTATATATATATACATACACACGTACGTCTACATGCATATATATACATGCTGCTGCTGCTAAGTTGCTTCAGTCGTGTCCGACTCTGTGCGACCCCAGAGACGGCAGCCCACCAGGCTCCCCCATCCTTGGGATTCTCCAGGCAAGAACACTGGAGTGGGTTGCCATTTCCTTCTCCAATGCATGAAAGTGAAAAGTGAAAGTGAAGTCACTCAGTTGTGTCAGACTCTTTGTGACCCCATGGACTGCAGCCTACCAGGCTCCTCTGTCCATGGAATTGCCAGGCGAGAGTACTGAAGTTGGTTGCCATCGCTTTCTCTGATATATATACGTACATATATGTATGTATGCTAATGGTAAGTTACTTCAGTCGTGTCTGACTCTGTGCAACCCCATAGACAGCAGCCCACCAGTCTCCCCCGCAGGCAAGAACAGTGGAGTGGGTTGCCATTTCCTTCTCCAGTGCATGAAAGTGAAAAGTGAAAGTGAAGTCGCTCAGTCATGTCTGACTCAGCAACCCCATGGACTGCAGCCTACCAGGCTCCTCCACCCATGGGGTTTTCCAGGCAAGAGTACTGGAGTGGGGTGCCATCGCCTTCTCCAATATATATGTATACACACACACAATAGGGTGTTAACCATAAAAAAGTATGTAATAATGCCATTAGCAGCAACATGGATGGACCTAGAGATTATCATAGTAAGTCAAGTCAGAGACAAATATAATATGATGGCACTTGTATTTAAAATATGATAAAATGGACTTATTTACAAAATAGAAACAGACTCACTCACAGACACAGAGAAGGCAATGACAACCCACTCCAATACTCTTGCCTGGAGAATCCCAGGGACAAGGGAGCCTGGTGGGCTGCCGTCTATGGGGTCGCACAGAGTCGGACACAACTGAAGTGACTTAGCAGCAGCAGCACAGACAGACCTAGAAAACAAACTTATGATTACCAAAGGGGAAAGGAGTTGGGGGTGGGATGGTTGGATAAAGAAGATGTGGTATATGTATGTATAGTCATGTATATGTATACATGTATTCAGTTCAGTTCAGTCGCTCAGTCGTGTCCGACTCTGTGACCCCATGAATTGCAGCACGCCAGGCCTCCCTGTCAATCACCAACTCCCGGAGTTCACCCAGACTCGGCATCCATCGAGTCAGTGATGCCATCCAGCCATCTCATCCTCTGTCGTCCTCTTCTCCTCCTGCCCCCAATCCCTCCCAGCATCAGAGTCTTTTCCAATGAGTCAACTCTTTGCATGAGGTGGCCAAAGTACTGGAGTTTCAGCTTTAGCATCATTCCTTCCAAAGAAATCCCAGGGCTGATCTCCTTCAGAATGGACTGGTTGGATCTCCTTGCAGTCCAAGGGACTCTCAAGAGTCTTCTCCAACACCACCACTCTGCCATAAAAAGATGGAAATTTGCCATTTACAACATGGATTGACTTGAAGGGTTTACGCGTAGTGAAATGGGTCAAAGGAAGATGGGTGCTCTGTGTTGTCATATGTAGAATCTGAAGAATGACATGAAGTAGTGAGTATAACAGAAGGGAGTGGACTTACAGATAGAGAACAAACTTGGTTACCAGTGGGGAGAGGGGAGAGGAAGGGGGACAAGATGTGGATAGGGGATTAAGAGATGCAAACTACTATGTATAAAATAAGCTATGAATTGTACAGCACAGGGAATAGAGCCAATATTTTTAATAACTATAAATGGAGTATGCTCTTTAAAAACTGAATTATTTTTTTGTATACCTGAAACTTACATGCTGTTGGTAAATCAGCTAAACTTCAATTAAAAAAAATAAACCAGGGATTTCTGTGGCAGTTCAGTGGTGAGGACTCTGCTTCCACTTCAGGGAGTATGGGTTCAAGCCCTGGTTGGGAAACAAAGATCCCGCAAGACACGTGGCCAAAAAAGATATCAGATACATGTTTGCTGGAGAATTATAGAGTGGTGAGAACAGGTGTGAATAAACTTATCAAGGTGATGGATATGTTATTTTTCTTATCTTGATTTCACAGATTGCATATATGTGTATGTATATATATATGTATATATGCCTATATGTAAACTCATTGTACATTTTAAATATTTGTAGTTTATTGAACACCTTACCTCGATTAAACAGAATTAGTAAGCTTTCAGTAATAAAAGACTAAGAATGATAATGGCCTGAAATAGGTATGAGAACATGAACAAATTTAACTGTCATCAACTTGTTCAAAATCACAGCTTAAAAGTGATGGAGCTGGAATTTAAATTTGAATCTAACACCACGCCCCGCCACCGGAGGAGGAAATGGCAAACCACTCCAGTATTCTTGCCTGGAGAATGCCATGGACAGAAGAGTCTGATGGGCTACAGTCCATGGAGTCACGAAAAAGTCAGACACAACTCAGTGACTAAACAACAATAACCAGAATTGATCTCACTACTTCAAATACTCTAATAGACAAAAGAGAATGGAGTTTATTCTCCAGTTTAGGTCAGAGACTTTTCAAGCTGTTCTCACAGCTCTAGGCATGCCTCGGTGCCTCAGGGACATATGCGAATATGTTTCACGTGGATGGTCTGCATATGTTTGCATTAGGAGAAAGGGTTTGCTGTTTAGAACAAGTTTGAGAAGCACTGGTTTAGACACTCCTTTTAATACCTGTGGTTGAATTCACTTTTTCTGGCAGCCACATCACACTTGATTTTGATTGGTAAAGCTATATTTTTCATTTTTTTATATCTGTGTAGGTTTTTTTGTTGTTGTTGTTTATTGTTTTGTCCCAGGTACATTACTTATTTGAGTAAGCTTTCACCTTGTTTGGGCTTCCCTGGTAGCACAGCGGTTAAGAATCCACCTGCCAATGCAGGAGACACAGGTTTGATCTCTGGGTTGGGAAGATACCCTGGAGAAGGAAATGGCAAGCCACTCTAGTTTTCTTGCCTGCAAAATCCCATGGACAGAGGAACCCGGTGGTCTACAGCCCATGGGGTAAAGAAGAGTCGGACACGACAGCATCTAAACAACAACAACAAAGTATGTTACTTATTCATGTGAAGTTTCACCTTGTTCAGTCCTGCTATGTGTTTTTTGGTTTTTTTGATGTATGAGCCTTGTGTTTTTTTGTTTGCTTTTTTCCCGTCTTGTACCATATTCTCTCTCCTTCCTTTTTAATATCACCTCAAAGCATCTGTTCTACATCTTCCCCATGTTTAAAACAAGCAAAGAACAGCAGGCTACAGTATCTGTAGCCCAGTGCGTTAGTTAACTACTAATACTTTTCTGTCACACATTAAACTATCGCCTCTTAGGCCATATTTCTGTATGGTTTTATCAAAGAAAGGAGATGCTGATTTTCTGGTGCAACTTGTTTTTGGTGAGCTTCTGCTGGTTCCAAACGGTCATTCCTTTGGTTTCTATTTGAATAAGTAAATTCTGTGTATTGTTATGTAATTTCTAATCTGCTGAAATGTACACTTTCCACTCTAAAAATATCTCAGTGACCAAACAGTGATGGTGTCAGTGAGGGGGCACTTCTCCCATCTCCCTTCATGAAGTAACTTGCTGGTCAGCTACAGACAGTGCTCTTAGCTGGTACCTACCCCTAACTGAAGTCCTTCAGGGATAATCTGCCTTGGTTTTAGAACCAAAGTCACCCTTTTTTCAAGCGTGCATGCATGCTAAATCACTTCGGTCGTGTCTGACTCTTTGCAACCCTATGGATTCCAGACACGAATACTGAAGTGGGTTGCCATGCTCTCCTCCATGGGATCTTCCCCACCCAGGGATTGAACCCTTGTCTCTTACATCTCCTGCATTGGCAAACAGGTTCTTTACCACTAGTGTCAACTGGGAAGCTTCTTTCCCAACTGTCTCCCAGCCAATAACTAAGCTTGTGGAGGCCTGGCCCCTTGAGCCCAATGGGGGACCTTCCCCCAACAGGTAATACTTGCTCCAGATCTCCCTTTAGGGGAGATCTGCATCTACGTCTGCGTCTTTCCGCACCCAAATTTGCTTCCTCCCCTTCTTCCCTTCACAGGTTTCATGTCTGGATCATAGTTAGGTTTTCCCAGCTGCATCCGACTTTTGTCTTCCACAAACTACACAACAAACCTCTCAGGCTCCTAAGTCAGTGTCTGCTTCCTCAACAACCTGGATCAACACACTTGGCACTGGGTGTTGTCAGAAAGATGGTGGATGGAGTTTTGAGACCTCATCACTCACTGTCACCCTGATAGTGAGGTGATGACTTGGAATAATGTTCCGTTGGAGACCGTCTTGGACAGTACAGTGGTTCATGCCTTTGGAAACTATGAAAGAACGATGGAATTGGCTGGTTTGTTAATTTGATTGACCACTGTTGGTCTGTTTGGGCCCCCATAGCTAAATCCCATTGATGAGTGGCCGAAAAAAACAGGAAATGATTTCTCACAGTGTCGGAGGCCGGGAACTCCAAGATCAAGGTGTTGGCAAAGTATCTGAAGCCTCTTCTGATAGGCAGCTGCCATCTCTCTGCTCCCATGACCTCTTCCTGCACTCACAGAGAGACACAAGAAGTGACACACTGTTCCTCTTTGTTGTTGTTGTGACCCCATGGATGATATCCCACCAGGATCCTCTGTCCATTCCACGGCTAGGCAAGAACACGGGAGTGGGTAGCCATTCCCTTTTCCAGGGATCTTCCCAACCCAGGGATCAAATCTGCCTTTCTGCATCAGGTATATTCTTTACCCCTGAGCCTCCTTGGAAGCCTCCAAAACCTAATAATTTCTGTACCCAATACTAGCACACTGGGATTTAGGACTTTAACATAAGAACTGGGGATTGGGTAAGAAGGGGAACACAGTTCAGTCCATAGCACCCCCAATAGAAAGATAACGCAAAACTGAGGGCAGTTAACACACAATGGAGAAGTGTGTCTGAACACCAGGGGGCCTCTTTATTAACTGCCAAGAGAGATCTTATTTCCTGTAGTGGGAGAGAAGGAAAAGCTGGAGACCAAAGTTCAAATGTAAAATAGCCTTCAGTTTCAAGGATTTTTGAATGCTCAGCTGAGAGAGGTTTCTTACACCAGGGTCAAAGCCCCAGCTGGGATAATTTGTGACTCTGACATTTGAGATGGAGATATCTGAGTGGATAACTCCAAATATTTTGGCTCCCTTGACCCCCTGTGAAATTTAGAGCCTGTAGAGATGGCCTGACCCTCCCAATAAAGAGCTAAAATGCTGGGAATTCCCTGGTGGCCCAGTGGTTAAGATTGGGCACTTTCACCTCGGGGCCTGGCCAAAATAAAAAAGGAGCTAAAATGCTTTCCCATGTGTAAGTCTAAGGTACAGCAGAACCTTCCTGAAATATGCAGCAGAAATGGAGAGAACTATATTTTTTAATTTAATCTTTTCTAGCATTTGTGATGTAATTGATATACAACTGTATTAATTTCAAGTGTACAGTGTGGACTTCCCTGGTGGCCCAGTGCTTAAGACTCCTCACTTCCGCTGCAGGAGGTTTGGCTCTGATCTCTGGTCAAGGAACTGAGACCCTGCCTGACACACGGTGTGGCCCAATAAATAAGTATACAATATGGTGATTTTATATATTTACATATTGTGAAATTATTACCTCAGTGTGGTCAGTTAATACTTCCATCACCTCACATAGCTACCATTTCTTTTTTGTAATGAAAACATTTAAGATGTACTTTCTTAGCAACTTTTAAGTTTATAATATGTTTGGGGGCTTTTGGTTTTGGTTTTCTTTTAGCCTCGACACACAGCTTATGGAATCTTTGTTCCCCAACCAGGGACTGAACCTAGGCCACAGCAGTGAAAGCCTGGAATTCTGAACACTAGGCCACCCAGGAATTCCCTATTATATGGTATTATTACAGTGTCGGAGAAGGCAATGGCAACCCACTCCAGTACTCTTGCCTAGAAAATCCCATGGATGGAGGAGCCTGGTAGGCTGCAGTCCATGGGGTTGCTTAGAGTCGGACACGACTGAGCAACTTCACTTTCACATTTTGGAGAAGGAAATGGCAACCCACTCCAGCGTTCTTGCCTGGAGAATCCCAGGGACGGGGGAGCCTGGTGGGCTGCTGTCTATGGGGTCGCATAGAGTTGGCCATGACTGAAGTGACTTAGCAGTAGCAGCATTACAATGTTGATCAGTCACTCAGTTGTGTCTGACTCCTTGAGACCCCGTGAACTGCAGCACTCCAGGCTTCCCCGTCCTTCACCATCTCCCAGAGTTTGCTCAAACTCATGTCCATTGAGTCAGTGATGCGTTTCAACCATCTCATCCTCTGTTATCCCCTTCTCCTCCTACCTCTCTGTATATTAGGCCCTCAGAACTTTTTCTGTGGTGCTGGAAAAGACTCTTGAGAGTCCCTTGGACAGCAAGGAGATCAAACCAGTAAATCCTAAAGGAAATCAACACTAAATATTCACTGGGAAGGACTGATGCTGAAGCTGAAGCTCCAATAGTTTGGCCACCTGATGAGAAGAGCCGCTGCTGCTGCTAAGTTGCTTCAGTTGTGCCCTACTCTGTGTGACCCCATAGATAGCAGCCCACCAGGCTTCCCTGTCCCTGGGATTCTCCAGGCAAGGACACTGGAGTGGGTTGCCATTTCCTTCTCCAATGCATGAAAGTGAAAAGTGAAAGTGAAGTCACTCAGTCGAGTCCTACTCTTAGCGACCCCATGGACTGCAGCCTACCCAGGCTCCTCCATCCATGGATTATCCAGGCAAGAGTACTGGAGTGGGGTGCCATTGCCTTCTCCGAGAAGAGCCGACTCACTGGGAAAGACCCTGATGCTGGGAAAGATTGAAGGCAGGAGGAAAGATTGAAGGGGGCGATAGAGGATGAGGTTGCTGGATGGCATCACTGACTCAATGGACATGAGTTTGAACAAACTCTGGGAGTTGGTGATGGACAGGGGAGCCTGGTGTGCAGCAGTTCATGGGGTCACAAAGAGTTGAACACGACTGAGCGACTGAACAATAGCAACAACAGAATTTATTCATCTTACTGGAAGTTTGCACTCTGACCAATCTCCCCATTTCCCCCACCTCCAGGCCCTACTAACCACTCATTTTCTACTGTCTGTTTCTATCAGAAAGTAAGCAGGACCAATTTAAAGATGTTAAAGAACAGAAAAGAATGGAGAGAACTAACTGCCTGTGTGCTAAGTCTCTTCAGTCTTGTCTGACTCTGTTGTGATCCCATGGACTGTAGCTTGCCAGGCTCCTCTGTCCATGGGATTCTCCAGACAAGAATACTGGAGTGGGTTGCTGTGCCCTCCTCTGGGGGATCTTTCTGACACAGGGACTGAGCCCACGTCTCATGTCTCCTGTATTGGCAGCCAGGTTCTTTACCACTGAGCCACCGTGGATTTGAAATGTATGAAGTAACAGTTTCCCAAACGTGGGCTATCAGGCAAGGACGGACAGTGCTCCTGAGAGAAAGGAAGCAGCTGTGGTGAACCCTACGTGTAGCACAGCTTCCTGTCTGGAGACGGTCTTCCAGGCTGCCTTGTGGGCAGGGGAACTGGGTGGAGCCTGGCCACCTCCTCTGTGAGGAGACAAAGCTGGAAGGCCAGGGAGGCCTAGCGTCAGGGCCAAGCGCTGAGAAACAGAAGCAATGTGCAGAGAGTTCCAGTGTGGAATGGCGAGTTCCAGGTTGCAGGTGGCAGCCAGCAAGTCCTCAGCCTGTGAGAAAACCACATCTGAGTCAGAAAAGAACCTTGCTGAAAAAGGGCAACCTAAGAGATGACAAGAGTCAGACACGACTGAGCGACTTCACCTTCACCAAGAGATGACAAAAGGCCGAGAAGAGTTTGTATTCTCCCCAGCCAGAGAGGGAAACCCTGTAATTTCTGGGTCATGGCATGGAATATTCAGGAGGACATTGCCTAAGTAATGAGAAAAAATGAATTCCCAACTCTACTCCCACCACAAAAAACTCAAAGGCAAGTATCAAAGAGGACTAAACTCTTTCCGGGCAACTCAATTGCGTCACAGAACAAAGCTCTAGAATATTTCTAGAACTATATCTGTGTATTCTCATTTCAGTGTTCCTGGAATTACATCTGTTGCTCAATCATCCATGGTGAACATTTTTCCTCTAGTCACAAAGCTGAACAGATTCTCATGAGCTCATGGATGCCGGCCAGTGACAGAAGAGATCATGTTTTATATCTTTGTTTCTTTAAGAAAGAATTATGACTTCGTTCACTAGAGCAGTGTGTGTGCTTATTCGCTCAATTGTGTCTGACTCTGTGACCACATGGACGGTAGCCCATCAGGCTCCTCTGTCCATGGAATTCTCCAGGCAGGAGCACTGGAGTTCCTTGCCATTTCCTTCCCCAAGGGACCTCCCAACCCAGGGATCGAACCTCGACCTCCTGCATTGCAGGCAGTTTCTTTACCATCTGAGCCACCAGGGAAGCCCATATAGCATTGCTGAGTGTTAAATCAGTTCAACTCAATCTTCTTCCAGTGAGATTTGGAATGGAGCCAGAATTCATACTTTAGGGGAATAAAGCTCTCCTAGATGAATCTGAGGCACAGCCAGGTTTGAGGATGACTGGTTTAACTCACTTCCAAGTTTCTTAGGTTACGAGCAATGTTATTTCTCTTTCTTTTCCAGGAGGACGGAAGACAAATTTTCAGCTGTAATTTAGTATCAAGAGTGTAAATACTTGTCTGGGAGAATAACATAGCAAGGGAACAACAGCAAAATGTACAAACTGTAATTCTATTGCAGAAACAGAGGAAGATATATAAACTGCTAACCAAATATTCAGAGGAAAACACTTGCTGTTCCGGCTTCCCAGGTGGCGAGGTGGTAAAGAATCGCCTGCTGAGGCGGGAGATGCAGGTTTGATCCCTGAGTTGGAAAGATACCCGAGAGTAGGAAATGGCAACCCACTCCAGTATTCTTGCCTGGAAAATTCCATGGACAGCCTGGCGGGCTACAGTCCATGAGATCGTAAAGCATCGGACATGCATACTTCCTATTTAAAATAAATATGGGATTTTAGTGGAGAGAATTGTTTTAAGATCAGTGACAAACTCTCCAGTCATCAGAAAGAAAATTCAGATTATGTTTACACTTGATTTTAGCCAAAAGGCCAAGAAGTGTTCAGATTATTTTTAGTGTTCATAAACATCCTTCCCATTTCTCTGCATTTCAAGCTGAACCTGGGCTTTGTATTAGGGCTATTTTTGTTTTCAAGCAAAACTAGCTTTAGCTAAAAGAGATTAGTGGATTGATAAAACCAGAAAGTCAAAAGTGGCACTAGCTTCAGAAAAGCTGAAAACAGGACTCACGGGAGGTAATCAGGGCTCTGTCTCCCTCTCCCAGCTCTACTTAGCTTTATTCTACAATTTCTCCCCAAATGGTGAGGAAGAGGATCCCTGACAGCTATACTTTCCAGCCTTGCACCTCCAAGAACACTAGTGTCTCTTCCCAGTATCGGTAAAGCCATCTTAGAGTGGACTCTCCTTGATCTTTTTGGATCCTATCTCTGCAACACCCCTCAGCCATCACTGAGCCTGGGGTTACCAGGAACTTTGGCAGGTATGGGTCTCATGGTTTTCCCTGTGGGACTGAGTTTACAGTTACATCAGGACCACATGCAATTGGGGAGGAGTTTCCCAACACAACAAGAATGAGGTTGGGGAATTCTAATGGACAGAGAATCTGCCTACCAACGCAGGAGATGCGGGAGACATGGTTCCGTCCCTGGGTTGGGAAGATCCCAAGGAGGAAGAAATGGCAACCCATCCCAGTATTCTTGGAGAATGCCACAGATACAGGAGCCTGGGGGCTACATTCCATGGAGTTACAAAGAGTCAGACACAACTTAGTGACTGAACAACAACAGCAACAACAATTTATTGGCCCTTTCATGGCTGGGTGACATCAGCCAAGTTACTTAAACCTCTGTACCTGGGGTTTTTTGTTTCCAAATACTAGGAAGGGATAGTAATTACTTCAGACCATTGTTGTAAGACTTAAATGAGCTAATACATTAAAGTGCTTAGAGTAAATTGTCTATAAATGCCAGTCAATATGAATTTAACCTGCTCCTTCCTCAATTAAGATTCATTAAAGAATTCTCATTCAATTTTACAGTATTCTAAGTTTTGGTATTTTAACTACTGTAATCATGGTGTATTAATTTCCTGTGGCTATTGTAACAAATTATCACACACTTGGTGACTTAAAACAACAGAAATTTATTATCTCACAGTTCTGAAGTCAGAAGTCCAAAACCAAGATGACAGCAGGACCTTTCTACTCTGGAGGCCCTAGGCAAGAATGCTTCCTTGTCTCTTCCACCTCCTGGTGGGTGGGGGCAGGTATTCCTTTGCTTCTGTATACCAGGCTTCCCTAGTGGCTCAGATGGTAAAGAATTCCCCTGCAGTACAGGAGACCTGGGTTCTATCCCTGAGTCAGAAAGGTCCCCCGGAGAAGGGATTGGCTACCCACTCCAGTATTCTGGCCTGGAGAATCCCATGGACAGAGGAGCCTGGCCGGCTACGGGTTCACAGAGTCAAAGTCAGACACAACTGAAGCCATTTAGCACCCACCGTCTAATAGACAGGACAAAATACTCCGCTATCAGCTGTGCTGGAATTTGCTTTCATTCCCCCTCCCTACACCTTCCCTCTCTCCCTTCTCCCTGCCAATTTCCTATTTTCCTTCCTTTCTTTTCAAGTTCTTTGTCTACTTGCTTATTATCTGTCATTGTTTTCTTCCCACCTGGAACATAATTGGTCCTTGGTACATGATTTTCAAATAAATCATGAGTGAATGTATGAATGAACTAAGGTAAAAATTTCCCCCTTTATGTCCCTTTTCACTTAGCCCTTAAGGTTAATGAATATAAAGTCTGGCCCCTATCTTTTTGTTGTTGTTGTTGCACTATGCAAATTATGGAATCTTAGTTCCCTGACCAGGATTGGAACCCATGTTCCCTGCAGTAGAAGTGTGGCATTCTAACCACTGGACCACCAGGGAAGTCCCTGGATATTTTCTACCCTTTGCTATGTAAGTATACACATATAGCCTGGGCCCACTCTCTAATGTATATAGGCGTGTGTGTGTGCGTGTGTGTGCATGTGTGTGCGTGTGTGATGTCACCTCAGTCGTGTCCAATGCTTGGCAATGCTATGGGGTATAGCCCACCAGGCTCCTCTGTCCATGGGCTTCTCCAGGCAAGAATACTGGAGGGGGTTGCCATGCCCTCCTCCAGGGGATCTTCCTGACCCAGGGATGGAACTCTCGTCTCCTGTGTCTCCTGCATTGCAGGTGGATTCTTTACCACTGAGCCACTGAGGAAGCCCAATGTCTGTTAAATCTAATAATGAAAATTTGGCTTTGTAGCTTGTATGTATTCGTTCCTTAATTTCATTTCGCTAGTTATTCATTTTTATTGTATTTGACACAAGCCATTAGTTTGAGTCACACTGATCTAGAGTGCTTGGTAAGTACTTTCTTTCTGATAGCTTTATTCTTATCTTCATTAGGAAATTGAAGGTATTTTATAACTTAATGGCTCCCTTTAAAACATTTGTTTGTTTGTTTTTGGTTCCACTGCTTCTTTGCTGCTTCTCTCGGCCTTTCTCTAGTTGTTTTGAGTAGGGGTTACTCTTTGTTGCAGTAGCTTCTCTTATTTCAGACTGCGGGCTCAGTAGTTGTGGCTAATGAGTTTTATTACCCCACAGCATGTGAAATCCTCCCAGAGAAGATATCCAACCCATTCTCCTGGCATTGGAAGGTGGATTCTTAATTCCTGGACCCCCAGGGAAGTCCAGTGGCTCCCTTTTTCCAACCTCATTTTCAAGCATAACCATTAAATCAATTTTATAAATAAGAAGCTCTTGACTCATTTAAATTTCCCCTTGATTTTAGATTTTCATCGACTTAAAGTTAACTAATGCCACCTCTATTTCTGTGCTTCCTTTCCCTAAAGCTTTCCTGTGTCTTAATTCAAGAAAATAGAGTTCAGGCAAGATTCCACTCCCTTCCTATCGAAAAGTAAAAAGTCATGTTTTTTGAAGAGTATTGCATAATTCACTAATGATGTATTTTCATTCCATTCTCAGACTCCACTGAGACCTTGAATGGGCTTGAGATGCAGTGATTTTTTTTTTTTTAAGATGCAGTGGTTTTTAAAATAAGTTTTTAAAAATCAAAGTAATAAATATTTATAGCATTGAATGCCAAACATACTAAGAGATGCAAGAAAAAGCAGTAGAGATGCAAGAAAAAGCAGTAGTTATCTGCTCACTGTCTTTGTAGAGCCAGTGGAGCTCTCTAGAAGTTACCACTGTCGTCTGTTAGCTGTGTCTACTGATATTTTCTCTCAATGTTTACAAAAATTGAGGTATAATTCACACATTGTAACACTCACCTTTTTAAAAGTGTACAAGTCAGTGGTTTTCAGTATGTGGTGGCACCATCACCACCATCTAACAGAACTTTTTCATCACCTCAAAAAGAAACCCCGTGTTAACAGTCTCTCCATTGCCCTATGTTTTAATTGGGTTATTTATCATTTTGATGTTGAGTTGTGAGAACTCTTTATGTATTCTGGATGCTGCTGCTGCTGCTGCTGCTAAGTCGCTTCAGTCGTGTCCGACTCTGTGCGACCCCATAGGTGGCAGTCCACCAGGCTCCCCCGTCCCTGGGATTCTCCAGGCAAGAATACTGGAGTGGGTTGTCATTTCTTTCTCCAGTGCATGCAAGTGAAAAGTGAAAGTGAAGTCGTTCAGTTGTGTCCGACTCTTAGCAACCCCACGGACTGCAGCCCACCAGGCTCCTCCATCCATGGGATTTGCCAGGCAAGAGTACTGGAGTGGGGTGCCATCCCCTTCTCCCATTCTGGATACTACCCCATTAGATATATGACTTGCAAATATTTTCTCTCGCTTTGTATGTTGTCTTTTTACTTTCTTGACACTTTCATGCACAGAAGTTTCTAATGTTGATGAAGTCTTATTATTTTCCCTTTTTTGCTTCTGGTTTTGGTATCATATTTATACATCAGTTGTCTAATACAAGGATAAAAAGATTTACATCTGTGCTTTCTTCCATGAATTTTTTTGGCCATACCAATATTAATATTGTATGTGTGAGGTAGACATTCAAGTCCATTCTTTTACTTGTGCATATTCCTGTGGCCCTAACACCAGTTGCTGAAGTGATAGTTCTTTCCCCATTGAATGATTTTGACACCCTTGATGAAAATTAATTGACCATACATGTGTGGATTTATTTCTGGCCTCTCAAGTCGATTCCATTGAGTTACATCTCTAAGTATCATTATGCCAGTAACACTGTTTTGATTCTATAGCTTTGTAGTCAGTTTTCAAATCAAGAAATGTGTGTCCTCCTGCTTTGTTCTCTTCCAAGACCATTTGGTTCTTTGGGGATCCCTTGAATTTCCACATGAATTTTAAGATCAGTTTGTCATTTCCTGCAAAGAAGCCAGCTTGGATTATGACAGGGATTATATCGAGTCTGTAAATTAATTTGGGTGGTATTGCCATCTTTACAACAAAGATGTAAATGGCATCTTTACAACTGTTGTTCTTCAGTCACTGAGTTGTGTCCCACTTTTTGTGACCCCATGGATTGCAGCATGCCAGGCTTCCCTGTCCTTCACTATCTCCCAGAATTTGCTCAGACTCATCGGAGAAGGCAATGGCCACTCCAGTTCTCTTGCCTGGCAAATCCCATGGATGGAGGAGCCTGGTAGGCTGCAGTCCATGGTGTCGCTAAGAGTTGGACATGACTGAGCGACTTCCCTTTCACTTTTCACTTTCATGCATTGGAGAAGGAAATGGCAACCCACTCCAGTGTTCTTGCCTGGAGAATCCCAGGGATGGGGGAGCCTGATGGGCTGCCACCTATGGGGTCACACAGAATTGGGCATGACTGACGTGATTTAGCAGCATGTCCATTGAGTCGGTGATGCCATGCAATCATCTTATTCTCTGTCACCCCCTTCTCCTCCTGCCCTTAATTTTCCCCAGCATCAGGGTCTTTTTAATGAGTCAGCTCTTCACATCAGGTAACCAAACTATTGGAGCTTTGGCACCAGTCCTTCCAGTGAATATTTAAGGCTGATTTCCTTTAGGATTGACTGGCTTGATTGCTAAGTCTTCCAATTCTAAACACAGGATATATGTCTTTACTTCCTTTACCAAATTTAATCCTAAATATTTCTTTTTGATGCTGTTTCATATGAAATTATTTTCTTAATACTTTCAGTTTCACAGTACTTATTGGTGTATATCCAAATGCAGTTGAGTTTTATGTATTGATGTTGTATTCTGCAACCTTCCTGAACTCATTAGCTTAAATAGTTTGTATATTCCATATATTTTTCATAATATGTTTATAACTAATTTTTTATTTATCAATTTTAGATACTATCCTATTATAGTGTATTAGGATTTAGATAACTACTTCCGTACTTCACTGCTTACCCTCCCTTTATTCTCATCAATTCTTATATGGTAACTATGTGAACATTATTCTCTGATAAGGCAAGAAGTATATTATGATTTTTTTCTCTTTTCTATAAGCATTTTTTGACACTAATAATTGCTAATAATTGCCTTTGGGCTTCCTTTGCGGCCCAACTGGTAAAGAATTTTCCTGTGATGTGTGAGACCTGGGTTCGATCCCTGGGTTGGGAAGATCCACTGTAGAAGGGAAAGGCTACCCACTCCAGTATTCTGGCCTGGAGAATTCTATGGACTGTATAGTCCATGGAGTCACAGAGTCAGACATGACTGAGCGACTTTCACTTGGGGATTCCCTGGCAGTCCAGTGGTTAGGACTCTGCACTTTCACTGCCGAGCATATGCTGTGTGACATGGCCAAAAAAGTTTTGTCTCTTTAACCTTCTTGTTTTTCATATTCTTAGTGCCTTAGGAAAAAATTCCTGACACATGCTAGGAGCTAATAAATATTTTTTTAAATAAATGAATGTAATCGCTTAATTTTCCAGGTACCTCTCACTAAGTCTTCCCACATTATTACAATACAGTTTTCCACATGGTCAAATGTATCAGATGATGTATCAGTCAGAACATAGGTCATGCTGTGGTAACAAATTACCCACAAATTCCAGTGATTTGCAAGAGAGAAGTTGTTTTTTTTGATTTTTCTCATGATAGAAGTCTGTCTGAGTTTGGCTACATGCTGTCTCTGCTCTGGGACTGAGTGAAGAGTAGCCTCTTTTTGGAACAGAGCCTGTTGGTGGGAGAGCACACACTGGCTCTTAAAGTTTCCACTCACATAACTCATCACGCTTACTTGAGATATGTTGGGTCAAGTAGGTTCTTTGGCCAAGCTTGCCATCCCAGGAGGCAAGGGTCTGTAATCTCAGGAGTGGGCACTGAAAGGAGGGGTATCATGGAAAAAGCCAAAATATTTGGCAGAAGGGGGATGTAAGTTGCTCAGTTGTGTCCAACTCTTTGCAATCCTGTGGAGTGTAGCCTGCCAGGATTCTCTGTCCTTAGGATTCTTCAGGCAAGATTACTGGAGTAGTGGGTAGCCATTCCCTTCTCCAGGGCATCTCCCCCACTCAGGGGTCGAACCTGGGACTCCTGCATTGCAGGCAGACTCTTTACCATCTGAGCCACCAGGGAAGCCCAGAAGGGGAGTAGTCTTCCACAGATGATGTCTCAGGTCTGTTTTCTCTAGGAGTCATGCCCCCAAGGCCCGTGTCTCCTGTTTGCTCTGGGTTGCTTGTGCTCAGGCCACCCACAGCCGCGGTGGGTCATGCAGGCCTTTCCCTTTACTTCATCCTGGGAACTCCCTTTGTGTGTCATGTAAACTGGACCCCTGCTTACGGGATCTTGTGTTTTTCTTCTTCTTTGTTTACTTTCTCATTTGGTTTCACTCTCCCTGTAGAAAGAGAAGGCAGGCACAGGAGGTAAAATTTGGAACCCTCCAGGTTTGAAGATGTGTTTCCCAGAATTCCCTGGTTAGGACTGTGCACTTCTACCGCAGGGGCGTGGGTTTGATCCTTGGTTCCTTGGCCAGGGAACCAAGATCCCGTGTGCCACCAAAAACTTGTCTTCATTCATGATCAACAGTTTCACTGAGTATAGAATTCTAAGTTGGAGATCGTTTTTCCTCAGAATTTTTTGAAAGCATGTCTTTACTAATTCTGGATTTCAATTTGTGTGTGTGTGTGTGTGTGAAGCCAATGCTGTTTTTTCTCGTTCTTTTGCATGTGATATGTTTCCTCTTTGGAAACAAAAGTTCCAGAAGATGTTTTTGAAGTACTAATTTCATGACAACATGCCTTTAAATGGGTCTCTTTTTAAAATTCTTTAATTTACTTTTAAAACGTATTTATTTTTAGTTGAAAGATAATTGCTTTACAGTATTGTGTTGGTTTCTGCCAGACATCAGCTTGAATCAGCCTTAGGCATACATATGTCTCCTCCCTCTTAAATAGGTCTCCTTTTCAATCATGGGTGGGGTGCTTGATGGCCTCTTTCAATCTAGAAATTCCTATCCTTCAGCTTGGGGAAATTCTCTTTTACTGTTTCTTTGGTAATTTCCACCCCTCATCTTCTGTTTTTGGAGCCCTCAGTAGAGGGATGTTTCATTTCCTTAACTGATTCTCTAAAATTCTTTTTTCCTCTTTCAAAATTATTGTTTACCTTTCTGCTTATTTGTTTTTCATGGTTTACATTTGTTTTTCATTCCTTTGCTTTAATGTTTACTTCAGTTATTTTAAATTTCTAACAACACATTCTTTCAGGTTATAAAATTTTTTTAAAGCATTTAATTCTTTTTTTTCCCCCCTTCACCTTTTTTATAGTTCTGAAATACCAAAGCAGAGAGGAGGGGCTTGGCTTTCTCTGGCTTTGCTTTAAAACATCATGGTTTTCTGTTCCATACAGGGGTAGGGGTAGCTCAGAGGGCCCAGTCAGTGGGGAGACTTTGGTTAGGTCCTTAGTTTCTTCTGCTTAGACAAGACGGGTGTGGAGACACGGTCACACTCTGTGAAGTCCCTGGCTGGCTGGACCCAAGCCCGGAATGGTGTGTTACCTCACTCAACCACCAGGAGGCGACTGTTCCCTCTGGCTTTTTTTCCTGTAGGGAAGCATCCAATTCTTTTTCTATATAATTTTATGTATCTATTTTTGGCTGTGCTGGGCCTTCCTTCCTGCAGAGGATTTTCTCTAGTTATGGTGAATGGGGGCTACTCTAGTCACAGCGCACGGGCTTCTCATCGTAGTGGCTTTTCTAGTTGCTGAGCAGGGGCTCTGGGGCTCAGGCTTCAGTAGTTGCAACACCTGGACTCAGTAGTTTCGGTTTCCTGGCTCAGTAGTTGTGGCACACTAGGCTTAATTACTCCGTGGCACGCGAGATCTTCTTCGAAATTGAACCCATGTCTCTTGCATTGGTGGAGAAGGCAATGGCACCCCACTCCAGTACTCTTGCCTGGAAAATCCCATGGACGGAGGAGCCTGGTGGGCTGCAGTCCACGAGGTCGCTAAGAGTTGGACATGACTGAGCGGCTTCACTTTGACTTTTCACTTGCATGCATTGGAGAAAGAAATGACAACCTACTCCAGTGTTCTTGCCTGGAGAATCCCAGGGACGGGGGAGCCTGGTGGGCTGCGGTCTATGGGGTTGCAGGAAGTCGGACACAACTGAAGCGACTTAGCAGCAGCAGCAGCAGCAGCTCTTGTATTGGCAGGCTGATTCTTTTCCACCGAGTCACCAGGGAAGCCAAAACATCTAAATCTTTTTAAAGGATAGTGTTGACTCTAAACTCTGATTAATGGTAATTTAAAAAAACCAAACTTCTGTTCCTTGCATTGTCTCTCGTCTTAGTCCTATTTTTTCCCCTGTTTTCATTTTCAGTTATTTTCTTTCGTGTTAGATACTTTCTTCCTGTGTCTGGTAGGCACAAAAAGCTGGCTAGGTCCCTGTGCATGTTGTTGTTATTGTTCAGTCACTAAGTCGTGTCCAACTCTTGTGACCCCAGGGACTGCAGCATGCCATGCTTCCCTGTCCTTCATCATCTCTCAGAGTTTGCTCAAACTCATGTCCATTGAGTCAGTTGCTGTCATCCAACCATCTCATCCTCTGTCGTCCCCTTCTTCTCCTTCCCTCAGTCTTTCCCAGCATCGAGGTCTTTTCCAGTGAGTCACCTCTTTGCATCAAGTGGCCAAAGTATTGGAGCTTCAGCTTTAGCATCAGTCTTTCCAATGAATATTCAGGATTGATTTCCTTTAGGATTGACTGGTTTTATCTCCTTCTAATCAAGGGACTCTCAAGAGTCTTCTCCAGTACCACAGCTTGAAAGCATCAATTCTTTGGTCCTCAGCCTTCTTTTGGGTCCACCTCTCACATCTGTACATGACTACTGGAAAAACTGTAACTTTGACTATGTGGACGTTTGTCAGCTAAGTGATGTCTCTGCTTTTTAATACTCTTTTTCTAGGTTTGTCATAGCTTTTCTTCCAAGGAGCAAGTGTCTTTTAATTTCATGCCCTATGCATGGGCAAGGCAAGGCTTATTGACATGTAGGATTTACTGCATTTGATAAGGTGATAAGCCTGAGTGTTATTGCTTTTGTTTGTTGTTGGGTAACTCCAGCAGTATCTGTAAATTGTTTCTCTGCAGCCAACCAGATTCTGTAGGGAAATCACTAGTCTCTTGCTTAGGTGTCAGCTTGCCTGCTGCATTTCCAGGAGCAAGCTGTGGCTGTTAATAAGGATAGAATGCCAGATAGGGATCCAAAGTTCAGTGGCTTAAAGAACAAAGTTCTCTTTTGAATAACTGTCAAGCTTGGGTAAATAGACTGTTCTTCCATCTGATTGTTCAAGGATCCAGTTTCCTTTTTACTTAGGTACATTTCTAGAGTAATGGTTTAGTGAAAGTGAAAGTGAAGTCACTCAGTCGTGTCCGACTCTTTGCCACCCGTGGACTGTAGCCCACCAAGCTCCTCCATCCGTGGGATTCTCCAGGCAAGAATACTGGGGTAGGTTGCCATTTCCTTCATTAACATCACCTAGAATATTGTTAGAAAAGCAAATTTTCTGGCCTGCTATAGACTTACCGTCTCAGAACCCTTGAAGGTTCTGGGTGGGGCTCAGTGTTTTCATAAACCCTCAGATGATTTTGATCCTTGTCAAGGCTTCCCAGGTGGTGCTTCCAGGTAAAGAACCTGCCTGCCAATGTGGGAGACATAAGAGATGTGGGTTAGATCCCTGGGTCAGCAAGATGCCCTGGACGACTGCATGGCAACCTACTGCAGTATTGTTGCCTGGAGAATCTCATGGACAGAGAAGCCTGGCGGGCTACAGTCCATAGGATCTCAAAGAGCCCTACTCGACTGAAGTGACTAAGAACACACCATCACATGAGGTTTAAGAACTGCCCTAAGGCATTGTCCTCTGTAATTGGAATAGGATCTCAGACTAAGCAGATTCCAGCCTAAGTAAAGGGAAAAAATTAGGAGCAGTTCAGGTACAAGAAAGTGTCTGCTGACTATACTCTGGTGACAGCTTAGTTGTCTGGTCACTCTTAGCTGCTATAGATCAGTTTCCCTGGAGAATAAGCCTCCCATCTCCTTGGGGGACTAAACAAGAGTTGTTCAGCTGTTTGTTGCAGGAGTACAAACTCATTTAGTGGCTCCTGTTTTTCAATCAGTTCTTACGCTGTGAGCTCAATGCCTTATCCCCTCTAAGCACTACCTGACGCCTCAGTTTCTGGGCTGTTCCTGGATTCTTCTTGTTAAATAAGTTCATTTTCCACTAGGCACTTAGGTTCTGCTTTCTTGGCTAACGGGTGATGACATTTGTCAGCACTTCTTCATCCACGTACATATTCTCAACTTTCTTAACTATTTTTTGTTCACTGGTTTTTGCTTTTTTTTTTAAATTTTTCTTCATAAGCTTAGAATTTTCAGATTCTTTGACTTCATTATAAGAGGATGTAGGGGAGATGAGAGATAAATGGATGTGTTCAACCTGCCATTTGTAGCCAGAAGTATTAATTTGAAAAAAAAAATAGTTTACATGTACCTTTCATATTTAGGAGGGAGGTGTGTTATGGGAATATGGAAAAAGAATGTTGCCTGGCATTCCAATAAACAAAGAATACTGCCATCAAGCCATTAGCCACTGCAGCCACCAATCCCCACTCCCCACATCAGTGTGTCCTTAGGGGAATTCAGAATGGAGACAGATGAAACATTCTGTGTTCTGAATACTGGCCCCAGACCGTTAAGATGCATAACTAAGGAAAATTTTCAATGAGCCCAGACTCCTGTATTTTCCCAGACATAAAAAAACCACTAAAATCATTAACTTGAGATGTCTGTTTCTGTGATTAGCAGTAATCTTTTGATATTTGACCACATTTTTTTTCCCAGCAAAAGTCAAATATATCCTGGCTCCTCCCTGATTTCCTTGGAGCAATTCTTCAGAACTATGTGAGAGGCTGTCTCCCGGGCTATCGTCCCCAGTAAAGTCTCGTCCCCAGTAAAGTCTCCAAGTAAATCTTAACTTGCAACTTTTATGTTGTGCATTTGTTAACATTGGACTTAACCACTGGACTGCTGGGGAATTCCTAGGTTGTGCTCTTTTTTTCCAGTTGACAGAAGAAGAGGAGAGCTCTTTGAGAAAAGAGGGAGGAGGGATTTCCCTGGTGGTCCAGTGGTTAAGACTCCACACTTCCACTGCAGAGGATGCATGGGGTCTGGGTTCAATCCTTGGTCAGGAAACTAAGATCCTGCGTGCTGCAGTGTTGTTAAAGAATGAAAAAAAGAGAGAGAAAGGAAAACTTGCAGAATACACAGAGGGCTAATGCGAACAACATGTAATTAATCACATCATTTCAAGTGTAAACTAGCAAAATTCATTGAAATATGACTTTGAAAAAAGACTGAATACAGAACTCGCTGCCAAAGAGGTCCTATAGCCAAATAAGTTTGGGAAACAGAACATAACCTATCCCTTCTTGGAGGCTTCATCTATACTGGTAGAAGAAAGTCTCTGAGAAATTCTGCAGTAAAGAAACTTCTCTAACTTTGTTAAAGAATGTGTCTAACAGCTTCTTGAAAGTGAAAGTGAAAGAATGTGAAAGTGCGACCCCCATGGACTGTCGCCTATCAGGCGCCTCAATTCATGGAATTTTCCAGGCAAGAGTACTAGAGTGGGTTGCCATTTCCTCCACGGGATCTTCCCGACCCAGGGATCAAACCCAGGTCTCCCGCATTGCGGGAGACTTTACTGTCTGAGTCACCAGGGAAGTCCAACAGCTTCTTAGACACATTTAATCAAAGAACCCATTCCTCACATAACATCTATTAATGTCTGTTGAAATGATTGCATGGAATTACAGTACATGATATTCTGGATCAGTCCTATTTAAGGTCTGGAATTTGCTCAAGAGATTCCATACTTGATATTGTTAACCCTGTTTTCGACTGGTTCTGGCTTTATAGTCTGAATTTAGGGGGTCCAAGAATAATTCTGAAGGTATCCATTGAGTCTGCTGCTAAAAGAAGTGCTGGAAAAACTGACCTGATAGGATCCAGTGACGAGTGTTTTAATTCCTTTTGTTCTATAAGGGGAGACAGACAGTTACTCACTGAATGGAAGTGGAAAAATGGCACTAACTTGGGAGTGGAATGGGAAGGATTAGATCACTTCTGACCTCAGGGTATTGTCAGCCACCAGCTGCCTTCAGGCAACTGACTGAGCCCACAGCACAGAAACAGAGTTGTTACCACTTCAGGCTACCCATTCACAAAGCCCTAGCTGAGGGCCTAGTGGGGTTGGAGATCCATTGCACCTTCTTATGCCCATTTTCTTGGCACAAAGGTGATATTTACTCAATGACATTTGCGTCTGTGGAACTGTGACCACCTAGAGGAGTTATATTTAAAAAATTCTCATAAAAGGCATTTGTCACATAATAAGAAATATATATTTGATCTTTGCCCCAAGTTTCTGACACAGTGCTCATGAAACTCTTGTAATTTCCTAAATGATGGGGAAATAGGAGTGTCTTTTGTTATAACATTTAGTCTTCCCTGACACCAGAAAGGGCTTCCCTTGTGGTTCAGTTGGTAAAGAATCCGCCTGCAATGCGGGACACTAGAAAGGAGATCAAGCCAGTCAATCCTAAAGGAAATCAACCCTGAATATTCACTGAAAGGACTGATGCTGAAGCTGAAGCTCCAATACTTTGGCCACCTGATGCAAAGAGCCCACTGATTGGAAAAGTCCTTGATACTGGGAAAGATTGAAGGCAGGAGGAGAAGGGGACGACAGGATGAGATGGTTGTATGGCATCACAGACTCCATGGACATGACTTTGAGCAAACTCTGGGAGATACGAAGGACAGGGAAGCCTGGTGTGCTGCAGTTCGTGGGGTTGCAAAGAGCTGGACATGACTTAGCGACTGAACAACAACGACACAAGCACTTCTAAGATTCTGGGAATGTCCTGAGTGATGAGTGTGTCTTTTTTTAATGTTAATGAGATGATGAGTAGCTGGGTTGGTCACCAGGAAAATCAAGTCTTAGCTAAAGTGTTAGAACTTTTAGCCTCACACTCCCACCCCCTGACTGCACACCTCCATATGGGAGAGGGCACAGCCAAGCATGGAGTACAGTGTGACAAAATTTCATTCTGTGGATTGGTATCAGCAGATTAAAAAACAACAACAACTATCATTTACTTTTTGGCAGTGCTACGCAGCATGCAGGATCTTAGTTCCCTGGTCAGGGATTGAACCCATGCCCCCTGCAGTGGAAGTGTGGAGTCTTGACCATTGGACCACTCTCTGCAGCTGTTGAAGAACCTTTACTAAAACGTATTGTGAGAGTAATGTAGCAGGAGCATCTTTGGTTTTGAAGGCTGCAGATGCAAGAGCCTGTTTGGGTTTATCCGTGACCCCATGGCTCACTGTGGGACAGCCCAGATGGTGCTAGTGGTAGAGCACCTGCCTGCCAGTGCAGGGGTTGTAAGAGATGTGGGTTTGATCCCTGGTTCTGGAAGATCCCTTAGAGGAGGAAATGGTAACCCATTCCAGTATTCTTGCCTGGAGAATCCCATGGACACAAGGAGCCTGGTGGGCTACAGTCCGTAGGGTTGCAAAGAGTTGGACATGACTGAAGTGACTTAGCAGGCACACATGCCTCACTATTAAACTATGGACAATGAATGTCACCTGCTGTATCAGTAAACAGCCATCAAGCCATCAGCCACTGCAGCCGTCCCCTCCTCCAGCCCCAATGGATTCAGGATGGAGAAAATGAGAATTCTGTCCCTAGATAGTTAAGGTTGTTGGCTGGAAAAAAAAAAGCATAACCTAAAAGTTGAGAATCATGTTTTATTTGGTAGATAAAACTGAGGACTTCAGCCCAGGACACAGCATCTCAGCTCTGAGAGACTGTACTGAAGAGGTAAGGGAAGACCACAATATAAAGGACTTTTTGCAACAAAGACAATAAATCAGAACATTAAAAGATGACTGTTGATTAAAAAAAACCAATCATCTCAAGTTAAGGAATTTAATGCCTTTCTCTATTTGGGAAGATGCAAAAGTCAGGACTCATTGAAATCATTCCTTTGATGTGCACCTCAGCTGTCTGCGGTCAGGATCTGTACTTTCGCACCCTGAGAAGACTCAGGGTGCTCTGTGGTGGGGGTTGTCAGCTGCAGTGTCTAATGACTCGGCTTCCTGTTTTTACCCTGAGCTCCCCTAGGGCTCATCATCAGGCCAGCTGCAATGTGATGACTTGATGGCTGTAAGATCCTTCTGTTTTTTTTTTTTTACTGATAAGGCAGGCAACTTTTTTTTTTCCTTAATGATAAGGTTCAGTTCAGTCAGTCGCTCAGTCGTGTCCGACTCTTTGTGACCCCATGAATCGCAGCACGCCAGGCCTCCCTGTTCATCACCAACTCCCGGAGTTCACTCAGACTCACGTCCATCGAGTCAGTGATGCCATCCAGCCATCTCGTCCTCTGTCGTCCCCTTTTCCTCCTGCCCCCAATCCCTCTCAGCATCAGAGTCTTTTCCAATGAGTCAACTCTTCGCATAACGTGGCCAAAGTACTGGAGTTTGACTTTATGATAAAGTATATATCTATGTATCCAAGAATGATTTCAAAGAACCCAGACTCTCGCATCTTCCCATACAAAGAAAAGTGCTAACTTCATTGACTTGTGATGTCTATTTTTCTTTAATTAACAGTGATGTTTTGATGTTCCTACCACCTCGTTTCTTGCAAAAACTCCTAAATGTCCTGGCTCCCCTCTTACCTCTTCAGAAAGCCCCTCAGAGCTCTCCTGGGCTTAAGTCCTCAGAGTTTGCTGAATAAAATGTAATTCTAAACTTTTAGGGTGAGCATTTTTTTTAGTCGACAGAACACAGAAAACTATACTTGGTCAAGACACAAAGCAGGGTGTTCCTGAGGGAACAGCCAGGCTTGTGAACTGGATAAAAGCCACGGAAGATCTGTTTACCCTGAGAAGAGAGACTGCCCAGATCCCTCTGTAAGCACCAGTGGAGCACTCCAGGTGGAGCACTCCAGGTGGAGCACCTGCTGTGCTTTGTGTGCATGCCACGTGGGAGTACCTTCACGACAGGACATTCACCTACCGACTGTGCCCGTCCCCTGAGTCATGGTGAGTGCTGTCGTTAAGGGGGCCTAGGTCCCTCAAATAATCTTGCCTAGGTCCCTCAAATAATCTTGTTGTTCAGTTGACTATGCCAAAGCCTTTGACTGTGTGGATCACAATAAACTCTGGAAAATTCTGAAAGGGATGGGAATACCAGACCACCTGACCTGTCTCTTGAGAAACCTATATGCAGGTCAGGAAGCAACAGTTAGGACTGGACATGGAACAGACTGGTTCCAAATAGGAAAAGGAGTACGTCAAGGCTGTATATTGTCACCCTGCTTATTTAACTTCTATGCAGAGTACATCATGAGAAACGCTGGGCTGGAGGAAGCACAAGCTGGGATCAAGACTGCTGGGAGAAATATCAATAACCTCAGATATGCAGATGACACCACCCTTATGGCAGAAAGTGAAGAGGAACTCAAAAGCCTCTTGATGAAAGTGAAAGAGGAGAGTGAAAAAGTTGGCTTAAAGCTCAACATTCAGAAAATGAAGATCATGGCATCCGGTCCCATCAGTTCGTGGCAAATAGATGGGGAAACAGTGGAAACAGTATCAGACTTTATTTTTCTGGGCTCCAAAATCACTGCAGATGGTGACTGCAGCCATGAAATTAAAAGACACTTACTCCTTGGAAGGAAAGTTATGACCAACCTAGACAGCATATTAAAAAGCAGAGACAGTGCTTTGCCAACAAAGGTCCGTCTAGTCAAGGCTATGGTTTTTCCAGTGGTCACGTTTGGATGTGAGAGTTGGACTATAAAGAAAGCTGATGGTTTTGAACTGTGGTGTTGGAGAAGACTCTTGAGAGTCCCTTGGGCTGCAAGGAGATCCAACCAGTGTATCCTAAAGGAGATCAGACCTGGGTTTTCATTGGAAGGACTGATGTTGAAGCTGAAACTCCAATACTTTGGCCACCTGATGCAAAGAGCTGACTCATTTGAAAAGACCCTGATGGTGGGAAAGACTGAAGGCAGGAGGAGAAGGGGATGACAGAGGATGAGATGGTTGGATGGTATCATCGACTCAATGGACATGGATTTGGGTGGACTCTGGGAGTTGATGATGGACAGGGAGGCCTGGCATGCTGTGGTTCATGGGATTGCAAACAGTCAGACACAACTGAGTGACTTAACTGAACTATTGTTTAGTTGCTGAGTTGTGTTCAACTCTTGTGCAAAGCCATGGACTGTAGCCTGCCAGGCTCCCCATCCATGGGATTTCCCAGGCAAGAATACTGGAGTGGGTTGCCATTTCCTTCTCCAGGGGGTCTTCCCCACCTAGGAATTGAACCCACACCTCCTCGTACCTCATATAAACTTAGTGATGTATAATCAAGCAAGAATCTGGAATTTGCTTTCTTAGCTTCCCCTCATGGGTCTTGCAGATGCTTATAAAAACAGATTAATTAGCAGGAGAATGGGGAGAGGCGAAGGAAAGAGTCAAGGGACTGGTCTTAGAAGTATGAAAACTTTAACATTGTTATTAAGAAATAATGTGAATAAAGGAAATATTGATGGAGTGTAAGACAAAAGAAAAAGAAGGGCCATGGAATTCATCTCAGCCAGGTGGAAAGCTTTAGACGGTTATTTAAAAATGGGTTGCATAAAACTGACATTGATGGGGTTAAAACAGAGGTCTTACCACTATGCTCTCAAAGGTTGGCCAGGCCAGTGAGACACCCAAATAGGTCAGCTCTGTTTACCCCAGGTTGGAGAGATTTTAAAAGCTGGAAAGCAAAGTTTATAATGAAAAAGCTGACCTGCAACCACTTGATGCAAATCTCAGGCAGATTAGTTAAGATAAAGATTGACAAAAGGGCCGATGTCCATAGGCTCAAACCCCTTCACTAGAGACCCAAAGCCTAATGCACAAGAGCGGTAAAGTATGTCAGAAGACGGAGAAGAGAACTGTGCGAGTCTTTGCTGTGGGAGCCCTGTGCACTGAGTACCAGCCATTTTGGTGAAACGCTGCCTCTTGGGCCACTTAGTGGAGTGAATGGAGAAACGTGAGTGCTGAAAGAATTATGATGACCGGAATGGTTAAGTGGGTTTATGTAAAGTCGTCGTATTTCCTTTACCTTCCATATCGTTTAGCCTAGTGGTGGTCTTGCCAGTGTGAGTCTTAGAAGGTCAAGGAGACACTTCTTATTGCAGTTACAAGCAAATTAGGGAGCTAGGAGCCTAGAGCCCTAAAGGCTGGAATGGCAGAGGGTCAGCAGCCAAGTGTTGAGGCTGCAGTGAGGCTGCGGACAGCTGGGATCACTCTTAGGGGAAGATATAAGGATGGCAGGTAAGTGTAACTGTGGGCTTAGAGGTCAGCAGGTACTGGATATAAGCTGCATATCAGGTCTTAAGAAATGAAATGTGTGTGTGTGTGTGTGTGTGTGTGTGTGTGTGTGTATTGTAAGGCAGTTGGCAGGATGGATGTGAAACTAAACAGGACCCTGTGGGGCTCCTGGGCACAGAGGCCTTTCTCTGTCCCCTGCTTCTAGCTTGTAGGTAATAGGCTTCAGCTTCCATGACCTTCCCTGAGTTTCAAAGGGTAGGTTCCAACAGTCACTAATCAGGGAAGGGAAGGGAGGAGGAGACAAGGGAGGAGCAGTCAAGAATCAATAGTGCAGCCTTGGGAGAGTCTTGGTTCTGCCTCAGAGAATATATGACAATATCTTTAAACTCTTCTATAGAACTTAGCCCTAAGTGGGAGATACTTGATGAAGCATTCTTCATTCCAAGGAAAGTCACAGTTTGAGCATCCTGAGAACCACAGAAGCTCATCAAGAGACCACCTGAGGCCAGATTAAAGGAGTGCTTACCCCGCACATACACTCACCCTTATCAGCAACCCCACCTTTGAAGCACTGCCATAAAACTCTTCACCAAATACTCCCACCCCCAACCCTGGTGGGAGACACAGTTTTTGAGGGCACAAGTCTGCTGTGTCCCTCTTTGCCTGCGGAAGCTATAAAGCTATTATTTACTGTTTCACCCCAAAATCTGTCTCTGAGATTTGATTTGCACAGTGGCTAAGTTTTCAGCATCAGAGGGAAGCACACTGGAACTTGGGTTGGTGAGGCAGGCAAATCTGCTGGCCCCGAAAAGTGGCAGGGGTACAATTTTAATACCCTGACAGACGGCACTGTCACTGGCAGCTGTAGCGCAGGAAACAGATCTTTGCCTCCCCACTGCCAAGTTCTTGACTGGGACCCCTATAATAAAAGACAGATCAGCAAGAGAAAAGCATACAAATTTATTGGACACAACTTTTATGGGGCACAGAAGTTTTCATAAGGCAATGAGGACCCAAAGAAACAATTAAACCTGCAAACTTTTATGCTAGGTTTGATGAACCGTGGAACGTTGGGGAAAGATGTGAAGGAACAGAGGTTATGAGGTGAGGGGGGTAAACTGGCCCAAGCTTAGCAAGGCTTGTTCATGCAGGTTCCTCTCTGTGTCCTTTCATCTTTGGAAGATAAGGATGCTCTTTCCTCTGGGTATAGAGAGGGCATGTTTCACATGAGGGTTTTATGACCTGTTTCAGGGGAAGGTCAGAAAGTTTTTCCATTACATGCTGTTTCTCAAATTCCTTTAGCTTAACATATTCGTTACGCCAAGCTGCCATATTTTTGGGGTAGCCCCAGGCACAGCATGAACATTGAATGAGTAAATGAAAAAATGCACCGCCTGGTGGCTTCCCTGGTGGCTCAGACAGTCAAGAATCTGCCTGCAGTGTGGGAGATCTGGGTTCAATTCCTGGGTTGGGGAGATCCCCTGGAGGAGAGAATGACAACCCACTCCAGTATTCTTGCCTGGAGAATCCCCAATGGACAGAAGAGCCTGGTGGGCTACAGTCTGTGGGGTCGCAAAGAGTCAGACATGACTGAGCAACTGAGCGCAACAGAGATGCTGAGAAGGGGATGGGAGAGGAAGGAGCAGCCCCTGCCCTGGGTGATGTATCCTCTTAATATTGCCAGTTGGCTTGACCCTGTCTTGACCCTGCCTCTGTCGGTCCCTCCCTGGGTCACTTCTCACCTCCTCGCTGGCTGCATGGCGCACTGCCAACTGCACACATTCCAGAAACACAGGGTGACTCGGTGTTACAATTGCATGTTACAGCCTGGGCCTCTCCTCCAGTATCCAACCTACCTGTTCCTCTTTCCCACTGCTGCAGCTGCTGACTTGCCCGAAGTCCCCCCTTGACCTGAGGCAGGGGGTGGACTAGAAAAGTGTACTAAGCCCTCTGGAACCTGGTTTTTGTAGCCTCCATCATTCAGGTGTCTTCAGTGGGCAAGGGACACATTCAATGAGAAGTCAGTCGCCATGATACACACAGACCCAGGTGTCCATGAAAAGACATTTTCAATGCCATCGTCATTTTAACACAAGAGCAAAAGAGTGAACAGACAAGGAGATATATTTCAGTGAATGCATAGAGCTTTAAATGTGACTCTAAAATTCTTTGACAGTCTGGTCTCACCCCTTGAATCTGGTCCCTGGGACTCTTGGACCAATAGAATATGGCAGAGTTCGCAGCACATTTGTGCCAGCTGCTGGGTCCAGGCCTTAAAAGAACAAGTATCTTTGACTTCCTGTTGCTTGGAACCCAGCCACTGTGCTTTGAGGAAGCCAAGCAGCTCACAGGCTACAGGTAGGTGTTCTGGCCAACAGCCTCAGATGAGGTCCCAGTAGGCGGCCAGCATCAACCTAGGTGTGAGTGAGTGTGTGCTTCCCTGGTTTGGGCTCCCAGCCTGTGAGCTGTCCTAGCTGATAACTGTGGGAGCAGTTAAATATAAAGTTATTGAGCCTTGTCCAGACTGCCTGAACTAAATAAACCTGTTGTTTTCAGTCACTAAATGTGGGGATAGTTTATTTTATTCATTCATTCATTTGTTTCCATGCTGCATAACTTGTGGGGTCTTAGTTCCCTTACTAGGGATGGAACCTGGACCCCAGCAGTGAAAGTGCCAAGTCCTAACCACTGGACTACCAGGGATTTCCCTGGGGATGGTTTATTACAACTGCAATATATTACTAATTCAGAATGCAATCAACAAGTACCAAAGAGATGAAAGAGTGAGAAAGTATACACAGCTAGAATGTTTCTCCCCCCCCCCTTTATAAATGGGAAGGGAGAAAGAATAATGAAGCCTTTTGAAGAGGGGATAGGACAAGAAAGAAAGATGACAAAGTGCTAAATGATATCTTTCAAAATAGAGACAATTAAAAAGGGTTAGAGAAGTCATTGAACTTATTTAAGAAGAAACACCCGCTATCCCACGCCCCTGTGTTCAGAGACGTTACACATTTTTTCTATTTCAAGAAAATTTAAATAATTATAAGCAAGGCACAAAGAAAAGTATCAGAAATTAAAGTAACAATGGTAGAATAAAGCCAAATGATAAATTCTCTCTCTGGAATTTTTTTCCCGCACTACCAGCCAATTTTCTGGTTCTCTGCATGCCAACTTAATGAGAAAAAACAAAACAAAACAGTTTTTTACTATTCATACAAACATTTCTAATACTGGATGTATGGATTTTCCCATGTCTGGTGTTTTCACTATAAGCATATTTGTCACATGCTGCCTAGTGTAGCCAAAACTAAATTAAATAAATGAAATTTAAAAAATTCATTCGATTTGGGGCTTAAATGTAACAAACCCATGGTCTTTCTTTTTCCCCCTAACATCTCTTAATTAGCAAGTGGATAACCAAAGCCTTAAAATTAATTTTAAGAAAAAGTTACAGCAGATATAAAGTTTTCAATGAACTATAATGACCTGAATAAGAGGGAATGACACTTCTGACCACTTCAGCACCATTTCTAAAAGTATCAACTCATCTATTTATTCCGAAAGCATTTACTTCTACCTGTTGGCTGTTGGATGCTGGGACTACAAAGATGAATGAGACACAGAGCCTGGCCTTACACAAGGTACTGTTTGGCATATAGAATCAGGTTCAAAAACAATCTAATACACCTATCATGTCAGAGGAGAGAAGAAAAAGAGCTGGCCTGCTCAGAGGAGCTGCAAAATGCTCTCAAGAAGGTGATTTTGGAAGGATCTGAAGGATGACTTTTCCAATGAGTCAACTCTTTGCATTAGCTGGCCAAAGTATTGGATGGCTGGATGGTATCACCGACTCCATGCACATGAGTTTGGGTGAACTCCGGGAGTTGGTGATGGACAGGGAGGCCTGGTGTGCGCAAAGAGTCGGACATGACTGAGCAACTGAACTGAACTGAACTGAAGGATAACTTGCTCACAGGAGGATGGACTGCAGGGAGTGGGAGGAGCCCAGCAAAGGCACAAATGTGGGAGGCTTGTCCTTCCATATTGCTTGTGAAGGGCATGTTCTCATTCAAAGCACTGAACAAGTATTTGAATGCTAGGCTTGAGCACTAGAAGTCATTAATCAAGGACTAGGGCACACTTAGGAAGGATGCACCACGTTAAGTTTGAAGGAACTGGCAGAGGTGAAAAAGAGGGGAAGAAGCATAGGAAAGAGTTCTAGGAGGAAAACGTGGCAGGAGATGATGTCCTTCCACGGGAGACCTACCATGGGTCAGGCCCTGCTTTAAAGGGCTTTGTGCAAACTATGACATTTAAATACACATTATAGGGCTTCCCTGGTGGTCTAGTAATTGAGAATTAGTCTGGCAGTGCAGAGGACACTGGTTCCATCCCCGGTCTGGGAAGATCCCACATGTTGCAGAGCAAGTAAGCCCATGTGCCACAACTACTGAGCCTGTACTCGAGAGCTGGGGCGTTGCAACAACTGAGCCCACCTGCCCTAGGGCTCATGCTCAGCAGCAGCAGAAGCCACCACGAAGAGAAGCCTGCACACAGCAGTTAGAGTGTAGCA
>SJYQ01095312.1:0-11481 GCA_006410935.1 Redunca redunca
AAGCGACATGTTTAAGATGGATGGCACATTGGGATGTTATCAGAAAAATACAGTTTATTATTAACATAAAATTGTCATTAGTTCAGATTTTAACATATTCATATTATGGATAAAACTGGATTATGCCGTCATAAAAAAGCATTACCTTGCTTTTAAGAAGTTTGTCTCTTGGCCCAAATCCATCTTTCAGGCTAAACTGTCGGCGATTTCAGGTTTTCCTGGCACACCTCACAAGTGAAAGCTGCCCTCGGCTCATCAGACGTGTGCAGCCGGTGTCCGCAATTTTCAAGAGGCAGCTACCGTCGAGAGCTCAGCAATCCTAGGCTAGCCACGCTCAGGAGCAAGGATCAATTCCTCCCCCGGCACTGCCTACTGGAGATCTCCTGTTCTTTTTTTTTTTTTTTTCTGTCTGTAACTCTGCAAGACCTCTGTATTAGGAGGTGTTGACTGAGGTCTCTTTCCCTCATATGTAATCTGCACTGCAGGTCATCTGATCATTGCCATGTACCCTTCTGCAGGAGGGGCTTCCTTGGTGACTCAGACTGTAAAGAATCTTCCTGAAATATGGGAGACCTGGGTTCAATCCCTAGGTGGGAAGTTCCCCTGCAGAAGGGCATGGCAACCCACTGCAGTGTTCTTGCCTGGAGACTCCCCATGTACAGAGATATCCTGGAGGGCTACAGTCCAAGGGTCACAAAGAGTCAGACATAACTGAGCGACTAAGCACACACACACACACACACACACACACACACTTCTGTGAGAGAAAATGGGATGCTGGGAAGCTTTCAGATTTCTCCTTTGCTTCTTGCCTGCTGTGTCACAGGGAGTAAATAAAGGTATGATTGTCACTTTCAGTTGGACTCATTATGCTAAACTGACCACCTGTACAACAGACAGCTTGAAAGTTTTCTTAACATATACTTTTATTAAGTATATTAAAAGTACCTACATATACTTTTATTGCGTATTTCTTACAGATTTCTTAATGATAATATGCCTTAAGAGTGGCTAATTTAGGCTTACATGCAATCAGTACTGTAAGACAAACTCTCTCACAGAATATGCTACCCAAATGTTGTTATTTTATTAAAAAAAAAAACAACTAAAGAATGTTGTACTCAAATCCCACTGGTCTTCAAAGTCAAATTCCCTGGGATTTTTCAGTCCCTTTGCCAGTTGTATAGGTTGGGAAATATGTTGTGAGCCCTAGAAATATTGCAACAGTGTGAAAACACCTTTGGTATAATTGTTCCCCAATCTGTGGGTCGTCTGCTCTGTGGCTCTATGGTGGGGCTAATGGTGACCTCCCAAACTGCTTATTGCCAAGTTAGTACAGTCACTAGCCCATCTTTGCATGAAATATTCCCTGGGTATCTCTAATTTTCTTGAAGAGATCTCTAGTCTCTCCCATTCTATTGTTTTCCTCTATTTCTTTGCATTGATCGCTACATGCAAAGATGGGCTCAATAAAGCACAGAAATGGTGGGGACCTAACAGAAGCAGAAGATATTAAGAACAGATTGCAAGAATACACAGAAGAACTATATAAAACAGATCTTAATGACCCAGATAACCATGATGGTATGATTTCTCACTATCTCTGGAGCGCAGAGACGAGTGGGCCTTAGGAAGCATCACTACAAACAAAGCTAGTGGAGGTGATGGAATTCCAGTTAAGCTATTTCAAATCCTAAAAGATGTTGCTGTGAAAGTGCTGCATGCAATATGCCACCAAATTTGGAAAACAGCAGTGGCCACAGGACTGGAAAAGGTCAGTTTTCATTCCAATCCCTAAGAAAGGCAATGCAAAATAATGCTCAAACTACAGCACAATTGCGATCATCTCCCACACAGAAAAGTAATTCTCAAAATTCTGCAAGCCAGGCTTCAACAGTATGTGAACCATGAGATTCCAGATTTTCAAGCTGTATCTAGAAAAGGCAGAGGAACCAGACATCAAATTACCAACATTCATTGAATCATCAAGAAAGCAAGAGAGTTCCAGAAAAACATCTACTTCTGCTTTATTGACTACACCAAAGTATTTGAGTGTGTGGATCACAACAAACTATGGAAACTGTAGAAAATTCTTAAGGAGATGGGAATATCAGACTACCTATCTTCCTCTTAAGAAACTTGTTTTCAGGTCTTGAAGAAACGTTAGAACAAGACATGGAACAAAGGAATGGTTCCAAATTGGGAAAGGAATGTGTAAAATCTGTATGTCACCCTGCTTATTTAAGTTATATTCAGAATACATGATGCAAAATGTCACGCTGGATGAAGCACAAGCTGGAATCAATATTGCTGGGAGAAATATCAATAACCTCAGATATGCAGATGACACCACCTTTATGGCAGAAAGTGAAGAGAAACTAAAGATCCTCTTGATGAAAGCTATGGTTTTTCCAGTAGTCACGTATGGATGTGAGAGTTGGACTATAAAAAAAGCTGAGCACTGAAGAATTGATGCTTTTGAAATGTGGTATTAGAGAAGACTCTTGAGAGTCCCTTGGACTGCAAGGAAGTCCAACCAGTCCATCCTAAAGGAGATTGGAAGGACTGATGATGAAGCTGAAACTCCAATACTTTGGCCACCTGATGCAAAGAGCTGACTCACTGGAAAAGACACTGATGCTGGAAGGGATTTGGGCAGAAGAAGAAGGGGACAACAGGATGAGATTGGTTGGATGGCATCACTGACTCAATGCACATGAGCTTGGGTGATCTCTGGGAGTTGGTGATGGACAGGGAGGCCTGGTGTGCTGTGGTTCATGGGTTCTCAAAGACTCACACACAACTGAGCAACTGAACTGAACTGAACTGATGAAGGTGAAAGAAGTGTGAAAAGTGACTTAAAACTCACCAATTAAGATACATAGATCATGGCATCAGATCCCATCATTTCATGGCAAATAGATGGGAAATGATGGTAGCAGTGACAGATTTATTTTAGGGGGGCTCCAAAATCACTGCAGATGGTGGCTGCAGCTATGAAATTAAAAGACACTTGCTCATTGGAGGAAAAGCTATGACAAATCTAGACAGCATATTAAAAAGCAGACACATTACTTTGCCAACAAAGGTTCATATAGTCAAAGCTATGATTTTTCCAGTAGTCGTGTATGGAGGTGAGAGGTGGACCATAAAAAGGCTTAGCAACAAAAAATCGATGCTTTTGAACTGTGGTGTTGGAGAAGACTCTTGAGAATCCCTTGAACTGCAAGGAGATCCAACCAGTTCATCCTAANATTGGAAGGACTGATGATGAAGCTGAAACTCCAATACTTTGGCCACCTGATGCAAAGAGCTGACTCACTGGAAAAGACACTGATGCTGGAAGGGATTTGGGCAGAAGAAGAAGGGGACAACAGGATGAGATTGGTTGGATGGCATCACCGACTCAATGCACATGAGCTTGGGTGATCTCTGGGAGTTGGTGATGGACAGGGAGGCCTGGTGTGCTGTGGTTCATGGGTTCTCAAAGACTCACACACAACTGAGCAACTGAACTGAACTGAATTGATGAAGGTGAAAGAAGTGTGAAAAGTGACTTAAAACTCACCAATTAAGATACATAGATCATGGCATTAGATCCCATCATTTCATGGCAAATAGATGGGAAATGATAGTAGCAGTGACAGATTTATTTTAGGGGGGCTCCAAAATCACTGCAGATGGTGGCTGCAGCTATGAAATTAAAAGACACTTGCTCACTGGAGGAAAAGCTATGACAAATCTAGACAGCATATTAAAAAGCAGACAAATTACTTTGCCAACAAAGGTTCATATAGTCAAAGCTATGATTTTTCCAGTAGTCGTGTATGGAGGTGAGAGGTGGACCATAAAAAGGCTTAGCAACAAAAAATCGATGCTTTTGAACTGTGGTGTTGGAGAAGACTCTTGAGAATCCCTTGAACTGCAAAGAGATCCAACCAGTTCATCCTAAAGGAAATCAGTCCTGGGTGTTCATGGGAGGGACTGATGCTGAAGCTGAGCTCCAATACTTTGGCCACCTGATGTGAAGAACTGACTCACTGGAAAATACCCTGATGCTGGGAAAGATTGAAGGCGGGAAGAGAAGGGGAAAACAGAGGATGAGATGGTTGGATGGCATCACCGACTCAATGGATATGGGTTTGAGTGGACTCTGGGAGTTGGTGAAGGACAGAGAGGCCTGGCGTACTGCAGTCCATGGGGTCACAAAGAGATATTCATGACTGAGAGAATGGATAACAACAGTGAATTTGGATACACAATATATTATTTTCTGCCATTATTGCCATCTAGAATGATGCAGAAAGAATGAGTTTGATAATAGGCATGAATAAAATGAATATAATCAAAATATAANCAATATATTATTTTCTGCCATTATTGCCATCTAGAATGATGCAGAAAGAATGAGTTTGATAATAGGCATGAATAAAATGAATATAATCAAAATATAAGATACAAACCAGATTTTTAAGAGTTGATAATATATTACTGCATTACTCTTGAGACTCTTAATAAAGGTCATTGAGCAATCACTGAGGGAAAAAGAGTGAACAATTATTAATTTTTCCCCAGCTGTTGAGGAAGTGGAATGGACAAAATAGACATCAATTATACAGAGCTTTATTTGTTTGCATCATTTCCTAATCTAGTACTGTATCCTTCAGAACTCAGTAAAGTCTTTAATTAACCAAACATACTCATTAGCAATATAGGAGTTGTAAAATATGTTATGATAACTCTAGTGAAAACATAAATGTAAGCATATATTTAAGAAGGTTATAATGTTTTGAAGGCAAACTTAAAATGCCATATTTCTAGCAAGAATTAATTATCATTGACTACAATACTGATTTGATAAGATTCATTTCCCAACTAATGAAACTGTGATCGGAGTTAGAGCTGATAATTAAGAACAAATACCCAACGGTTACACTTTCCGTGTGAGCAATCATGGAGCTAGTAGAAAATTCTCAAGCTCTTTGGTATTCAAGATGAAGAGAGTTAAATCATTTACATGAAGAACATCTTTGCTTTTCTTATACTGTTATGACACATGACATGTGCCAAATACCATTACTGGCATACTTTGTTTTATCGTGTTTTGCTTTATTGATCTTAGTAAATGTTTCCTTTTACAAATTGAAGGGTATTTTGTGTTTTTTTTAAATTTTTATTGGAGTATAGTTGATTTACAATATTGTGTTACTTTCTGCTATACAGCACAGTGAATCAGCTATACATATGCTTATATCTACACTTTCTTAGATTCTTTTCCCATATATGTCAGTACATCCCATAAGCAGCACAGAGAATTGAGTGGGGTTCCCTGAGTTATAGCCGTAGTCCTCATTAGTTATCTATTGCATATATAGTAGAGTGTATATGTCAGTTCCAATCTCCCAATTTATGCCTCCCTCTCTTCCTCCCGCATAACCATAATATTGTATTCTACATGTGCCATTCTATTTTTATTTTGTAAACAAGTTCGATGAGTTGAAGGTCTGGGGCAACTCAGCATCAAGCAAGTGTATCAGCAGCATTTTTCCAACAGCTCACCTCATATTTCTGTCCCATCTTAGTAATGATTGCACTATTTCAGACTTTGAAATCATTGTTATATCTGTCACGGTGACCTGTGATCAGTGGTCTCTGATGTTACTGTTGTGATTGGTTCTGTTTGTTTTGTACGGTTTTTAAGTTAAGGTGTGCACATTGCGTTTTAGGTGTGTACATTTAAGGTGTATGCATTAGCATCGCTTAACTGACTTGAATTTAAGCAAACTCAGGGAGATAGTGGAGGACAGGGGAGCCTGGAGTGCCACCGTCCAGGAGGTCACAGAGTGGATACAAGTTAGTGACTGAACAGCAACAGGATTTTGATTTAGACGTAATGCTATTACATACTTAGTAGACCACAGTAGTCTATTATATAAAAGTCTATCATATAAAAGTATAAGCATAACTTTTATATTTACTGGAACAAAACATTTGTGTGACCCACTTTATTGTGGTGGTCTGGGACTGAACCTGCAATATCTTACAGGTGTACCTAAAACAGATTTTGAATGAAGTGACATACATATTTAAACGTACTTTCTGTGAAACCGCAAAGCCCTTCTCTGGAAAAATTATCACGTGGTATTCTTTTGTGCCAGGAAGCAGCATTTCCAGAGGGCTGATGTCACTGATTTGCTCATTAACTTATTTTGTATTCCAGACTTCATGCAGGCTGTGAGTCCAGGTATGTTTTTTCCACTTAAGCACTGTCAGTTAAGAAAAATGAGTTATAATTCAGATAACTGAACATATTTTGAATGCTTTCAATTTTAGACTTTCAACAGTCTCAGAAATATATTTGTCTATACATTTTATAAAAAGAAATAAGCCTATAGCTTTTAAGTACCATTCTCAAATTTGACAGTTTGTCAAAAATTTGTATTATTACTGCCAGTGCAGTAGGCTTATGCTATTAAAAAAAAATAACTTTCTCAAATTTAAAAAATAATGACCAAACTAAAGTAACTCATTTGCTGCGGTTCTAAATAGCTATACTGCCATGGTAAACAAATAGTATGCTTCATCTGAGTGACTGTATGAGTGACTCTGGTCTGTTCTTTCAGCGTGATGGTAACTGGGCATTTGGGAACCCGCTGATACAGCAGCATGCACCTGACTGAATTCGTTGCTGCTTTGTTTGTGTTTTGAAGCAACGTCACTTTGAAACCCTCAGTTTGAAAGAGAATGTTAACTAAATTGGAGAGGAGAAGAATCAAATAAATAATAGAGTTTCCTTTAATCGTTGTTCTCTTTGAGGAGCCTAGTTTGATATCTTTAGTTCTATAATATAAACATATGGCCATTTTGTTGTTAATTACCTTTGGGGAGCATTAATCTGTTTCATATAACGTTTAGTCAATAAGATACTTCAAGATAGGTTTGAAAAGTGCATTAAATGTGTATCAGTTGAAGGGCAACTTAAAAGCAATTAATTACATCAAAAGCAATGTACTAAAGACAATTTAGTCCATTTTAATGAATTATTATATTTTTATTGATACTAAATGTTTTTCAGATTATGTGAATGACTTAGAATTTGGAAGATTCTTACAGAGGAAATAGAAAGCTGCTCTTCAAGTAATCTAAAATAATATTTGAAATGTATTGTATGCCTTCCTTGGGATAGGAATTCTCTAGGCTTTCAGAAGAGTCTCCTGAGAGCACACTATCCCTTGCATTTGGTCCCAACAAGTAGCAGCTTAGTACCACAGCCACTTATGCCTTGCATCCTGTTGCTCTAATTTCAGCTTCCCTGGTATTATAGTTTCTCATAAAGTAACAGAACCTAGTATCATGTCTCGGTTCTAATTTCTAGAAGAGCGAAAGAGTTTGTTTCCAAAGTCTCTTTTCTATTCTAACATTCTCTTTTTAGGAACAATATTTTTAGGGTAGAAAACTGTAAGTTCGAAGGCTTTCAATGATGTTGCATCTTCTAAGCAACATCAGTGCTTCATAACCAATGTAATCGGTATCTCAGACTCAATTATTGTTGAAAATTCAGACTTCAATTACAAAGCTTCTCCCTGTTTAGAATTCTGAGGGTATTTACCTTGGCATACCTTAATGCTGTTGTTGTTTAGCTGCTAAGCTGTTTCCAGCCCATCTGTGACCCCAAGGACTGTAACCCATCAGCTTCCTCTGTCCATGGATTCTCCAGATAAGAATACGGAGTGGGCTGCCATTTCCTTTCCCAGAAGATCTTCCCAACCCAGGTATTGAACCAATGTCTCCTGCATTGGCAGGCGGGGATTCTTTACCACTGGGCCACCAGGAAAGCCTTACAATTATGCATTTGGAACAAAAATTTGTTTTGTTCTATCTCATTAAGCAGAAGAATCACATATTTTCAACCAAGGATTATTACATGAAGTCTTCAACAGAAAGGAAAATTATTTGAAAATGACAGTGACATGAAATAAGTTTAAAGAGACTCTTCAGGATTAAATTAATAAGCACACTCAGCTTTATAACACATATCAACATTTAATCTTTAAAACTACTGATATTTGGGCAAATACACTTTGAAAAATACTGTTAGCCATCATTGGTAAATTTTATAATAAATCACTTGCATATAAAATATTCAGCATATGTTGGGTAGTGCAAAAATGGCAACTGTTCAAAGTAAAAACTGCCAAATATTTCAGGTTTATTTCCTTTAATTAATACCAAAATTGGAATTTGATGTTTGTGTTTGTCTAAAACCCTGCAGACATAAGTGCAAATTCATTTCCTTTCAAAGAAGTATGTCTCTGTAGGTTTCTGGAATTTAAATGCAAACCTCTGAGGTTAAACAACTACATTCCCGATTATGGAGTTTTACCATGTCATGTGAGCACACATTAAAAAAAAATAATCAATATAAAACTCTTTCTTTGTTGTCAAATAAGAAACTAAATTAATTTTGCCTTTGAATTATGTGGAATTGAATTATACAATAAAACTTTGGCAATGTTCCTTCTTTTAATTAATGTTTTGTCAGATCATCAATCTTCCTTTCTCCCTGTGTGTTAATACTCGATTTGTTTAGTATTTTCTTAAGCCCACATCTCTTTCCTAAAGAGGAATTCTTATCTAGTTAGTTAAGATGTCTCTGAGCAGAATAACAAAAGCAGTGGGGATAATTTCCACCATATTTAGCAACAAAATGAAGTGCCCAGCTCTCCATGCTGAAATCCGGAGTGCTTTTTTAATAAATTAGGTTAGAAGCATATACACAAGTTTTGTGGGTGAATTTAACCTCTAGTATAATAGAGCCAGTTTTTTTTTGAAAAATAATAATCTTAACATGACAAGAGTGTGCTTAATAGTATCTTTACATCTCTGAGGCAGTATTATTTTTCCTTCAGAAATACAGACTGAGATGACTGTTTTCTCAATTTGATCACAAAATTGAAAAAAAAAATGTGTTTTATCCTCTGGTCATTGGCTTTGCCCATTTCAGAGGCTTTATGCTGAAGATATTAGAAGGTGCAATTACCTCATGGATCAGTGACTGCTAAGCTGATATGCCATTGATTTTCTAAATCATGAGGTGAGGCAGTGCAGAGCTGAAGTGGATCAAAATGTCTCAGCCCTGTTAGAAGGTCTTTTTCCCCATGTCTTTGCTGGCTCTATACAGGGAAGAATCAATCAGGTAGAAAGTTTTTAGGAATATTTAGTCTACAGCAAGCAGAGAAAAAAAAATATTTTAAGTGTGAATTATGATATAAAATTATAATGGTTTCTACTGAATTGCCTAAGTCATTAGAAAATAATATAGACAAACACTTAGGCATGAACTTGGCTACAAGAATGAATGAACTCAGCAGAAAATACATTCTTAGTCTCTTAATTAAAAATTGAGAACTCAGTGATTAGACATGATAAATCCCAAACTGACTTAGTATTTGAATAGTCATGCAGTTTATGCTAATCCTTACAGGAGCCAACTTTAAGTGCTAACACACACAGACACACACACAAAGAACAACAAAATTAGAAAGTTCATAAGGGAAATAAATTTAAACTTATATTTAAAGAGACTAGGATAAAGGTAGGAATTATGACTGATATTGTGGAACAAATCACCTAAATGGGCTCAATCCTGAGCTCAGCAAACTCTTCAAGTTTAATCTCTGAAACAAACTGAAGTAGTTTTCAGATATCTGCTATTCTGCCTTTCCGAGTTTACTGGCAAATCAATCAGAATTTTAAATCTGTCACACATACACAAACATTTTTGGAACTGTCCAGCCATAATAAGTTTAATGAATGACTATCACTGACACATTTTAATTTCTGTAAATTAATATTATTTGCAGAATATTTCAACGATAGTTAAAACCAAAATCGGTTTATCTGAAGAAGAAAGAAAAAATAAGTAAGAAATGAAGGAGAAGGGGAGGGAAGGAGAAGGGAGGGGAAAAGGGATAAAAGAAAGACTCATAAATGAAAAAGTCCATATTTTTCTCTTAAAATAGTATTTTAGGAGATCTCTCGACTCATTGGAAAAGATCCTGATGCTGGGAAAGACTGAAGGCAGGAGGAGAAGGGGATGACAGAGGATAAGATGGCTGGATGGCCTCATGGACTCAATGGACATGAGTTTGGGTGAACTCCATGAGATAGTGAGGGACGGGGGGAGCCTAGCATGCTGCAGTCCCTGGGGTCACAAAGAGCTGGACACAACTTACTGACTAAACAAACACAAAAATAATATCATTATTTTAATGAAGCACAAAGAATACAAAATACAGACTCTGTAAACTACATATTGCCTGTTTGAAAACATTCTTTTTTCCTCAGATTCTGATCACAAGCAAATCTTTCTTGCTACCATCCTATGATGGTCTTCAGTCCAATATGCACTCTTCCTGACTTTCACAGCCATCCCCTAAGCTTACATGAAGTCCTCCTCTAGTTTTTGGCTAATTCTGAATTTGCCTTCCCCGTCACAAACGCTTTCCCTTCAAAGGGCCTCAGTGTACCCTATGGCATGCGTGATGTCTGCATGGTTTTGCCCACCGCCCCCTCCGGCATTATCTGCTGAAGCTGGCATGCTTGACTGCGATGACCTTTGCTAACGGAGTTTACTGCTTGCTGAATACGCCAGCAAAGTCAGTATCTCTAAGTGCCCAAGCTTTCTGACAGACTGGTGTTGCTTAGAAGTGCTTTAGAGCGTCTGTCTGGATTCCACACTTCAAACTGAGAAAATCCCCTAGTTGATCTTGAATGTTTTCCAAAATAAGTAACACACAGTATACTTACTTAAACAATTATTAAGTGAATCAGAAGGGATAAGTTGAGATGATGCTTTATATTCTTTATCTGAAATTGTAAGATATTTAGGTTTTAGGAGGATTTCAATTTGAAATTATAAGAATGACAGTTCAGGTAACATATATATATTTTTTCAGATAATGGATACACACATATATTTTCTGAAAAAGATGGCTGTCTAATAATTTATTCAAAGACTTTAAATAACCAATATACTAGATTATTATTACCTCTTATGCTATTATTTTTCCAGTTTATAAAATAATGACTTCTGTATTTCTCCACACATGATTGAAACCGAAACTTAATTGACAAATTGAATTTCTTAATATTTTCATTTCAGTTTTTGAAACTATCAAAAACTATTTTTGTAACTCTCAAAAACTATTTTTGTGAGTCAGAGTTAAGTTATTAGTAAATTATCCTCTATTATTTTATCAGCTTTAAGAGATTGAATTGGTAATGGTGCTGAAAGCATACTGGAGTACAAAATAATAAAGCAAAATATTATAGGAGGAAATAAAGTTTTATTTCACCATATAATTGGTCACTAATTACTGGAGTCTCAGTTTAATTATTCCTGAGAGTCTATGTCTTTCTCTTACTATATCCACTTTCTTGTCTATGAGATAAATTTGTATTTGGCTGAAAACTAGATTT
>SJYQ01095312.1:42102-57689 GCA_006410935.1 Redunca redunca
AAAAAAAAACAAACAAACAGTTGTTAATCTGTAGTTTGTCCGTTTTAAAAGGTAGTCTTTTTCTTTAAAATTCACTTCATTCTCTGATTTGATAAATTTAAAAGAAATATTCAGATTATTTGCCTTAGTTCAAATAGTTGATTCATCCTAGTTATGATGAAAATTATATCCATAAATTACTACTTTCTGAAAATTACTTATTAATTTGAACAGTATTTCCTTCATGCTTTGCTAACTACCTGATCACTTCACCAACTCTATCTATCTCTCAATTCTCCATTTCCTATAGATTTTATATTATTTTACCTATTTAGTGTTCCAGAGAATAGGAATTCCAGAATTCCTTATATAATTGCTTGCAGCAATGTAAAGAGACTAGGAAGATAGGAGTTATAAAAATGATTAATTCATATTATCTTTCCACTAATAACTTTGTTAAAAAAGATTTTATTACCAATGGATTCTTTTGTATTATAATAGTTAAAAAAAGAGGAAGCCACCCAGGACTGAGACAACTAAGATAATTTTAGGTTTGATCTTATATGTAACACCTGCACTTTATATGATGCAAACTATCAAAATATTTACTGACATGACTACTTTGGTGATGAGTTTGTTTTTGCAATTACAGATCCCAAATTCCAGAATAGGTGAGAAGAGATGTATTAATGAGAGGAAAATTTACTATTGACTTTTAAAGAAACTTATTTATTAATTTGGGCTTCCTGGTGGCTTAGTTGTTAAAGAATCCACTTGCAATGCAGGAGGCCCAGGTTCAGTACTTGGATCAGGAAGATTCCCTGGAGAAGGAAATGGCAACCCACACCAGTGTTCTTCTCTGGGAAATCCCATGGACAGAGGAGCCTGGCAGGCTACAGTCCATGGGGTCTCAAGAGCTGGGCATGACTTAGTGACTAAACAACAAAATTCATTAATTTAAATGTGAATGAGGAAAAAATACCCGGAGTACCCAGCTGTCTCCTGAAGGCTCTGGCAGAAAGAGAATTAAAGCCTATTAAGGGAAAATATAAAAAGTGTGATTGGGTTTGGCTAGTTTAAGGTTTGTTTGTTCAAGAATAAAAGAAGGATTTTCTACAAAGTGACTATTTTGTAGTAGTCAGTAGTCAGCAAAACATCAAAGCATATCTAAGAGGCCACCATAACTAGTGTAATCTTAGTGCCTAGGAGAGGAATTACAGTGAGCTCTCTATTACAGGGAGGTAAACAGAGTCACAGAGCCGCACAAATCACTATTCTGCTGGTTGTTGTATTTTGCTTTTTTTTCTTACCAGAGACATTCTTGGCAGAAAATGAGTGGTCATTAATTTACTGATCAATTAAACACATTTATTTTATTTTCTCATAGCACTCACAGAGGCACTGTTTTTATGATAGCTTTGTTACTTCTTTTAATGAATACATTGTGAAGTTATCAAAGAATGTCATACAGTATAACAGTAAAACAAAATATTTGAATTTTAAACACTATTATTACCAATGCTCTATAGTTAAAAATAGGACATTCATATGTTAACATCAGTGTAAAACATGATTAATTATAGCGTTGCATACTCAGTTGCCGAAGTCCTGTGTGACTCTTTGAGACCCCAGGTTTCTTTCTCTAGGGGGTCTTCCCAACTCATGGGTTGAACCCATATCACCTGCATTGCAGGCAGATTGTTTACCATTGACCATGTGGGAAGCTGTGATTAATTATAGATTGTGGTTAAATCACTGATAAGGCAAACCACATATACCTGACCATCTTTAGAAAAACACTTGATTATATGTGCACCAAAGAGTCACATAATGAATAAAATGTTCTCCAGTGATTAGAGTACTGAAATATTTTTTCGTACTTAAATAGAAGACAATGTCCATGCAGGTAAATAATTGAGAGGTGGACAGAGTCTCCAAATAACTCTGATGTTTGACTCAGTGTTGCTTATTACTAATTATAAAATAACTTTTATAATAATTATAACTTCAAAACCATAAATAAAATTTATAGCTAAAGAATGACCCGAATGAGTGTACATATCTAACCAGCTACTTGTCAAGTTAATTACATTTGATTTCATGCTATTTTTGAATTTTACTTTTAAGAAATTTTATAGGTAAGCATTTCACATGAAGGTTGGTAAAAAATGCTATAAACTCACAGTAGAAAATGAATACAAGTTAGGCCTATCTAAAAATAATGGAGAATTTTACTACTTTATTAGTGTTAAGTATCAAAATAGTAATCAAATGAAAATTCTAAAATTAAAAACAGCTATTATCAATTTGATATGCCTATAACTATATTAAGAAAAGAAATATATGTGCTATTGTTTTAAGAGAGTGACAAAGAGGAAATGCAAGTGTACAAATAATTTGGGCAATCTGTATACTGATGTGGTTTACCTGAAGAGTAGAGAAGAATAGAGAATGATCAGGAAAAGAACAAGACTTATGAAACATGTAAATCAGCTGTGTCAGTGTTTCTTGAAACAGGATATAATACTATAGGATTGGGCAAGGTAAGAATACAATTTTTTTAAACCACCCAATTCACCCTGTCTTGTGAAGGAAGAAATATACAAGACAATAAAACAACAGCATAAATTTTCTAAATATGTCATCAGTTAGAGACCAAGGATGTATTGTCTTTAAGAAATAATGAAGAAAATGTATCAATAAAATAGATGGATAGTGATAGGAAGCATAACAAATTGGAGCGAGAACACATAAAGAAGACAGTCTTGCCTGTAAATAGGAGATAGATGATTAAAATTCCTGGTTACAATTGATATAAGTTAGTGAAACATGTTTTTCTTAGAAAGAAAAAAAAAGCATTTTGAAGAGACTAGTTTATTAAAAGAAAAGGCACAATGTTAAATCAACAGTAGAGAATGTATAATCAATTGAGAATCGGTCCAGAAAGCCAATATAGGATAGATAAAAGATGAAACTAACAGCAATTTCTGAATTTTACTCAGTAATGAGAGAGATTCATTGATTACTAAGAAAATAGGTGAGCACTGAGATGAAACTAAAAAGTGAAGTGAAAGTGAAGTCGCTTGGTAGTGTCCGACTCTTTGCAACCCCATAGACTGTAGCCTACCATAGACTATAGCCTAAAGGTTTCTCCATCCATGGGATTTTCCAAGCAAGAGTACTGGAGTGGGTTGCCATTCCTTCCTCCAGGGGATCTTCCCAACCTAGAAACCGAACCCAGGTCTCCCGTGTTGCAGGCAGACGCTTTACCCTCTGAGCCACAAGGGAAACTAAAAAGTGAAATGTATGGCAAAACCAATACTGTATTGTAAAGTAAAATAAAGTAAAAATAAAAATTTAAAAGAAAAGTGAAAGACAATTGGGAAGAATGTAGAAAATCAAAATGCTCTTCCCTTATTTGTCTATAAGGCTGAGAGCATCCTGACAGATCTGAGAGGGTGGGGAAATTACTGCCTTGATCGTTTTAATTATTCTGTTTCATACGTAAGAGGGGGAGTTTGTCCAAAGAAAAAATGTAGGGGGTAGTTCCTCAGTTTTTCTAGGAGGACAGCCAAAAACTGACAAATCGGCCCAAGCATAGGAACCAGGTGCCAGTGTTTGAACATGTGTTAGTAATGGCATCTTAATTCCCAGCTCGGCTCACTCTTGTGTAGTGATCCCAGAATAATAGTTTTCTGCTTAGATTCTTATTTATTGCAATTATTCTATGTCATATTAACTAAAGACGCTATTCTGTCAACTCTCTGAAAAATAGATGTGCGTGCATGCTAAATCTCTTCAGTCACGTCTAACTCTTTGAAGACACTATGGATTGCAGCCCATCAGGCTCCTCTGTCCATGGGATTCTCCAGGCAAGAATACTGGAGTGGGTTGCCATACCCTCCTCCAGGGGATCTTCCGGATCCAAGGACTGAATCCACCTCTCTTATGTCTCCTGCAATGGCAGGCGAGTTCTTTACCACTAGTACAACCTGGGAAGCCAGAAAAATAGACAGGCTCACCACTTTAAGAGCTATCCAACTAAGGAAAACATCTGATAATCAATGAAACAAGAACAATGGCAGGCTGAGATATGGGAGGGGGAAGATCTAGGTGACAGGATTTGATTTTCCATTTTCCTTTCTTCCAGTTCTTCCAAAACTGGAGGAAAAAAAAAAAGAGAGAAGAAAAACAGAGTCCCTACATTATCCCATTTATCCATATAACATGTTAATTAGATCAATGCCATGATGTGTATTTTATACACACAGAAACTGGGACTAATAGAAACTAAAGGAACTTACCCAGTGTTTGCTAGTAAATGATAGGATTGGGGTTGAAATCCAAGATATTCTGCCAGTACTTGATTTGATTAGGATGTTATTAAACCCAGAGGAACAACACCACAGACTAACGATTAACAGCAATGACTTTGAAGCAATATTGCCTGGCTGTAACCCTGATCAGTGACAGCTGCACTCAGCTCAGTCACTCAGTTTTGTCCCACTCTGTGCACCAGAAATGACTGCAGCACTCCAGGCTTCCCTGTCCATTACCAACACCCGGAGCTTGCTCAAACTCATGTCCATCCAGTTGGTGATGCCATCCAACCATCTCATCTTCTGTCCACCCCTTCTCCTCTCACCTTCAATCTTTCCCAGCATCAGGGGCTTTTCAAATGAGTCAGTTCTTCACATCGGGTGGCCAAAGTATTGTAATTCCAGCTTCAGCATCAGTCTTTCCAATGAATATTCAGGACTGATTTCCTTTAGGATGGACTGGTTGGATCTCCTTGCAGTCCAAGAGACTCTCAAGAGTCTTCTCCAACACCACACTTCAAAAGCATCAGTTCTTCAGCCCTCAGCCTTCTTCACAGTCCAACTCTCACATCCATACACGACTACTGGAAAAACCATATCCTTGATTAGACAGACCTTTGTTGGCAAAGTAATGTCTCTGCTTTCAAATATGCTATCTAGTTGGGTCATAACTTTCCTTCCAAGGAGTAAGTGTCTTTTAATTTCATGGCTGCAATCACCATCTGCAGTGATTTTGGAGCCCAAAAAATAAAGTCTAACACTGCTTCTTCTGTTTCCCCATCTATTTCCCATGAAGTGATGGGACCAGATGCCATGATCTTCGTTTTCTGAATGTTGAGCTTTAAGCCAACTTTTTCACTCTCCACTTTCACTTTCATCAAGAGGCTTTTTAGTTCCTCTTCACTTCCTGCCATAAGGGTGGTGTTATTTGCATATCTGAAGATATTGACATTTCTCCCAGCAATCTTGATTCCAGCTTGTGCTTCAGCTAGCCTGACATTTTGCCTGATGAACTCTGCATATGTTAAATAAACAGGGTGATAATATACAGCCTTGACATACTCCTTTCCCAATTTGGAACCAGTCCATTGTTCCATGTCTGGTTCCAACTGTTGTTTCTTGACCTGCATTCAGGTTTCTCAGGAGGCAAGTAAGGTGGTCTGTCTGGTATTCCCACCTCTTTAAGAATTTTCCACAGTTTATTGTGATCCACACAGTCAAAGGCTTGACATAGTCAATAAAGCAAAAGTAGATGTTTTTTTTTCTGGAACTCTTGCTTTTCCTATGATCCAACAGATATTGGCAATTTGATCTCTGGTTTCTCTGCCTTCCAGTTTAAATTATACATAATGGCTCACCTCTGGGAACACTTTCTTCCAGGTAATGTTCATTAAGCTAAAACATGTTTGTTTAGTTAAATCACCTTTGTTTTTGATGGTAACTGCAGCCATGAAATTTAAAGATGCTTGCTCCTTGGAAGAAAAGCTATGATTAACCTCGACAGCATATTAAAAAGCAGAGACATTACTTTGCCAACAAAGGTACATCTAGTCAAGGCTATGGTTTTTCCAGTGGTCATGTATGGATGTGAGAGTTGGACTGTGAAGAAAGCTGAGCGCCGAAGAATTGATGCTTTTGAACTGTGGTGTTGGAAAGGGCTCTCAAGATCCTCTTGGAATGGCAAGGAGATTCAACCAGTTCATCCTAAAGAAAATCAGTCCTGAATATTCATTGGAAGGACTGATGCTGAAACTGAAACTCCAATATTTTGGCCACCTAATGCAAAGAATTGGCTCACTGGAAAAGACTCTGATCCTGGGAAAGATTGAAAGCAGGAGGAGAAGGGGACGACAGAGGATGAGATGATTAGATGGCATCACCGATTCAATGGACATGAGTTTGAGTATACTCCAGGAATTGGTAATGGACAGTGAAGCCTGGTATGCTGCAGTTCATGGGATTGCAAACAGTCGGACAAGACTGAGTGACTGAACTGAATCTTGATCAGCCACTTCCAACTGTATAATGGCAAATTTATCAATCTCTGTTGGTATCTTATTTTCTCATCTTTAAAATGGGCACCACAATTTAGAAATTCTTAATGAGATTTTTTGAGGATTACATGAGTTATTGTTTATAAAATTTAAGAAGAATGCCAAGCACACAAGTTCTGTATTTATTAGGTAATTTTTTATTCTTTCAGCTGGGAAGGAATATTTGCATATGCTGAAAAATAATACAGAAATTGTTGTTCTAAATACTTCACTGTGCTGCACTCTATGCACTAAATCCTCTGATTTTTTTTTTCTTTTTTTCTGACCAGCTGCCTTATGATGTCAAATTCAAATATATAGGAGTTCTTTTGGAATTTGACACGAGTTTTAGCAGCAGTTAAAAGCAGGACAATTTTATGAAACCTGGATAATATAAATAAACAATAATAAATCAATAAAAGTTTTATTAGTAGCATTGCTTATCCTCTTTTGGCTATTCCGGTAGTAGAAAGATTATGCATGGATAATAAAACACAGTATTGACAAAAGGGACATTTCTTGTCCAGGCTTCTCTGATATTGAAATACCCGCTGTGAGTGCTAAGAAAAATTTGTGAATCATGTTTAAGTTTCAAATAGTGTCACATTCATCAGATGTCCTGATATCCCTTCCACGTCCCTATTTCTCAGAGACTTTATCTTTTGGGATTACTCTACAATTCTACTTTCTCCTGTATATAGAAGAGCATGCCATATAATATTACCATCATTTGTATAGAGTCAAATTACATAAATAATATTGTCAAGCTGCATTCCTAATTTTAATAATGATCCTCCAAATGACAAAGAAATCTCATGCTTCTGAAACTAGGTAATCGCTAGTGGTCTGCTAGTAATATTTCATTAATATCCTCCATCCATGAGCTTTCAAACACCTTTAAGAAAAAAGAAGAAAAAGATGAGTGACTTCAGGGAAGGTTCCACCATGATCATTATTTAACATATGATAGCTGTCATCAGGGCCCATGTCTGTTTCAGAAGAGTGGATACTTTACAATATTGAGTCTGCAAAACATCCTAGTTCATTAGTTCTGGCCAAGAGAAGGACTTGGTTCATTAGTCAGAGGAATTAACTCATCCATCATATACAGTAGTATAAAAACTGGACCTCTACTGCCATTCTTTCTTGTATAAATGATCATTTCTCCCTCTAATGTTCTCTATCCTATATTGATAAGCAATTATTTTTTATGTCATCTTGCTGTTGATTCATGAAGAGCTTTTTTCTTGTTATAACAAAATTGACTTTTAAAAAAGAAATGATTTTTTAAGGAAATATGAAAAACCCAGTGCCGTGTTGAATATTTTACATATAATTTTACTTTATGTTTCCATTATATACCAATACTTTGCATTGAAACTTCAACCAACTTTCTAAAAGGACAAATAGTATTCCATGTAAATGTTATCTTCTTTAACTTACTTTACTCAGCTATAAAATGTGATACGTGTGCTAAGTTGCTTCACTCGTGTCTGAATCTTTGTGACCCTATGGACCATAGCCAGCCAGGCTCCTTTGTCCATGGGATTTTCCAAGCAGGAACACTGGAGTGGGTTGCCATGCCCTCCTCCTGGGAATCTTCCTCACCCAGGGATCAAATCTGTGTCTCTCATGTCTCCTGCATTGGCAAGCAGGTTCTTTACCAGTAGTGCCATTTGGAAAGCCCTAAAATGTGATGCAAAATTGTTTATATTTCACAATTGTGAAAACATGCGTATAAAAACCATAGCATAATGCCTGTATAAAGTAATTGTTTATAATATTACATGTTGACTAAATGTAATAAATAATTATAATTTTAAACATAAAAATTATGCCAGGATATACATAGTATAGATAATACAGAAAGCTGTGGTAAATAATATATACCTACAGCTTCTTTAGAGATTAACACAATTAACAGTTTTTTATGTTTCTATCTTGAATTTATTTTATGGGCAGATATGTTTGTGCTTCAGTTCAGTTCAGTCGCTCAGTCGTGTCCAGCTCTTTGTGACCCCAAGAAGCACAGCCTGCCAGGCCTTCCTGTCCATCACCAACTCCCAGAGTCCACCCAAACCCATGTCAATCGAGTCAATGATGCCATCCAATCATCTCATCCACTCTCATCCCCTTCTTTTCCTGCCTCAATCATTCCCAGCATCAGGGTCTTTTCCAGTGAGTCAACTCTTCGCATCAGGTGGCAAAAGCACTGGAGTTTCAGCTTCAGCATCAGTCCTTCCAATGAACACCCAGGACTCATCTCCTTTAGGATGGACTGGTTCGATCTCCTTGCAGTCCAAGGGACTCTCAAAAGTCTTCTCCAACACCACAGTTCAAAAGCATCAGCTCTTTAGCACTCAGCTTTCTTTATAGTCCAACTTTCACATCCATACATGACCACTGGAAAAACCATAGCCTTCACTAGATGGACCTTTAATATCCCGTATAGGTGGGTCATAACTTTCCTTCCAAGGAGTAAGCGTCTTTTCATTTCATGGCTGTAGTCACCATCTGCAATGATTTTGGAGCCCAGAAAAATAAAATCTGACACTGTTTCCACTGTTTCCTCATCCATCTGCCATGAAGTGATGGGACCGGATGCCATGATCTTCATTTTCTGAATGTTGAGCTTTAAGCCAACTTTTTCACTCTCCACTTTCACTTTCATCAAGAGGTTCTTTAGTTCCTCTTCACTTTTTGCCATAAGGGTGGTGTCATCTGCATATCTGAGGTTATTGATATTTCTCCCGGCAGTCTTGATTCCAGCTTGTGCTTCATCCAGCCCAGCAGTTCTCATGATGTACTCTGCATATAAATTAAATAAGCAAGGTGATGATACACAGCCTTGACATACTCCTTTTCCTATTTGGAACCAATCTGTTGTTCCATGTCCAGTTCTAACTGCTGCTTCCTGACAAGCATACAGGTTTTCAATAGGCAGGTTAGGTGGTCTGGTATTCCCATCTCTTTCAGAATTTTCCACAGTTTATTGTGATCCACACAGTCAAAGGCTTTGGCATAGTCAATAAAGCAGAAATATATTTTTTTTCTGGAACTATCTTCATTTTTTGATGATCCAGCAGATGTTGTCAATTTGATCTCTGATTCCTCTGCCTTTTCTAAAACCAGCATGGACATCTGGAAGTTCACTGTTCATGTATTGCTGAAGCCTGGCTTGGAGAATTTTGAGCATTACTTTACTAGCGTGTGAGATGAGTGCAATTGTGTGGTAGTTTGAGCATTCTTTGGCATTGCCTTTCTTTGGGATTGGAATGAAAACTGATCTTTTCCAGTCTTGCGGCCACTGCTGAGTATTCCAAATTTGCTGGCATATTGAGTGCAGCACTTTCACAGCATCATTTTTCAGGATTTGAAACAGCTCAATTGGAATTCTATCACTTCCACTGGCTTTGTTCATAGTGATGCTTCCTAAGGCCCACTTGACTTCACATTCCAGGATGTCTGGCTCTAGGTGAGTGATCACACCATCGTGATAATCTGGGTCATGAAGATCTTTTTTGTATAGTTCTTCTGTATATTCTTGTTACCTCATCTTAATATCTTCTGCTTCTGTTAGGTCCATACCATTTCTGTCCTTTATTGAGCCCATCTTTGCATGAAATGTTCCCCTGGTATCTCTAATTTTCTTGAAGAGATCTCTAGTCTTTCCCATTCTATTGTGTTTCTCTATTTCTTTGCACTGATTGCTGATGAAGGCTTTCTTATCTCTCCTTGCCATTCTTGGAACTCTGCCTTCAAATGGGTATATCTTTCCTTCTCTCCTTTGCTTTTCACTTCCCTTCTTTTCACAGCTATTTGCATGGCCACCTCAGATAGCCATTTTGCTTTTTTGCATTTCTTTTTCTTGGGGATTGTTTTGATCCCTGTCTCCTGTACAGTGTCATAAACCTCCGTCCATAGTTCATCAAGCACTCTGTCTATTGGATCTAGTCCCTTAAATCTATTTCTCACTTCCATTGTATAATCATAAGGGATTTGTTTAGGTCATACCTGAATGGTCTAGTTTTTTTCTCCACTTTCTTCAATTTCAGTCTGAATTTGGCCATAAGGAGTTCATGATCTGAGCCCCAGTCAGCTCCTGGTCTTGTTTAAGTTAAGTGATCACCGTATATCTAAGAGGCTTGCTCATTTATACTGGTAGGGAGTATGTGAGTCACATATAGGTCTATTCTGCCTACTCCCAGGACATTACCTGATCTTCCCTCTGAATCATATCCTCCAAGAAAAGTCCAGTGCTATTTAAGTAAATCCATATATCCCTTCTATTTTCCTGTATCTGACCATAGATGATATCATCTTCTTTGTTTAACTTTTAGTTCAGAGAGATATACACATTGTTTCTTCTGCAGGCACATATACTATCGTTATTTCCTATTTCAGATGGGATTGCCTTAGAGGCCTACTTTCCAGTCCCCTCCGAAGATTTCGTTCCAGGAGACTTAATTTAGGCTATGGGCGTTTCCTCCCACTACACAGGTGCCACCGCCTACGGGTGTCCAGCTGTCACTATTGACTGTGCCAGCGGAGACAGCCTAGTGTTCTACTGACAGTGCCATCCCATCACTACTATTTTACCTTCTAATGAGCTCCTAGGTAATATTCAGCGGTCACGCCGGACTTATTTTTGCCCCAACATTAGCAGTGTGGCTTAAACGCAGGAGAAAAACAACAGACATTTGTTAAAAGAAATGGAATTAATTTTTTGAGGAGGATTTTGTTTATTACCATATTCAAAGTCAAATTAAAACCCAAATCAGATGTTTTCACTTTAGAACCACTTTTCTAGATCAGAATAAAATGAATAAGCTGAGAATGGAATTAAAAAGAAAATAATATGCAGTGTTAATGTTTGTGATTTCATTCATTTAATTTAGTTTTAAAATATCCTTCCACATGTGCATAAAACCAATAGTTAAGCCAGGGTATGTATATTGTTACGTGCACATGAAGAGAGACTTTCATTTTAATGTTTAATAAGATGACATATTTGATGATTCAAAGTTGGTCAAAAAGAAAATGACTCAAACAAATCTTGGAGCAACTTTCTAAAAAGTATATTTATTAACTAATATAAAAATTGGTATTGGCAATTTAGCATATCACATCCTCAGTTTTGTTTTTTTTTTTTTCACATTCCTACCTTCTCCTTGACATTGCCTCCTCTCTAACTTTTTATGTAAAGGAATTCTTTTCATGTCAATTTTAATAATTTCATTGAGGGAATCAATGAAATAAAATTTGAAAATACTTCTCAATCTAATCTGTTCTGTGAAATAGTATTTTTATATTCCATTGCAGTCGACATAGCTGTCCCTTTTCTTTTTCCTTTTGGATTATTAAATCATTTGTTTTCTGGACTGAAGTTTTAGAGGTCATAGGAGTCAAGATATATCATAAAACTACGAATAGGCTCTGAGGAGACAACAGCCATAACATCCCCTAATACATCACAAAAGATTGGAATGTATTCGGCTAAAGCTACTGGACAGAGTTAAATAAACTTCATATTAAATCAATTTATTTTTCAGTTATTTAGTTAGGCTTTTTAAAATATAATAACTTACTTTCCACTTTTATTTTTCTTAGGCTCTAAGTACATCCAGAATTTAAAATATAGAAGATATTATTTATCTCATATTTAAAGATAACAAAATTTACCCTGAGTTGAAAAAAATAAATGTTTTATTTATTTAGTGTGGGCAAAAATGACAGGTGCATTTACAGAAAGATGATAGAAATATCAGACATATATATAAAACTGATGCAGGAAATATAATCTTTAAGTCTTAAAATAAACTGTGCTAATCAGAAACGGACTTTACCTTAAAGCATTACAATTTTCCTCTTGAAATTGATCGAAGATCATCTTAAGGAAATTTAATTTCCTCGAGAATTTAAAATTCTGGATGTGGTATTTGTTAAGAAGATCAGAGTGTCTAGAGTTTTCTCTCTATCAAATCAAAAGTGCATTACTGATACTCTTTGTTTGAGGAGAGCATACCTTCCTGGATTTTTATTGTTTTCAAGGCTATATTGTTGATTCTGTTGTCATAAAGTACTCTGACACATGGGCACTGCAATCCATAAATTAATAAATAATAACGCTTGGCTAACCACAGGCACCAGAATTTCTCTGCAGCATTTGTTTCCTACTGGACATTTTCTGCACCCTCCTTTCATTACCTCAGATGTTGCTTTAATTAAGTGGCAAATACTAAGAGGCAGGTGATTTTCCAGGGTGATGGTAAGGCTCTCTATCTATCAGCATTTTATTTCAGAATTTCAAAGTGATTACCATGTGAACTTGTATAGTAAGAAACAAAGAACTGATGTGATTACCAAGAAGCAGATGCTGACTGCTCAGCATTGCAGCTGTGACAGTAATAAGACAGACTAAATGTATTTCCTTTCACAACTGTTAACTTGATGCACAAACTTTGTGTCATATTCCATAAACAAAATAAGAATGTACCAGGCTCATGTTTAGGTAAAGAAAGTTACTATCAATCCATTGGTTGCATTATTAATGAAACAGTTGTGCTAAACTTCTACAATAGGCAGAATATAGTAAGTTCTCACGTTTATGCACTTAATTAATGGTGGCAAAAATATACTGAAAATTACTGGGCATATTTCCAATCAAAATAAATCCCAAATAAAACACCCAATATATTGTTTAAAAATAAATGTAAAAATTAAGTGAAGTGAATTCACTCAGTGGTTTCCAACTCTTTGCAACCCCATGAACTGAAGCCTACCAGGCTCCTCTGTCCATGGGATTTTCCAGGTAAGAACACTGGAGTGGGGTGCCATTTCCTTCTCCAGATCTTCCCCATGCCGGGATCAAACCTGGGTCTCCTGCATTGTAGGCAGTTGCTTTACCATCTGAGCCACCAGGGAAGTCAGTATAAAAATTAATCCCACTTTAAAAAATTTAAAAAATAAAATAATTAATAATAAACTTAACTAAGGAGGTAAACATTCTCTACTCTGAAAACTACAAGACATTAGTGAGAAAAATCAAAGAAGAGGCAAATAAAGGAAAAAGTAGCCTGTGTTCACAGATTTCAAGAATATTAGTTAAAATATCTACTACCAAAAGCTATCTATAGATTCAATGCCATGTTATCACTTTCCAAATGACATGTTTTAAAGTAGAAAAATATTCCAAAAATTTGTATGAAACCACAAAGGATCCTGAATAGCCAAAGAAATTCTGAGAAAGAAGAACAAAGCTGGGGCCATCAACCTTTGTGATTTCAAGCTATACATACTCATCAAAATAGTATGACACTGGCATAAAAATAGATGAATAAACCAATTAACAGAATTAAGAACCCTAATAATCCCAAGTATGTATGGTTAACTGGCATTTGACAAGGCAGTGAAGGACACTCAGCGAAGAAAAGGCAGTCTCTTTAATAGATAGTGGGGGTTTAGTCACTAAATTGTGACCAACTCTAGTGATCCCATGCGCTGTAGCCTGCCAGGCTCCTCTGTCCATGGATTCTCCAGGCAAGAATACTGGAGTGTGTTGCCATTTCCTTGTTGATGGGATAACTGGATAGTCACATGTAAAGGAATGAAGATGGACCCAGATCTTATACCACTCACAAAAATTAACAAAAAATGGATTAAAGCCTTAAATGTACAATGTGGAATCAAGAAATTTCTAGAAGGAAATATAGCAATTAATCCTCTTGACATGAGTTTTGGTAATTTTTTTTTTTTTTTGGATAAACACAGACAAGTGGGACTACCTCAAACTAAAAAGCTTCTGTACGAAAAAGAAAACATTAACAAAGGGAAAAAGCAACCTACAAATGGGAAAAATATTTACAAACCGTGTATCTCCAACTGAACTGCAAAACAAAAACAAACACATAATCTAACTAAACACTGGACAGATGAAGGGAATAGAAGATAAATGGCTAAGAGGCACTAATAATCAGGGAAATGCAAATAAAACTCACAAGAGGAAAAACCTCATTCCTGTTATAGTGGCTACCATCCAAAGAAATAACTAATCCCAGGATGGATGTGGAGAAACATAAATCCTGTGTGCTGTTGGTGGGATTAAAATCTGGTACAGTCAGTATAAGATGGGAGACACAATAGAATGGGGAAGACCAGAGATCTCTTCAAGAAAATTGGAGATACCAGGGAACATTTCATGAAAAGATGGACTCGATAAAGGACAGAAATGGTATGAATCAAACAGAAGAAGTTAAGAGGAGGTAGCGAGAATACACAGAAAAACTATACAGAAAAGATCTTAATGACCCAGATAACCACGATGGTGTGATAACTCACCTAGAGCCAGACATCCTGGAATGGGAAGTCAAGTGGGCCTCAGGAAGGAAGCATCACTATGAACAAAGCTAGTGAAGGTGATGGAATTCCAGATAAGATATTTCAAATAAAGATGATGCTGTGAAAGTGCTGCACGCGACATGCTCAGCAGTGGCCACAGGACTGGAAAAGGTCAGTTTTCATTCCAATCCCAAAGAAAGGCAATGTCAAAGAATGCTCAAACTACTGCACAATTGCACACATCTCACATGCTAGCAAAGTAATGCTCAAAATTCTCCAACCAGGCTTCAGCAATATGTGAACTGAGAGCTTCCAGATGTTCAAGCTGGATTTAGAAAAGTCGGAGGAACCAGAGATTGAATTGTCAGCATCTGTTGGATCATAGGGAAAAAACCAAGAGAATCCCAGAAAAACATCTAATTCGGCTTTCTTGATTACTCTAAAGCCTTTGACTGCGTGGATCACCACAAAGTGTGGAAAATTCTTAAAGAGATGGAAATACACCACTTTGGTGTGTATTCCACTTAGGAGTGTATACTCAGGAGTGTATTCCACTCCTGAGGAACCTGTATGCAAGTCGAGAAGAAAATGGATTTTAGCTGGATATTTTGGTAATCAATTCGTAATGTATATAAATAAAGTCATCATGCTGTATTCTTAAAATTATACAGTGATGTATGCCAATTATTTCTCAATAAAACTGAAAAGATACTACAGATTTTAGCTGAGGTTAGTTACAACATTTGAGAGTTTGAGCCTCATTAAAAAAGAGGTTATATATTTAAATGACATAAGGAGATGATAAAAACACCACTCTTGTATTACAGAAAAACTTGAAGTGGAAGGATAGAAGGAATTTTTATCACCTTTATTACCATCTAAAATTTTACCAATTTTAAGTGGTAATAAAAGCCTAATG
>SJYQ01095312.1:65773-76317 GCA_006410935.1 Redunca redunca
ATTGTAATTTAAAAGATGTGTAATAGGCATAACAACTGGTTATGCCTTCTTTGAATAATTATTCATGCAAATAAAATGTCAAAAAGTATGACTTAAGGGAATTTGGACTCATATTGAGTATTTCCTGATTATTGTTATTCTACTTTAAAATAATAACTGATGGTTCATTTAAGTAATTCTTATATCTTAAAGTATTGTGGATTAAATGACAGATGGTAGGATTCATTTCAAATTGCTCTAAAAGCGGACTTATTTTGGGAGAGAGAATAAGTCAAACCAGATCAGCCATGCTTTCTTAGATCCTTGATGAAACAATGGTAAATATATGAGAGTTTGTTATGATACTTTTTTCTGTTTTAGAATAGTGTGAGGTTGTTCTTAACAAAATATTTTTATATAATATTCAAGATTAATCCTTCTGTTAAACCATTTTTTAATTTGTTCATACACTGAAATTTTCTTCAGTCAGAGTTTATTAATAGTAAATTTCCTAGGTTTTTATATCTTGAAAAACTTTTTTACCCTCAATCTAAAGACAGTTTTCTTCTTTTTTGTAATAACGCATTGAAAGAGGAAATGAGAAAACTATTATCTGCCTATTCCTTTAGCATCTTCAATTTATCCTGAGTAAAATTCATTCCTCAGAGGGTTAACTCCTGCCACCCACCTGCGTGGCATTACCTTGCTGCCAGTCAGGAAGTGAGATTCCACCACAAAATTGTGGCATTTTGTTAGAGGCAGAAGCAAGGCAAAAACAGACTTTATTGTGTACTATTTATCTATTCCTTGAATGTAAGTTCTACAAGAAGAAAAGGGTTTTTTTTGTTTGTTTGTTTTTACCTTCTTCTAAAACATCTCCCTGCCAATGAGAACAGAACTTGCAATATTATGAACAACTTGACAACAACAAAATTGAAGATGAGAATGAATGGATGAATGATTTATGAATTGGCTTTGTTATATGGAAAAGTTTTACTTAAGCCATTTATATAAACCTCTTAGTGATAGTAGCAGAAAAATTATGTTACTATTTCCTTATAAATGAATAAATGCAGAAACATGTACCAAAGGCTATTTATAATTAAATATTATCATTATGAGATAAATGATGCAGTTAATATTACCATTCAAGATTTCCTAGTACTTGGGTTATTTTCTTTTGAAGAAATAAGACACTGCACAGTTATTTTTAAAACTTTAAAATTAGAAAGAGTAATATGATCTATGCCAGACATTCTGCATGAAATACCGTTGCAAATTCATGCCTGATTTAGTGAGTGAAGAATGCCATTTTCTCCAGCATTACTATGATTCGTGAACCATGGAAAAATAACAAAAATAGCTTTGGAGAGGAACACAAAGGAATTTTATCTTTATCATAAGTTTGATAGGGATATTTAAGTCCCAGACATGTGGTAATATTTAGGGGGGAGAAAAAAACCTCATTTAAGTTTTTATGATTTCCATAAGCAGAAATGCTTGGAATATTTTAAGGAAAATGAATTTCTGCCAATATGTCAGAGTTTTAAACTCTGGTAACTGAGATTGGTTTCCTTTACATTACTTTGAAATACATTTCCTGAAAATTATTAGAATTTGATAATTCCTTCTGATACTATTGAAAAAGGGAGCAGGGCAAAAATGTTTCAGTCAAGAAAACTGGAACAAAGAAACCCAGGACAAGACATTTGTGAAATAATACTTCATTGTTTGCAAGAATAGAAATGTAAAGCTTAAGACCCTATCTATAAAATTATCTGCTAAAATCAATTTTGATAATTTCAAAACTAATTACTGAATAAGTGATGGATGCGTCATAATTTGTAAACAATGTAAAAATCCCATCAACCATGCTACAGTCAATTAAACTGTTGTGCATAAACGCAGCAAGAAAGACTTCCAAAGCTTCATTCTCAGACTATTCATGAACGTAATAGACCGTGCTATTTCAATGCAAAATGCAGTCAGCTCTTTATTATCCTCACTAATGGTGCAGATAATCCAAAGTGTTAGATAATCCCCAAACCATTTATTGTGGCATAGAAATAGACCTTTTAAGGTTAAAAAAATCCTTTTTAAAATTGGGGTTGATTTATCCACTGAGAGTTAGATACATTTGAGACCTTTCTGCCCTTGCAGCTAGTGGGCAGGAATGAAAGTTCTCCCAGCTCTCTATGAATACTCTAACTTTAAGCCCATATTTTTATTCAGTGAGGCATTATTTTCCAACACTTTCATAGTTAGCTTGTTTAATTCCTTTATTCCTTACTTCCTTAGCTTTCTTCTTTTAATTTCTTTCTAACAGGCTGCCAGATAAGAGTCAGGTATGTGTTTTCATAAAAAAAAGTAATGGATTCAAATTTTTTGTATTTCATCCTACATTTGCACTAAATAATGGAAATTTTTGAATTGTGGTTTGAGGTGGGGGGAGTTACATTTGTTCTTTCATTACCATGTTTCCAAAATGCTCTTCTTTATATGTTAACATTTCTCTTTAGTGGATTCAGTTCAGTTCAGTGGCTCAGTCGTGTTGGACTCTTTGCGAACCCATGGACTGCAGCACACCAGGCCTCCCTGTCCATCACCAACTCCCGGAGTTCACTCAAACTCATGTCCACGGAGTCGGTGATGCCATCCAGCCATCTCATCCTCTGTCGTCCCCTTCTCCTCCTGCCCTCAATCTTTCCCAGCATCAGGGTCTTTTCCAATGAGTCAGTTCTTCGCATCAGGTGGCCAAAGTATTGAAGTTTCAGCTTCAGCATCAGTTCTTCCAATGAATCTTCAGGACTGATTTTCTAGCGGATTGTAGCTTAATAAAGCTGCATTCCATTATTTAAAAACATAATAGTAGAATATGTATTCTTTGTACAAACCCCCTCTTTATAGAAGCATGAACATTGAGAGGGGCACTACAAATTCTTTCATAAGAAAAAGGGTCCCAAGAGACAGTAACTAGCTGAGGGGCAAGAAGCAAGCAGAAGCAGCAGATGCTAAGGGTTTATTTTCTTCTTTTATTAAAAAAAAAAAAAATATATATATATAGTCTTATTAAAAGATGAATCCTAGAATTTTCTTCATGTTAGAGAATACCATAGAATGTCTACTTGAGTTTGAATTTAATTCTAGGGTGCTCCTTCTCCTGTTTCTCTCATTCCAAGAAAAATTCAGGCTGAAAACTTGCTTGGTATTTTTAAATATTAGTTTGTTTCCTGAACATAAATTCATGGACTGTAGGAAAAGGCAGCTTAAGAAGTGCACTTGTTTACTGAGGTATGTCAGCTGGGGATTTCAAATTAATTACTAGAAATCATATTAAAAACTTTGTTGAATAGAGGACATGTTTCCCATTTTGCTTCCTTGTGAACAACAGAGAAATATGTATTGAAAATTACATTTTGCATTAAATTTTACCTAAAATGTTAAGCCCAATTGTGTGCTTTCTTATTCTTCCTTCCTTATTTCTTATACTCAAGAGAACAAGGAGAAATTTGTGTCTACAACTACTCAATTTAGTATTTATTGGAAGCCAGTGCTTAAAAAATAGTTCCACTGGGGCACTATTAAAAAAGGCTTAGTATAACTAAAATGACCAAATGCTTGAGAAAAGTTGCACTGACCTTTAGAAAATTCATTCAGTTCAGTTCAGTCGCTCAGTTGTGTCTGACTCTTTGCAACCCCATGAATCACAGCACGCAAGGCCTCCCTGTCCATCACCAACTCCCGGAGTTCACGCAAATTTACATCCATCGAGTCAATGATGCCACCCAGCCATCTCATCCTCTGTAGTCCCCTTCTCCTCCTGCCCCCAATCCCTCCCAGCATCAAAGTCTTTTCCAATGAGTCAACTCTTCGCATGAGGTGACCAGAGTACTGGGGTTTCAGCTTCAGCATCATTCCTTCCAAAGAAATCCCAGGGCTGATCTCCTTCAGAATGGACTGGTTGGATCTCCCTGCAGTCCAAGGGACTCTCAAGACTCTTCTCCAACACCACAGTTCAAAAGCATCAATTGTTTGGCGCTCAGCCTTCTTCACAGTCCAACTCTCCCATCCATACATGACCACTGGAAAAACCATAGCCTTGACTAGACGGAACTTAGTCGGCAAAGTAATGTCTCTCCTTTTGAATATGCTGTCTAGGTTGCTCATAACTTTTCTTCCAAGGAGTAAGCGTTTTTTTAATTTCATGGCTGCAGTCACCATCTGCAGTGATTTTGGAGCCCAAAAAAATAAAGTCTGACACTGTTTCCACTGTTTAACATGAACTAATAATAGTGTTTAAATCATAACAGATGTGCACAAGAAATAAAGCTTAATATGTACTAATAATTTTATTAATGCTTAATTTTACAAATTCAAACCAAAATAACTTTGAAAAAAAACANAAAAAAAACACAATTTTTTAATTGTAAAGAAATTGTATTTTTAAACATTCATTGAAAAATCTTTTAAAAGTTTGCTGCTACACTTATCATACTATCAAATATCTTTTTCTCTCTTTCTTTTATGAAAGAAGTTCTCTTGCCCCCTTAGTAGGAAAATGGGAACAAGAACTTCAAAACACTTCCCACTGCCACCTCATAGTCAAACGTGTAGCATCATTCATTTTTAGATAACATTACTTTGAGCAATATTAAATCATTGATAGCTGACAATTATTGACCTAAAGAAGCTTGGAAACAGTTTAGTTGAAAATGTAATAAATTTCCTTTTAAAAAGTATAAGATTAGAAAGTAACACTATTAGTTTCCAAAAGTAAAAGTCGCTAATAATAATTGATAGCATTTGTTGAAAGTTTATCACCTGCCAGGAATTCCTTACATTATCTTTCTTCATTCTCACTACTGTCCTAGTGGATAAACATCACGGTTGTCCCTACTTTATTCGTCAAAATAATTGGTTATCAGAGATCCTAAGTAACGTGGCCTCAGTTACAAAGGTATAAGTGATAGCATAAAGTCTTTTACCTCATGCTCTTGTTTCTATTATGATATAGACATATTTGCTGTATTTCTCCTCTAAATGAGAGCACATTTATCATACGACGCTAACCTGTACTTTATTTCACCTAAGGAATAGAGAAAACACATTCTACCTAGGACATGAAAGTCCCCAGCCTGGTCCCACTCCCATAGAAGAGCCAAAACTTAATATTTGCGGGGAAAGACATTTGCCTTGTTATGTAAGTCCATTTGCCCTTTTATTTAAGGTGCTAAAAGAAACTGATGGGAGGTCAGCAGGTACCAAGGACTAAGGTATTGTAAGAAAAAGAAATGGGAATGTCATCATTCTGTAGAGAGAGTCAGGGCACCTCCAGAAGGGATGGCTGGCTGGGACCATCAGGGGAGGACAGTTGTTTAAAGAAGAGGGACCCAAGAAGAGGAGAGAAATGGAAATTGGAGGTTGGGGTATTCAAACTGAGAATCTTCCACGTGGCTAGAAAGCACCCAGGACACTACCCTCTAAAGACCTAGGTATTAAAAAAAAAGTGCCTTTGTGTGATAGAACAGAGCTCTGGGGTACAAAAGCCAGTTAGAGTTTTAATGCAGAGACATTACTTTGCCGCCTAAGGTCCATCTAGTCAAGGCTATGGTTTTTCCTGTGATCATGTATGGATTGGAGAAGGCGATGGCACCTGACTCCAGGACTCTTGCCTGGAAAATCCCGTGGACAGAGGAGCCTGGTGGGCTGCGGTCCATGGGGTCACGAAGAGTAAGACACGACTGAGCGACTTCTTCACCTTCACTTTTCACTTTCCTGCACTAGAAAAGGAAATGGCAACCCACTCCAGTGTTCTTGCCTGGAGAATCCCAGGGACGGGGGAGCCTGGTGGGCTGCCGTCCATGGGGTCACACAGTCGGACACGACTGAAGTGACATAGCAGCATGTATGGATGTGAAAGTTGGACTGTGAAGAAGGCTGAGCGCCAATTGATGCTTTTGAACTGTGGTGTTGGAGAAGACTCTTAAGGGTCCCTTGGACTGCAAAGCAATCCAACCAGTCCATTCTGAAGGAGATCAGCCCTGGGATTTCTTTGGAAGGAATGATGCTAAAGCTGAAACCCCAGTACTTTGGCCACCTCATGTGAAGAGTTGACTCATTGGAAAAGACTTTGATGCTGGGAGGGATTGGGGGCAGGAGGAGAAGGGGATGACAGAGGATGAGATGGCTGGATGGCATCACTGATTCAATGGGCATGAGTCTGGGTGAACTCTAGGAGTTGGTGATGGACAGGGAGGCCTTGCGAGCTGTGATTCATGGGGTCGCAGATTCAGACATGACTGCGCGACTGAACTGAACTGAACTGAACTGAACGCTTTATATCGGAGACGGCAATGGCACCCCACTCCAGTACTCTTGCCTGGAGAATCCCATGGAAGGAGGAGCCTGGTAGGCTGCAGTCCATGGGGTCGCTAAGAGTCAGACACTCCTGAGCAACTTCACTTTCACTTTTCACTTTCATGCATTGGAGAAGGAAATGGCAACCCACTCCAGTGTTCTTGCCTGGAGAATCCCAGGGAAGGGGCAGGGTGGGGGTAGGGGCGTGCCTGGTGGGCTGCCACCTGCGGGGTCGCACAGAGTCGGACACGACTGGACTTAGCTGCTGCTGCTGCTAAGTCACTTCAGTCGTGTCCAACTCTGTGTGACCCCATAGACTTCAGCCCACCAGGCTCCCCCATCCCTGGGATTCTCCAGGCAAAAACACTGGAGTGGGTTGCCATTTCCTTTCCACTTAGCAGAGCAGCAGAGCTTTATACCCTGTCTGTACCCTTGGTCATCTGCTTTCAGCCATGACTATGGCTGGAATAGTATTCTAAACGCTGATGATGTTAACCCTACTTGATTATCATATAATATATATCTGATTGCATCTGTATTTCTCATCCTGCTTTGGCTCAACCTCTTCATTCCTTCTGGAGCTGGGCAAAGAGGATCTACTACTGGGAACATTTGGTTGGAGGATATGTAAAGATGTGGTCTCCTGAAAAGATAGCTAGAAGAACAGGAAATTGAGTAGAAGGAAGGGTTACAGGAATCTCATTGCTCCCTGTGATTCTATTTACTCCTACTTTCTCCCACACTAATTCTCTTACTAGCCCGTTTCAGGTAGGGTTCATTAATTTAAATTTGCTTTTTCTATTTCCTCACCTCATAGCCTCTGACCACCCTTTAAAAGGTGGCTACCATACTGAATATAACCTCTAAAACCTTGCAAGGTAACAACTGTTTTATTGTTAATAAATCAGATGGTCACTTCAATTATATCTTTCTTAAATTCTCAGTGGCATTGACAGCTCCCCTTACTGGAATATTCTCTTTCTCGGATTTGATAATAACTAACTGTCCTGGTTCAGTTCACATTTCTGAAGCTGCTCCTTCTTTCTGTTCTTCTTAGCTTTTTTTTCCCACCCCTTTCTTTTCTCTTTCGATTTAGACTCTCCTTGGGAAATTTCATCTAAGCCCTTGATTGGTATATTTTGCCTATACATTTCCTGCTAAACATTTAAACACTTTTATTTAGATGCCCCAAGATCAACTTAAACTTATTTGATCCAAAAGAAAACTCATCTTCTCCAAAACAAATCCGCTCCTCCTAATGTGTTTCATAAGCAGAATGATGGTAATCTCATCCGCTTTAGCAAACAAAAAGAGCACAAATTTCTGGTAGCCGTGTTTGACCTTACATTTCTCCTATCCCTTCATTAACCAAGTTATAAAAATTTCTTTTGCTCAGTAGTTCTCAATTTTCAACAAGTTTACTAATTTAGATGACTGACATCCTTGACTTGAATTGCTTCAACAGTTTTCCTCTCATAGAGTCCTTCTCCCTCCAATTTAGTCCCCATACTATGTACAGAGTGATGCCCCCAGACACATTTGATTGAATTGCCCTTTATCTAAAAAGCTGTTTACTGGTTCCCCACCACTCGTCTGCTGACATCCAGATATGGTATAATCTGGCTCCTATATACCCTACCACTCTTATTATCTTCATCCCGTCTTCCATATTTAAATAACATTTATCAGTTATGTAAAAATGCCACTCTTTCACCCTGGTTTGAAGTACATGCTGTTTCTTCTGTCTAGAATATTTGTCTTCTTTCTCCGAACCCATCCACTTACTGCTTGAAATACAGGTCTCCTCTTAGGTGTCATTTATTCTAAGACAACATCCAAAATCCACTCTAGTTTAGACCAAATCTAGCTTAGTCAGAGTCTGTTTGAATGTTGTCCCATATTATCTACTTCTTTTAAATTCATCACGTGATATTTTAGCTATCTCTTTATCATTGTTGTTTTTTTTTTTTTTCTCCTTTTAGGTACTAGTGAAACATCATAGGAAATGGAGCTTTTATTATTTATCATTGTTTTATCTGATCTTAGAAATGTACCAAAACATGGTGAGTGTTCAATAAATATGTGCCAAATTGTAACTGACTGATAGTATTATGGTTTCCATAATATCATTCCATTAGTGACTATGTTGTTGTTTAGTCACTAAATTGTGTCCAATTATTTTGCAAACCTAAGGGCTGTAGTCCACCAGGCTCCTCTGTCTGTGGGATTTCCCAGGCAAGAACACTGGAGGGAGTTGTGATTTCCTTCTCCAGGGGATCTTCCAGACCCAGGGAGAGAACCCACATCTCGTGCATTGCCAAGCAGGTTCCTTACCGCTGAGCCATCAGGGAAGCCCTATCAGTGAGTATAGATTGAGTCAAATAAATGATTGCAAGAAAAAAAAAAAACAGTGAAGGAATCATAAAAGCTATATGAATAAAATTAATGAAGTGTGTCATTTCTTCTGGATGTCTAAAAATAGCCCATTAAGGCTAGTATATTATAAAATTGGCAATCTGCTTCATTGAATGATTTCCAGGGAGCGGAATGAAGGATACACCAATTATTACTAGATAAACTTGAGAATGAAACTTCAAAAGGCAAAGCAGGAAAAAAAGACATAAGATTTATGGCTAAGATAATATTTCATGATGGAATCTTTGAACTCTAATTAAGTCTATAAAAACACGTATGGTGGTGGGGGGGTGGGAAGGCTAGTCTATACAAAGTGATTTTTTCCACTGAATGTGCAGGCAGAAATAGAGATGAGTTTAAAAAAGGATAGCAATGAATTTTCAGTTAGATCAGCCACAGTTAAAAGCACTTAAAGACTTATGTGTATATTCATTACACATGCCTCCAAATCTACATGTAACTGATAGTAAAGTTATAATTCACAGCAGCCAGAGTCAAGAAATTGAAGTGCAAATAAAAACCATGATTTTCATCACTGAGTTTTCACTTCCTTTCCCTAGCTCCATCTACAATTCTTCCTGAGGATCTTAAGTCAAAGCTCTGTCAGGAAGCAAGCAGCTTGAGGAAACCTAAGATCCTCTATCATCTTTCAGGCAGAGGAGAGTCCACAGACCACAAAATCATACACTAATTCTCCACAGTAACATAATGTACAGTGGCGTGTACTCAGATAGACAAACATCTATATAAAATTGTATTATGCAGCTACAGAAATTACACCGACTCAGAATTGAAGCTAGCTTTGTCATGGCCTGCTCACAGTAGATATTTCTTAAGCAATAATATTTCAAAACAGATTTGTGGTTATTAAAACTATGTAAAAATATGCATACAACTATTACACTAAAATCACTGGAAAATTTTTAAAGAAAAGAACAAACATTCAACTGAGTAAATTAAAAATATTTTACTGGCTTTATTCAACAATTCATGAATCATATAGCATTCTATCTAGCAGACAGCAAAAGGTTCCAAAGAGCTGTACAAAATGAAAGACTTCTAGAGACAGAAGGAAGTGGGAAAAAGGAAGCTATGCTAGCAGAAGGTGGATTGGTTGTGGCAAAGGTCACTTTCTTTTAGGGGATGGCGAGTTGTCCACTGGGCCGATTACCTTACTGGGGCTGACCAGGTGATTCCTGATTGACTAGTTCAAGATTTAATTTCTGGAGGAGACCAAACCTGTAAGTCTTGATTTGGTGACTTCTGGCTTATCATAAGTGACTTCATTTTGGGTTTGTTGTTTTGTTTTTTAAACAAACTCTCCTTTAGAGTAGAAGTCACTACGGTTTTATTTTTTAAAAGAAGTTCTATTCCAGTAAGAGAAAGGTTTAAAGAAATTATAGATGTCTTTTTCCCCACAATTAATCATATTAGCAGTCTAAGTAAAACCTTCTACATGCTTTCTGAAGTTATTGATTTTCCTTGTAAAAAATCTATCTCACTGTATCATAAAGTCATTAGCAGGTAAGGTTATGCCTCACAAATTATGTACGGGCAGGATTTACTGGTGACGTAAGAGAATCAGAACTCCTTGCCTATTCGCTCAACTAATTGTTGCTACTGTGTGCATTCTAGTGCATGCAGTTTCTGCAAAACAGTTTTTAATGAGGCCATTAGTCTTTTTCTTATATTATTCCCCTAATTCCCTTCTATATTCTTTAAAACCCTAATCAGCAAAATCAGTTACAAAATCACTTTATAAAGTAAAACAAGTTAACTGCTATGTGGTATCA
>SJYQ01095312.1:76538-88683 GCA_006410935.1 Redunca redunca
CAATGAATTCTTTAAAGAGAATTCCACACATCCAAAATAGTTAATATGGAATATGAAATAGACATGCAAATTAACTGTGGTAAGGCATTAAAAGCATATAAATGTTGGCCAAAATGGTTAAGCATCCCCAATGAAAGGGGATAACTGCAATTCAACAGATTTAAATTCTAGGCCCAGGGGTAACAAAAATGTAAATCAAAATAGGATGAGTCTAGCTAAAATTTTCAGAGCAATCATTGTTTCTGTAAAATGACAAGACATATAGTACTGCTAGGACCTGATGCTATTATCAACAAAGTAATACAAGTCTAGAGCCAATGTAAAACACACATCTTCACTTTACTTTTTAAATAACACAAAATGTTTGTAATCTTAGGTACTGCACTTTCATGTCAATAATATTGTAACTTCAATTTGGCTTAAAATATTCCAGTGGGAAATTTTCTATGAATATTTAAGCATTCATTATATATATTGACTCTAAATTCTTCCTCTACACCCTGAAATTCTAAATGATTCAAGCTGGAAATGTGTAAACCCAAATACTGCATGTGAATATTTGCGTATATGTGGATCTCATTATATTGGGTTAGACAAAATGTTCATTTGGGTTCCCACTATGCCAAAGTCTTTGACTGTGTGGATCACAATAAACTGTGGAAAATTCTGAAAGAGATGGGAATACCAGACCACCTGACTTGCTTCTTGAGAAACCTATATGCAGGTCAGGAAGCAACTGTTAGAACTGGACATGGAACAACAGACTGGTTCCAAATAGGAAAAGGAGTACGTCAGGGTTGTATATTGTCACCCTGCTTATTTAACTTCTATGCAGAGTACATCATGAGAAACGCTGGGCTGGAAGAAGCACAAGCTGGAATCAAGATTGCCGGGAGAAATATCAATAACCTCAGATATGCAGATGACACCACCCTTATGGCAGTAAGTGAAGAAAAACTTAAGAGCCTCTTAATGAAAGTGAAAGAGGAGAGTGAAAAAATTGGCTTAAAGCTCAACATTCAGAAAACTAGGATCATGGCATCTGGTCCCATCATTTCATGGGAAATAGATGGAGAAACAGTGGAAACAGTATCTGACTTTATTTTTCTGGGCTCCAAAATCACTGCAGATGGTGACTGCAGCCATGAAATTAAAAGACACTTACTCCTTGGAAGGAAAGTATAACCATCCTAGATAGCATGTTGCAAAGCAGAGACATTACTTTGCCAACAAAGTTGTGTCTAGTCAAGGCTATGGTTTTCCCAGTAGTCATGTATGGATGTGAGAGTTGGACTGTGAAGAAAGCTGAGCACCAAAGAATTGATGCTTTTGAACTGTGGTGTTGGAGAAGACTCTTGAGAGCCCTTTGGACTGCAAGGAGATCCAACCTGTCCATCCTAAAGGAGATCAGCCCTGGGTGTTCATTGGAAGGAATGATGCTGATGCTGAAACTCCAATATGTTGGCCATCTCATGTGAAGAGTTGACTCACTGGGAAAGACCTGATGCTGGGAGGGATTGGGGGCAGGAGGAGAAGGGGACGACCCAGGATGAGATGGCTGGATGGCATCACCAACTCAATGGACATGAGTTTGAGTGAAGTCCGGGAGTTGGTGATGGACAGGAGCCCTGGCACGCTGCTATTCATGGGGTCGCAAAGAGTTGGACACGACTGAGCGACTGAACTGAACTGAACTGAAAACCTAGAAAGAATCATGCATCCAAAGTGGAAAACATAAAGTAAAAAAGAAATGACTTCCTTCTCATTTCCTGTGCTTTTGTAAGGAAAAAAGATAGAGATATGGAAGGAATATAGCAAGCTTTTTGTCATAGTGACAACACTTCTGAGTTTTAAAAACTCTAATGGAGGAGTTACTTGCTCCACATTCTCATTGTGATCCTGAGATGAGGAATGGTGAGTCCTCATCAAGGGAGTGGACCCAAGGCGGAGGCCACCTTCACAGCAAGATCATTCAGAAAGAGGGCGGTGAACCAACCCTCATGTCCACATAGTATATAATATGACACCAAGTTGAGAAAAGCCCTCCACTTTTCCTGACACAGCAAAGATTTTGGTGACCCCACAGAAGGCACTGGACAGACTTTCACGGTGGCTCGATGGAGAACATGATCAAGACGCATAAGTGACCATATTTCTAGTAAGATAAAAGGGAACCAAATTTTATATCTTATATCAGAGTTGCACACACCTTGACCAAGTCTGAAGAGAGATCAGATGGCATAATGTGCATTTCAATGCTGGTTTATTTCCTAATATTCAAGCTAAATACTTAACACAGCATTAAAAGTCATTATACAAAGGCCATCAGAATAAAGAATGACCTTTTGATGAAGGGGCCTTGCTGTGACTAGAGCACCCAGAAGCAGGGCACTCTCAGATATGAAAACCAAGGCATTTGTAGTAAAATGTCTTTTTTCTTTAAATGTTCTCATTTTGAGGATAGGTTGACGTGAAAAAGTTAAGCTTAACCTTACAGTTCTCCACTTCCATCCTCATCACTGGACGATAGATTCGGTGATTTGAAAGGAGATTGGCAAGCCTTCCTTTATCTTCTTAGCTATCAGCTAGGGGAAGAGCAGGGAATATGATGAAGTCTGAAAATTTGAGACTATTTCCAAAAGATAGTGGCTTACTTTAACTGTTAAGCTTATGATTCTGAACTAAACCTACTCTTCTCTGACATTCACATTTTACTAGGTTGGAGCTAACTATAGGTATGGTTTTCTAACTCCTTGTTCATAAGCTCATATCAGTAGCTTAAAATTGGCCACAATTCTTTAGGAACGCAGATAGTGTTTTGGACAAGAGAAAGATTTTACACAGAATATCTCAAAAGCTGATCACTTAACCACAACGTATTAAGTAATCTAAAGAGGCAAGGGATTAACCCAATAATATCTCACTGAAAATATGTTTTTTGTTTCCTGTTTGCTTCTTCAACTCAAGAAGAAAATTAAAGCAATTTTAACAAATAAGCTGTATTTTCACTGTCCATCTAAGTGTATTCTAGATAAATGTCACATTTGAGGAGTTAAAACAAAGTATATAAGCAAACAGCAACTCCTAGGGAAAAGTTTTTCTGAACCAAGAAGATGATGTAAAATTACTGGGTAATGTAAAAAACTGAACAGAGGAAAAAATAATGCAATCACAAACAAGTGATAGCCTCAACACTAGTATATCTGTATAAAACAGGATGTTTTTTCATTTGTGTACATAGTTATAAAACCCAAAAATATGTATTTTNAAAAGAGGATGTTTTTTCATTTGTGTACATAGTTATAAAACCCAAAAATATGTATTTTACATAGAATAAATTTACTTGTTTCTTAGAGTAAAAATAATTATGTTTTTAATTTATTTCCTGATATTAAAACTTACCACCACTGTCAAATTTTCAAATGTATTTCCCTGTCATTCCCATTATGAATAAGATAACTTTCAATAGTTTGGCATAATTGTATATCAAAGTGAATATATAAATCTGAAGTATTTTCTATTAATTTTCCTCTAATTACTGCCAAATTATTTTATATTAATATCAACAAAATCAAGATGGACAGTCATAGCTGAACATTAGATAAAGATGTGAAATAATAGTCCTTTGGATGCTTGCAATTTTCTTCAACCATGAGAAAGAAGGAAATTCAGCCACTTGAGACAACATGGATGTACCTGGGGGATATTATGCTAAGTGACATAAATCAGACAAATACAGGAAATATATAAAAAAAAAGAACAAACACACAAAAAAGGAACAGGCTTTCATATTGAAAAAGCAAACAGTTTGTTGCTAGAGGGAATGGAGGTATGGAATGTGTGAGAAAGGGGAGGAAAATAGAGATGTGCAGACTTCCAGTTATGAAATCAATGAGCCGTGTGGATACAGTGGACATCGGGGAAGACAGTCAATTATAATGCAATATCTCTGTAGGGTGCTCTGTCAAAGATCAGCTGACTATGTTAATGCGGGTCTATTTCTGGCTCTCTATTCTGTTCTACTGATCTGTATGTGGATTTTTTCACCAATACTGTACTGTATTGCTTAATTATATGTTGTCTTTTTAAATATATTTATTTTTAATTGGAAGATAATTGCTTTACAATACCATGTTGGTTTCTGCCACATGTCAACATAAATCAGCCAATCAGTCAAGGAATACATATATTACCTTCCTCTTTAACCTCCCTCCCAACCCTATCTCACCCCTCTAGGACACCCTGCATCATATAGCAAAATATGAAGTCTTGAAGTCAGGTAGTGTCAGTCATCCACCTTTGTTCCTCTACTCCAATCCTGAACTGCCATACCAGGTCTTTGCCCCTGCATGTTAACTTCAGGAGCAGTTTAGAGATATTCTCAAAGTAACTTGCTGGAACTTTTGTTGAGATTGCATTGAATCTATTAATCAAGTTGAGAATAATCAATGTCTTGATAATAGTGAGACTCTTTATCAGTGAATATGAAATATTTATCTATAGAGTTCCATTCTTTGATTTTTCAGAGTATTGTAGTTTTCTTAATATAGATCTTATTTTGTTAGATATCCACTGAAATATTTATCTTTGAATGTGGTAATGTAAACTGTACTGTGTTTTTAATTTCAAATTATGCTTGTTCATTGCTGATATATAGGAAAACATTTGACTTTTGCCTATTAATCTTACGTACTACAGCCCTGCTACAAAACATTTTAGTCCCAAGGAGGTTTTTTGGTCAATACTTTTGGAATTTTCACATAGATGAATATGCCATCTATAAACAATAATAACTTTATGTCTTTCTTCCCAATCTGCCTTCCCTTTATTTCCTTTTCTTCTCCTGTTGCATTAGCTGAAACATTACATTGGTTAAAACTTCCAGTACAATATTAAAGAGAACATGTAAGGATGCCTTGTACCTTAGATCCTAGGAGGGAAGCTTCTAGTCTCAACATTAAGAATAATGCTAGCTATAGGTTTTTGTAGCTGTTCTTCACTAGGTTGAGGAAATTCTCTTCTATTCATAGTTTACTGAGAGTTTCTATCATGAATGAGTGTTGAATTTTGTCAGATGCTTTTTCTGCAGCTACTGATGTGAAAATGTGATTTTCTTTTTAAGTCTGTTGACGTGATGGATTACAGTAATTGATTTTAAACGTTGAATCACCTTTGACTATCTGGGCTAAATCCCACTTGGTCATGGTGTATAATTCTTTTTATACATAGTTGGATTCTATTTGATAAGAGTTGTTGAGAAATTTTGCACCTGTATTTCAATGTACATTTTGTGAATCTTCAGGAACATATTTTTTTTCTGCTTGTAGGATAATAAGATAGTTACAAATTATAAACATAAACATGCACAGAAAGTGAGGCTTTTGTCTACTTATATAATATTTGCCATAAGTATTCCACTGATGCATTTTTAATACACATTGGATTTATAATATTTCAAGTAAATTTTATTTTTATAAAATATAATGATGCATATGACAGTACTTATCATAATCTTTTCTTTTCTACTATATTATATGATAACAAAATAATATAATGTATAATACATAAAAACACAATTATGGATGAAGATATGTAACATTTTACAAGAGGCAGTGACCAAAACAATCCCAAAGGAATAGAAATGCAAAAAGGCAGAGTGGTTGTCTGAGGAGGCCTTACAACGGTTGAAGAAAGAAGAGGAGCAAAGGCAAGGGAGAAGGGGAAAGATATAACCAACTGAATGCAGCATTCCAGAGAAGAGCAAGGAGACATAAAAAGACCCTCATAAATGAACAATGCAAAAACAAAAAAAAATAGAGGAAAATCATGGGGTGGGAAAGACTAGAAATCTCTTCAAGAGAATTGATGACATCAAGGTAACATTTCATTCAATGAAAGGCATGATATAGAACAGAAATGAAGCCCAATCCATTATACTTGCCTGGGAAATCCCATGGACTGAGGAGCCGGGCAGACCACAGCCCATGCGGTTGCAAGAAGTCAGACACGACTGGAAGGCTTCACAGTGACATGGGACTTGACTGGTTCATAGTTGGGAAAATTGGGAAAAGAGAACGATAAGGCTATATATATCGTCACTCTGTGTAACTCCTATGCAGTGTTCAATTCAGTTCAGTCGCTCAGTCGTGTCCCACTCTTAGTGACCCCATGGACTGCAGCACCCCAGGCCTCCCTGTCCATCACCAACTCATGGAGTATACTCAAACTCATGTCTATTGAGTCAGTGATGCCATCCAACCATCTCATCCTCTGTCATCCCCTTCTTCCCCTGCCTTCAATCTTTCCTAGCAGCAGGGTCTTTTCCAGTGAGTCAGTTCTTCGCATCAGGTGGCCAAAGTATTGGAGTTTCAGCATCAAATCAGTCCTTCCAATGAATATTCAGAACTGATCGCCATTAGCATGGACTGGTTGGATCTCCTTGCAGCCCAAGGGACTCTCAAGAGTCTTATCCAGCATCACAGTTCAAAAGCATCAACTCTTCAGTGTTCAGCTTTCTTTATAGTCCAACTCTCACATCCATACATGACTACTGGAAAAACCATAGCCTGACTAGACGGACCTTTGTTGGTAAACTGATGTCTTTGCTTTTTAATATGCTGTCTAGGTTGGTCGTAACTTTTCTTCCAAGGAGAGAGCATCTTTTAATTTCATGGCTGCAGTCACCATCTGCAGTGATTTTGGAGCCATAAATAAATAAATAAATAAAGTCTGCCAATGTTTCCACTTTTCCCCATCTATTTGCCATGAAGTGATGGAACTAGATGCCATGATTTTAGTTTCGTGAATGTTGCTTTAAGCCAGCTTTTTCACTCTCCTCTTTCACTTTCATCAAGAAGCTCCTTAGTTCTTCTTCACTTTCTGCCAGAAGGGAAGTGTCATCTGCATATCTGAGGTTATTGGTATTTCTCCCAGTAATCTTGATTCCAGCATGTGCTTCATCCAGTCCAGCATTTCTCATGATGTACTCTGCATATAAGTTAAACAAGCAGGGTGACAATATACAGACTTGACATTTGTCTTTTCCTGTTTAGAACCGACCTGTTGTTACATGTGCAGTTCTAATTGTTGCTTCTTTACCTGCATACAGATTTCACAGGAGGCAGGTCAGGTGGTCTGTTATTCCAATTTCTTTAAGAATTTTCCACAGTTTGTTGTGATCCACAGTGTCCAAGACTTTAACATAGTTAATGAAGCAGAAGTAGATTTTTTACTTAATTTTCTTGTTTTTTCTATGATCCAATGTATGTTGGCAATTAGTTCTCTGGTTTCTTTATCAAGCTTGAACATCTGGAAGTTTTAGGCTCACACACCATTGAAGACTATCGTGAAGGATTTTGAGCATTACCTCACTGGCAGGAAGTGAGTACAATTGTGCAGTAGATTGAACATACTTTGGCATTGCCCTTCTTTGGAATTAGAATGAAAACTGATATTTTCCAGTCCTGTGGCCACTGCTGAGTATTCCAAATTTGCTGGCATATTGAGTGCAACATTTTCACAGCTTCATCTTTTAGGATTTGCAGCTGGAATTCCATCACCTCCCCTAGCTTTGTTTGTAGTGATGTTTCCCAAGGCACACTTGATTTCACATTCCAGGATGTCTGGCTCTAGGTGAGTGATCATATCATCATGATTATCTGGGTCATGAAGATGTTTTTTGTATAGTTCTTCTGTGTATTCTTGCCACCCTTCTTAATATCTTCTGCTTCTGTGTGTCTGTACAATTTCTGTCCTTTATTGAACACATCTTTGCATGAAAAGTTCCCTTGTTATCTCTAATTTTCTTGAAGAGATCTCTAATATTTCCCATTCTATTATTTTCCTCCATTCTTTGCACTGATCCCTGAGGAAGGCTTTCTTATCTCTCCTTGCTATTCTTTGGAACTCTGAATTCAAATGTGTACAGCTTTCCTTTTCACATTTGCTTTTCACTTCTCTTCTTTACACAGTTATTTGCAAGGCTTCCTCAGATAGCCATTTTTTTTTTTGCATTTCTTTTTGTTGGCAATGGTCTTGATCCCTGTCTCCTCTACAGTGTCACAAACCCCCATCCATAGTTCATCAGACACTCTATCAGAACTGGTCCCTTAAATTAAATCTGTTTCTCACTTCCACTATATAACCATAAGAGATTTGCTTTAGGTCATACCTGAATGGTCTAGTGGTTTTCTCCATTTTCTTCAATTTCAGTCTGAATTTGAAAATAAGGAGTTCATGATCTGAGTCACAGTCAGCTCCCGGTCTTGTTTTTGCTGACTGCATAGAGCTTCTCCCCCTTTGGCTGCAAAGAATGCAATCAATCTGATTCCAGTGTTGACCATCTGGTGATGTCCATGTGTAGAATCTTCTCTTGTGTTGTTGGAAAATGATGCTTGGTTATGACCAGTGCTTTCTCTTGGCAAAACTCTATTAGGCTTTGTCCTACTTCATTCTGTACTCCAAGGCCAAATTTGCCTGTTATGCCAAGTGTTTCTTGACTCCCTACTTTTGCATTCCAGTCCCCTATAATGAAAAGGATGTATTTTGTGGGTGTTAGTTCTAAATGGTCTTGTAGGTCTTCATGGAACCATTCAACTTCAGCTTCTCCAGCATTACTGGTCAGGGCATAGGCTTGGATTACCATAATACTGACTTCTTTGCCTTGGAAAGGAAAAGAGAACATTCTGTCGTTTTTGAGATTGCATCCAAGTACTCCATTTTGGACTCTTTTGTTGACTATGATGGCTACTCCATTTCGTCTAATGGATTCTTGCCCACAGTAACAGGTATAATAGTCATCTGAGTTAAATTCACCCATTGCGGTCCACTTTAGTTATACAGTGTATATCATGTGAAATGCCAGGTTGAATCAATCACAATCTGGAATCAAGGTTGCCAGGAAAAATATCAACAACCTCATATGTGCAGATGACACCACTCTAGCAGAAGAAAGTGAAGAGGAACTAAAGAGCTTCTTGATGAAAGTGAACAGGAGAGTTCAAAAGTTGCCTTGAAAGTCAACATTCAAAAAAAGAAAAAAACTAAGATCATGGGATCTCATCCCATCATCACTTCATGGTAAATAGATGGGGGGGAAGATAAGCAGTGACAGATTTTATTTTCTTGGTATCCAAAATCTCTGTGGATGGTGACTGCAGCCATGAAATTAAAAGATGTTTACTCCTTGGTAGGAAAGCTATGGCAAACCTAGACAGTGTATTAAAAAGTAAAGATATCACTTTGCTCACAAAGGTCCATTTAGTCCAAGCTATATTTTTTTCCAGCAGTCATGTATGGATGTGAGAGTTGGGCCATGAACAAGCCTGAGTGCTGAGGAACTGATACTTTTGAACTGTGGTGTTGGAGAAGAGTCTTGAGAGTCCCATGGACTGGAAGGAGATCAAACCAGTCCATCCTAAAGGAAATCAACCCTAAATATTCATTGGAAGGACTGTTGCTGAAGCTGAAGGACCAATACTTTGGCCACTTGATGTGAGGAGTAGACTCATTGGAAAAGGCTCTGATGCTGGGAGAGTTTGAAGGAAAAAGGTGAAGGGGGCCGCAGGGGGTTAGATGGTTATACACCATCACCTACTCAATGGACATGAATTTGAGCAAACTCTGGAATATTGTGGAAGAGAGAGGGTCCTGGCATGCTGCAGGGGGTCAGAAAGAGTCAGACATGACTTTGTGATTGCACATAAACACAATTATTATTGTAAAAGTTTATCCATACTGCTCAATACATGTCAACTGCAATTCTGTGAGATTTTTGTCAGATTAACTCATTTATCTCAGATTTACAATGGAGATGGAGCTGTGATATTTTTATAGATAAAAAGTACTGAGACAAAGCAGGGTTCTTAACTGGACAAGGTTGGATGAATCTAGTACTATTACTATTGCCAAAGTAACAGTTTAAACTACTAAACTACTATGACTCTATAATTAAAAAGAGCTTTATATTATTCTCAGCTCTTTTGCTCCTTTTCTTCTTAAATTCTATTTTCTAATTATGTAAAATGATATTTTTATTTTGGCTCATTTTTATTTGCATTTTAGTACTTCTATGCCCGTATTTTCAAGTTTCTCTCTTCTTATGAAAGTATGTGGAGTTTCATGGTTGTGGTGCTTTGAAGTGATGTATCTGGACAGTTGGATAGGAAGTTATAACATGTTTATCAGACACAACTGAGCGACTGAACTGAATTGATATCTATTTTAATAACCAATATCCTATCTCATGGAGAAGGAAATGACAATCCACTCCAGTTTTTTTGCCTGGAGGATCCCATGGATGCAGGAGCCTGTTGGGGTACAGCCCATGGAGTTGCAAAGAGTCAGGCATGATTTAGAGACTAAACGACTATCCTATCTCAACTTAATAATTATATATTATTTATGTTCAGTTCAGTTCAGTTCACTTGCTTAGTCATGTCTGACTCCTTGCGACCCCATGAATTGCAACACGACAGGCCTCCCTGTCCATCACCAACTCCTGGAGTTTACTCAAACTCATGTCCATGGAATCGGTCATGCCATCCAGCCATCTCATCCTTTGTCATCCCCTTTTCCTCCTCCCCCCAATTCCTCCCAGCATCAGGGTCTTTTCCAGTGAGTCAACTCTTCTCATGAGGTAGCCAAAGTATTGGAGTTTCAGCTTCAACATCAGTCCTTCCAATGAACACCCGGGACTGATCTCCTTTAGGATGGACTGGTTGGACTTCCTTGCAGTCTAAGGGACTCTCAAGAGTCTTCTCCAACACCACAGTTCAAAAGCAGCAATTTTTTGGTGCTCATCTTTCTTCACAGTCCAACTCTCACATCCATACATGACCACAGGAAAAACCATAGCCTTGACTAGATGGACCTTTGTTGGCAAAGTAATGTCTCTGCTTTTTAATAGACCATCTAGGTTGGTCATAACTTTTCTTCCAAGGAGTAAGGGTCTTTTAATTTCATGGCTGCAATCACCATCCACAGTGATTTTGGAGCCCAAAAAATAAAGTCTGGCACTGTTTCCACTGTTTCCCCATCTATTTCCCATGAAGTGATGGGACTGGATGCCATGATCTTTATTTTCTAAATGTGGGGCTTTAAGCCAACTTTTTCACTCTCCTCTTCCATCAAGAGGCTTTTTAGTCCCTCTTCACTTTCTGCCATAAGGGTGGTGTCATCTGCATATCTGAGGTGATTGATATTCCTCCCGGCAATCCTGATTCCAGCTTGTGCTTCATCCAGCCCAGCGTTTCTCTTGATGTACTCTGCATATAAATTAAATAAGCAGGGTGACAATATCCAGCCTTGATGTACTCCTTTTCCTATTTGAAACCAGTCTGTTATTATTTATGTTACATTTCCTTTTTAAAATTTACATGTAAGTTCTACCATATAGAAGACATAATTTCCTATAAAGTACATTAAAAATAAATATATAATAGTGATGATGATGATGAAGTTTCCCAAAATAAGTAGAATTAAAGTACTGGATATTTTATGAAATGTGATTTCAGCTAGAGATAGGAATGACTATTTGTGGAATTTGGGGGTAAACGTGCCAAATTCACCATAGTTTGGTTTCTTCATTCAGAGAATATGACAAGTAACGATCTGCCCATAATTACAAATCACTATGATACTGTTCCATAAAATGTATTATCACCATAGGTTAGTACTCTAGGATGTTTCCTTTTCATACCAAAGTTTTCCATATATGTACATGAAATAAACTACAGAAGAATTGATATAACCACATTCAGGAGGGGTAATGGCTTTTCTAATAAATAAATTTTGTTCATATATATGCTCAGTATCATAGGCCTAATGGGACAAATGGTACTAAATACATGGCAGTGACTTACAGTAATTTTCTACACATCCAGCTCCTTTGCGATTCATCTTTTAATTATTACTTTTGGAATTGGTGGTATCATTTAAAATGTTAAATTATTAGCAGTATTAAAAATATAAATGCCTGGAAAAAGGGGAATAGGAGAAAGTGCATCTTGTATAGTACCCTATTGCTGCAGTGATATGCCTTCCATTCCTTATAAGATAAATATTATATTCTATCGAGAACTAAGAAAAAGTATCAAAAAAAACCTCATTGGGAAAAATTTTATGTTGAAACATATTTTTACCCTGG
>SJYQ01095312.1:94465-110162 GCA_006410935.1 Redunca redunca
ATGAAGAATTGATGCTTTTGAGCTGTGGTGTTGGAGAAGACTCTTGAGAGTCCCTTGGACTGCAAGGAGATCCAACCAGTTCATCCTAAAGGAGATCAGTCCTGGGTGTTCACTGGAAGGACTGATGCTGAAGCTGAAACTCCAATACTTTGGCCACCTCATGTGAAGAATTGACTCATTGGAAAAGACTCTGATGCTGGGAGGGATTGGGGTCAGGAGAAGAAGGGGACGACTGAGTATGAGATGGCTGGATGGCATCACCAACTCTATGAACATGGGTTTGGGTGAACTCCAGGAGTTGGTGATGGACAGGGAGGCCTGGCATGCTGCAATTCATGGGGTTGCAAAGAGTCGGACAGAACTGAGCGACTGAACTGAGCTGAATATCTTAAAACAATTTTTTTTTTCCTTCAGAAAGAAGCTTCTTGGCATTTTTGTATTCATAATTTTTTTCAAAATAGGGACACCTTGTATTAGGCACCTCCTTAAAAAATCAGAAACTGTCAAATTATGTTCATGTATTTTGAGTTGCCTATTTTGGTTTCCCTAATACGTTATGGAGATTCATGAGGAGTTAGAGAATAATCATTGATTGACCTTTAATGAGAATTAGCTTTACTTTTTAAAATTTATTTAGGAATCATATTCAATAGAGATTACTTTGTGTCAAGTTTTAAGATAATTGACACTGATAGAGCATTTATTCTATGTCAAATATATTACACTTGTTTCTCCAAAACTTTAAGTAGGTAATATTATTCTTGTTCATAAATGGGAAAATTGATGCAAAAAAGTATATTACTTGTCCAAAATAATAGTGCTTAAACATAGTAAAGCCATATTCAAACCAAAGTGTTTCTAATTCTAAGGCCTAAGATCTCTTGGACTCAACACTGCCTTGTCCAGCAAAGCAAGTGTAGATCAGAAGGTGAATTCATTAAAACTGACCAATCACCACTGAATATTAGGCTTATTGTTTTCTAAACTTGTATTACAGGGAAATTTTCAAACATACACAAAAGAGAAGAAATAGTAGTCTGACTCACAAGTGCCAGTTATCAGCCATAGTCAACAATATGCAAAGTTATGCAGGTTTAGTGTTAGATGATATTAGTGAATTATGAACTCTAAGGGGTATAATAATTTCTTAATATCTTCTAATATCCAACCTGCACATTTTCCTAAATTTTTGAAAAAATATATTTTTTTCTTTTTCAAATTTTTATGTCTCTTATGTCTTAAGTCTCCTTGAGTCTGCATTACTGTTCCCTACATTTTTTTTTTCAAAACACTTGCTTATCAAAAAGATTGAATTGCTTTCTTATTGAATCTCCCACCTTCTTGACTTCTTATACTCTTGTGGCATATATACAGAGAGAGACATAAACATAATTTAATATTTTTATCTATCCTTCATATTTCCTACAATCTTATAGACCTGATAAATCCACATTCAATTTTTTAGAAAGAATACTATCTATATGGTGTGTTCTTCCCACTGTATAATATCAGAAGGCACTTTAAAAGTCCAATTTTGAATAAGTTCACTGCCTGTCAGACAGATTCACATATTATAAATTCCTCATCAACCTTTCACCTAATAGTTTTAATGTCAATGGATGATTTTATCTAGATGCATAATGTCATTGTTTTTTGAGATATAGTTCACATCCCATAAAATTCACCTTTTTAAAGTGTACACTCCAATGGTTTTTAGTATATTTGTGGGGTTGTGTATTCACCCCATTACCTAATTCTAGAACACTTCTATCATCCAAACAGAAAATTATATCCATTTGTAGTCATTCTCAAGTATCTCCTTTCTCGATCCCCTAACAACCACTAATTTGCTCAGTGTCTCTATGATTTTACCTGAGCATTTCACATAAGTGGAATTCTAAAACACATGGTCTTCTGTGCCTTTTTAATTTTGCATAATATTCACCCATATTGTTACATGTATCAATACTTCATTCACTTTGATGATTGATAAATATTCTATTGAGGGAATATATCACAGTTTGCTTATTTATTGATCAGTTGATGGCAGACATTTGAGTAGTTTCTACCTTCTGTGTGTCAGTTGCTCAGTCGTGTCCAACTCTGCAAACCCATGGACTATAGCCAACCAGACTCCTCTGAACATGGGATTCTCCAGGCAAGGATGTGGAGGGAGTTGCCAGTTCTTTCTCCAGTGGCTCTTCCTGACCCAGAGATAGAACCCAGGTCTCCCACATTGCAGGCAGATTTATCATCATCTGAGCCACTAAGGAAGCCTTAATTATAAATAATGCTGCTATGAATATTCATGTTCAAGTTTGTTTGTTCATTTGTTCATTGTAATGGATTAAGTCTTCAGGTCCTTTAGTTATATACCTATTAGTGGAAGAACCTAAACATAGACAGCTAATATTAAGAAATATATAGGGAGAAATTGATAATAATACCATAATGAAATATGAAAGTGAAAGTCACTCAATCGTGTCTCACTCTTTGTGACCCCATGGACTATACAGTCCATGAAATTCTCCAGGCTAGAATACTGGAGTGCACAGCCTTTCCCTTCTCCAGCAGAGCTTCCCAACCCAGGAATCAAACCGGGGTCTCTTGCATTGCAGGTGGATTCTTTGCCAATGGAGCTATCAGGGAAGCCCATAATTAAGTATAGGGAATTTTAACATCCCAGTTACATCATCAAGATCAGAAATTTAATAAGGAAATTGTGGCCATAAATGACAGACCAGTTGGATTTAATTGAAATCTAAGGGTTTCCATACAAAAACATAGGAATACACATTCTTTTAAACTGCACATGAAACTTTCTCCAGAATGGATCATATGCTGGCAGCAAAAGAAGTCCAACCACAACAATATGAAACTAGAAATCAACTTTATGAAGAAAAATGGGGAAAGTACAAAGATGTGAAAATTCAACAACATGCTACCAAGAAACCAATGGGTCAATGAAGAAATCAAAGAGGAAACTATTAAGACAAATACAAATGACAACGCAACTTTGCAAAATTTATGGGATACAGCAAAGCTAACTCAAAGAGATAATTTTGTAGAAAAAAACTCAAATATCCAGTCTAACTTGACGTCTGAAGGTATTAGATAAAGAAAAGAAGAAAATAAAATAAAACAAATTTGCTCAGTTGTGCCCGACTCTTTGCGACCCCATGGCCTATCAGGTTTCTCCCTCCACGGGATTTTCCAGGCAAGAATATTAGATGAAGAAGAACAAATAAAACCCAGAGTCAACATAATGAAGGAAATAATAAAGACCAGAGAAAGGATAAATAAAACAGAAATGAGAAAAAAAAATAACAGAAACGAATAATGAAACCAAGAAATGGTTTTATAAAAGGATAAAATATTGATCAACATTTAGCCAGATTCATCAAGAAAAAAAAATTAAGGATCCAAAGGTTAGGTAATCAGAACAGGATAAAGGAGTCCAAAATGGTGGTGGCTAAAAGACAAAGAAAGGAAAAAAAAAAAGAAAATGGAACAAAAGAAAATCAGAGGACCAGATGAGAACCTCAGGTAAAACAAACAGCCCTCCTGGCTAGCCCAATTTACATAGGGCAGGCCCAGCAGGGAGGAGACAAACATAAATGGAGCCAAGACTGATTGAGACCTCTCCTGTGCGGCTGGCCCACCCTCACTCCTCAAGGGTGTACTTTCCTTTGCTTGTGGAATAAAACTCTGAGCTGTAACCAAGCTGTAACACTGGCCCGCCATATCAAATCTCTGCTCTAGCAAGACAGAGCCAAGGCAATTACACACTCCCAGGACATATCTGGTGCTGTGTCTCAGATTTAACCTGGCTAAAACAACTTCAATTGGCCTCAGTGAGGCAGACACCGAGCACAGCAGAAGCCCAACGCAGTGAAAGCTCATGCTGTGCAAGCTGAAGGCGAAGGAAACCCAGCGCAGTGGAAGTGACAAGAAGCCCTGCGTGCTGGAAACCAGGACAACAAAAAAGGAACTCGGCAGAAATCTCACGCAGCTCAGTCTCAGATTCCAAAAGACCTCCGATTAAGGTAGGAGGTCCTCGCCCCTATGGCTGGAAGGACATACAGCTAACAAAATCTTTATTCCTTCACAATCTCTTGTTTCTTGTTTCCTCAAACCCTCTGTGAACAGGCGAGAAGCAGTGATTGCAACTGAGGATCTCTGGCAGGGGCTACTCCCTGGTGTGTCTTGGAGGCTCCACTATCTGCTGTGCCTTAGTAGCCCTTGCCCAAGTGGGTGAGGGTTCTGCTGTCCTTAATCTCCTTTGTGCCAAGGACCAGGCCAATGAAAATTGTGGGCACAGGTCATGCATTTAGCAGTTTTTCCAGCAAGTTATGAAAGGGGTTCCTCGGCACAATTTTCCTACTGCTTTTTCCTCCTATCCTTCAATTCCTCTCTCCATCTATCATGGGCATCACAGACCCAACGGACATGGGTTTGGGTGGACTCTGGGAGTTGGTGATGGACAGGGAGGCCTGGCGTGCTGCAATTCATGGGGTCACAAAGTGTCAGACATGACTGAGTGACTGAACTGAACTGAAGTTAAAGAAAGTCTCACAGTACTCAAGAAAACCACTCAGATCCTATGAGGTCTCAAAGAATAAGCTGAAGTGATCTCAGGGTGGCTACAATCTCTTTTGGGGGGATCCTTTTCCTGGTGAGGGGGGAATTTGGAGTTGCTCCCTGGTAGCTCAGAGGTTAAAGCGTCAGCCTCCAATGTGGGAGACCTGGGTTCAATCCCTGGTTTGGGAAAATCCCCTGGAGAAGGAAATGGCAACCCACTCCAGTATTCTTGCCTGGAGAATCCCAAGGACGGAGAAGCCTAGTAGGTTACAGTCCATGGGGTCGCAAAGAGTCAGACACGACTGAGCGACTTCACCTTCAATGCCTCTACTAATCCCTGTTTTCACCATATTGATGCTGCTTATGATTGCTGCATGTATCATTGTCTAACCCATTTTGTCTCTGCTAGCTACAACATGAAGTGCCTGTTCAACGATGATCTATAAAACTTCAGCCAGCCATAGAAAATATCACTGACCCTTAGATGGACACTGATATAAGGACCCTGAGGCTTGAGACTGTAAAAAGGGGAGGCCCAATGTCCCCTTGCCATCACAGCTCTGCTGGAACTACCCAGAGAGACCTCCCACCTCCTACTCCCCCAAATTGGGCATCCCATCTCGTCAGGGGGGTACTTTAGGTAATTAACTTCAGTTCAGTTCAGTCATTCAGCCGTGTCCAACTCTTTGCGACCCCATGGACTGCAGCACAACAGGCCACCCTGTCCATTATCAGCTCCCACAGTTCTCTCAAACTCATGTCCATTGAGTTGATGATGTCATCCAACCATCTCATCCTATGTCATCCATTCTCATTCCAGCCTTCAATCTTTCCCAGCATCAGGGTCTTTTCCAATGTGTCAGCTTTTCCCATCAGGTGGCCAAAGTATTGAAATTTCAGCTTCAGCATCAGTCCTTCCAGTGAATATTCAGGACAGATTTCCTTTAGGATGTACTGGTTGGATCTCCTTTGCAGTCTGAAGTACTCTCAAGAGTCTTCTCCAACACCACAGTTCAAAAGCATCAATTCTTCAGGACTCAGCTTTATTCACAGTCCAACTCTCACATCCATACATGAACACTGGAAAAACCATAACCTTGACTAGATGGATCTTTGTTGGCAAAGTAATATTTCTGCTTTTCAGTATACTATCTAGGTTGGTCATAACTTTCCTCCCAAGGAGTAAGCGTCTTTTAATTTCATGGCTGCAATCACCATCTGCAGTGATTTTGGAGCCCCCAAAAAATAAAGTCTGACACTGTTTCCACTGTTTCCCCATCTACTTCCCATGAAGTGATAGGACCAGATACCATGATCTTCGTTTTCTGAATGTTGAGCTTTAAGCCAACTTTTTCACTCTCCTCTTTCACTTTCATCAAGAAGCTTTTTAGTTCCTCTTCTCTTTCTGCCATAAGAGTGATGTCATCTGCATATCCGAGGTTACTGATATTTCTCCCGGCAATCTTAATCCCAGCTTGTGCTTCATCCAGCCCAGCATATCTCATGATGTACTCTTTATATAAGTTAAATAAGCAGGGTGACAATATACAGCCTTGATGTACTCCTTTTCCTATTTGGAACCAGTCTGTTGTTCCATGTCCAGTTCTAACTGTTACTTCCTGACCTGCATATAGATTTCCCAAGAGGCAGATCAGGTGGCTTGGTATTTCCATCTCTTGATGAATTTTTCACAGATTACTGTGATCCACACAGTCAAAAGTTTTGGTATAGTCAATAAAGCAGAAGTAGATGTTTTTCTGGAACTCTCTTGTTTTTTTGATGATCCAGCAGATGTTGGCAATTTAATCTCTGCCTTTTCTAAAACCAGATTGAACATCTGGAAGTTCACGGTTCACATATTGTTGAAGCCTGTTGAGGTAGTTAGAATAGGAAAAAGGAGTCCAAAATGGTGATGGCTAAAGACAAAGAAAGGAAAAGCCTTCAAAAATGGAACAAAAGAAAATCTGAGGGCTGGAGTGAGAACCTTAGGTGAAACACACAGTCCTCCTGGCTAGCCCAATTTACATAGGGTGGCTTCAGGGAGGAGTAGACAAGCATATTAAAAGAGGAAACCAAGACTGATCTTAATTTTGGAGCCCTGAAAAATAAAGGCCTCTCCTTTGGCGTTGACCCGCACTCGTGAGGGTGTACTTTCCTTCTCTTGCTGAACAAAACTCTGAGCTGTAACTGAGCTGTAACACTTGACTGCATTTCACATGTTGGCTGGGGTGAGACAGAACCAAGGAAATTACACACTCCCCCAACACAAATAAACAAAACATGAAATAAAGGAGTGACTATAATTGATACCACTGAAATATAAACAATTGTAAGTGAATATTATGATTAGGTCCATAACAACAAATTGGAAAACCTAGAAGAAGTAGGTAAATCTCGGGAAACACGCAGAAACCCATTCTTCCAAAATGAATAAGGAAGAACGATTTGAATAGTATGGATCACTAGGATTGAAACTGAATCACTAGTCAAAAATCTCTCAACGNACACGCAGAAATCCATTCTTCCAAAATGAATAAGGAAGAACGATTTGAATAGTATGGATCACTAGGATTGAAACTGAATCACTAGTCAAAAATCTCTCAACGAACACACAACAGTCCCAGATGACTTCACAGGGGAATTCTACAAGCCATACAAAAAAGCGTTAATCCCTATACTTCTTAAAACATTTCCAAAAATTGGAGAGGTGGGAACCCTTCCAAATTCATTCTGTAAGGCCACTATTATCCTGAAACCAAAATCAGACAGATACTACAAAAATTAAAACTGAAAAATAAAAGTTATAGGTTAATATGTCTGAGAAATATAGATGTAGATATCATTTGTTAAGAAAATATTAACAAACTGAACTCAACAATATATAAAAAGGATCATATACCACGAGCAAGTAGGATTTCTTCCAGGAAGATAAAGTTGGTTCAATATATGCAAATAAATCAGTATGATATATAGTATATTAATAAAATGCAGGATAAAAATAATGTGATCATCTCAGTAGATGTTGTAAAGCATTTAGCAAAATTAAACACCCATTTATGATAAAAAAAAAAACTCTTAGCAATTTGGTATAGCAGGAATTTATTTCAATAAAATAAAGACCACCAGGCTTCCTTCATGCTAAGTTGATAAAGAATCCACTTGCAATGCAGGAGACCCCAGTTCGATTCCTGGGTCAGGAAGATCTGCTGGAGAAGGAACAGGCTACCCACTCCTATATTCTTGGGCTTCCCTTGTGGCTCAGTGGTAAAGAATCAGGCTGTAATGTGGGAGACCTGGGTTTGAGCCCTCGGTTGGGAAGATCCCCTGGTGAAAGGAAAGGCTGCCCACTCCAATATTCTGGAAATCATAAACCTCCTAGAGAAACTTGCTGCATAATCAATACACTCATTTTCAGAAGGCTTAGAAACATTTTTTTTTAGTTTGTCAACACAGGCAAAGTAAACAAAAGCAAAAATAAACAAATGGAACATAATTATATAAAATCTTTTACCACAGTAAATTGAACTATAAAAAAAAGAAAAAACCTACTGAATGGGAGAAACTGTTTGCAAATGATGTGTATAATAAGTGGTTAATATTCAAAATATATAAATAGCACATACAAGTCAATAGCAAAGGAACAAAGAACTTGATTTAGGAAATTAATATATCTATAAAAAAACAGACTTACAGACATAAAACCAGGTTTATAGTTGTTAATGGAGAAGTGGGGTAGCAGAGGGAAAGGGATAGAAGGTTGGGATTAGCAGAGGCAGCCTATTATATATAGGATGAACAAGCAACAGGGTCCTACTGTATAGCACAGGGAACCGTTTTCAGTATCCCATGACAAACCACAATGGAAAAGAATACGAAAAATAAAATATATATATATACTTATATATATATGAGTAGCTTTGCTATACAGAAGAAATTAACACAATATTATAAATCAAGTATACTTTAATAAAATCTTGAAAAGAAAAAAATGGGGGCAAAAGTCCTGAATAGGCATTTTTTTTCAAAGACATACACATATCCAATGGACACATGAAAACATGCTCAGTGAAAACTTGTCACCAGGAAAATCCAAATCAATATATATCATAATAATATATCATCACACACTTGTCAGAATGGGTATGCTCAAAAAGACAACAAATAGCAAATGTTGGCAAAAGAAGGGGAACATTAGTATACTGATGGTTGTAATGTAGATGGGTATAGTCTCTGCTGAAAACGGCATAGAGATTTTTCAAAAAATTAAAAATAGAACTATCGTATTATTCAATGACTCCATTCCTAAGTGTGTAGGAGTGGAATGAAAGAATAAAGGTAAAACACTAATTGTAAAAATACGTGCTGTCCAGTGTTCACAGCAGCACTAATCACAGCAGCAGAATATGGAAGCAGCTAAGTGTCCATCAGCAGAATGCCCGAAGGTGTAGTATTTGTGTATGGAGTGGAATATTACTCAAACATTAAAATGACATTCTGTCTTTTGCTAGCACATGCATGGTTATGCAGAGTTCTGTACTTGGTGAAATAAGTCAGGCAGAGAAAGGCCAATACGTACGCTTTCAGTTACACGTGGACTCTAAAATTAATCAGTGACTGACTATTATGAGGCAGAAAGAGACTCACAAATAAAGAGAACAGACTAGTCATTACCAGTGGGAGGGGAGATGAGCAAGATAAGGGTAGGGGTTCAGAGATATAAAAAAAGTATGTATAAAACAAATAAAGTCGCAATGTACAGCAAAAGGAATATCACCCATATTTCATAATACTTTTAAATGGAGTGTAATTTATTACAAATAAATAAATAAATAAAATAAATGGCTATGTTGTCTGCTTGAAACTGGGCTTCCCTGGTGGCTCCGCGGTAAAGAATCTGCCTGCAGGGCAGGGGCCTCTGCACTGAGACTACACTCAAGACTTAGGTTCTGTCCCTGGGTCAGGAAGATCCTCTGGAGGAGGGCGGGGGAATGCATTCCAATATTCTTGCCTGCAGAATCCCAGGGACAGAGGACCTGATGAGCTACAGTCCCCAGGGTCGCAGAGAGTCGGACGTGACTGAAGTGACTTAGCACACAGCATGCACATACCTGAAACTAACAATTTATTGGCCAGAGACTTATTAATAAGTCTTTTGTTACCTGAATGCTATTAACTGGAGTGTTTCAATATTCATTTACATCACTGGCCACAGGCATTAGTTTCTGCAAAAATCCCCCCAATAGTATGCTAACACACTATTGTAAGTAAAATATATTCAATAAAAAAGGGCGGGGCTAGCCGAGGGAATCCTGGTCATCAAACCAATTCAACAAGAGTGAGAATTATCTGATTTTAAAAAATGCATTTCACTCCTAGACATTAAAGTAACAACAACAACAAAAAAAAAAAAAATAGGGAGGTGAGAGACTAATAATAGAATTGTGAGCTGCTAATTTCTTCTCTTTTTACTATGTGTACTTTTATATAGTTAAAGAATATTAATGTTACAAAATTAATATTGTATAATTTTACATAATTTAGGATTTTCACTATAATGTTCCTTGCTTTAAAACCGTGATTCTTACTTTGACTTTACACTGTAATCATATATAGAGCTCTTGATAATCCCACCACATCCTAAATCAAAACTTTTGAGGGAGAAACTCAGATATCAGTATTGATAAGGCCTCTTTGTTGATCCAGTGTAGAGCTAATCAATTCTGGGTATATTTCTAAATTTAAATCAGTTTTTAGTAACTGTACCTCTGTGGTAAAACAAACTTCATTTGAAATTCATTTTCATTAATTTCTTCACGTTGACTTTAGCTTCATTTTCTTTGTTTAAATGCAATGGCATTTTAAACATGTCTTTCTAAAGTGGTATTCTTTATGTTACTTTATCTATCTACCTGCCTATCTATTTCTTTGTATCTCTTCATGTACAGTAAAGAGATACTGTCTATAGCATAGATGAATCTTGTCAGAGACTGTCTTCAAGTGTTAGGAATTTTAAGTTTATGTGTTTCTTTCTAGTTTGACAGTGTTTAACACACATCTGTCATTTTTACAAAAACCAAAGTCTTATTTTTGAAGTTGTATTAAATGACTTTAGCTTCATATTATTTATTATTTGATAATTGGTCATATCTAAATTTATAGTTACAGTAATCCTTTAAAAGATTAAATATTCACTTACTAATGATTGAAAATATTTTATTACAAGTATTTGAAAGCAAAATATCTGTGTACAGTTTGGTGATTGGTTCTTATGTGCATGGAACTACAACAAGGCAATGGATATTTGCAGTTTAATTTTAACATTTCACAGCTTGCAATAACGAAAAAAATATGTGTCTATGATATGATATTAAATGGGTATATATCAAGGCTAAAAGAAGGAAATGAATATCCATAATTAAATTTTTATATGTTATATCTTGCAGTGGTGAAATAAATATCTGTCAATGACATGGATGTTAAATGGCTACGTGTCAGCATCCAGAGTACAGAAATTAATATCCTCAATTAAATTTCTATATGTTATGTAAGATTTTGACACAGAAATTTCTTACAACTTGAATTCCTTTATGAGTTTTTCTATCTTAAAAAAGATTATATCTGTATATTTGACCTTTCTAAAACCATGGTAAGGTTAGAGGAGTGAGAAAATTTAATTTACAGAAGTTCTGCAATTTTTACAGTAAACGACTCTTAAGTCACTTCACAGCTCTTTTAAAATTTTAATTTCCTAGTACATCTAGAAGTTTAATCTTTTTTCCATTCATTTTTAGTCCTCTTTATCAATCATCTTTAACCACTTTGATTCCATTAAAAGTTAATAAGTTAAAAATATAACTAAATATAATCACAAAATTAAGAAGGATTCTATGGGATAAAATGTATCAAATTGTAATAAGAAAGCACATAATTGACATTTTATCAATAGCTCGTTATATAACACTTTGTGTACAGCTTCAATGTTGTGAAAATAAATCAAAATTTCTAAAAATATCTTGCTTACATAAATAAATATCATGCAACACTGAATATCTCTTAGGGCTGCAGAGAACTCCATCTCCTAACAAATTCTAACTGCTGAACACTTCAAACAACATAGTCATGGGGTCACAATGCTAAAATTAACTTAAGAGACTCTATTAATTTTTTTAAAATGATGCTTATTTTGGAAATGTAGAAATAGCAAATGGTAAACTCAGAAATCATAGTTTATTTAAGATTTTTCTGAAAATTCTTTAAGGGCAATACTTACTAACTATGAAAAATAAATATGGAATCTAAATTTTGGGGGGTTGTTACAGTGTCACTTATATAGAAGTAGAAATATAATATTGTACACATGAGACATATAACATTAAATACCAATGTTCTCTCAATAAAAAATACATGAAAAAAATAAGTCAATTGTTGCCACAGTATTTAAACAGTAAAACTAAGCAGGTATGATAAGCCAATCCTGGAAATGATGCAATTTTATTACCTACTGATTTTATATAAGAAACACGAACTCTTTAACAAACATTAATAATAAATCATTATTTCTTCTCATGTGGTTTTCATATAAGGAATATATATCTATGCAACTTTTAGTATACAGATAACACACACAAACGTGTGCCTGGTACCAACTTTCTAAAATTTTTGTTTTGTTAACTTATGGGAAAATCAGCATTTTCAAATTCTAGCTGCCACTCACCAAATCACCTTCCTTCAAGGTTTCTCCATTTTGATGACAAATCAAACTGTTACATTATACTTTCATCAGGCAGTGTCTGCCCACGTATCCTGGCAACCACAGGCTGCAGTTGCCTTGACTCCTTGAAGCACAAGATGAGAAGGAACTTGTGAGGTCGAGAAACAAGTTTCAAGCAAAAACTAAGGTGAGGAAGTCATTTCTGAATTGTTTTTGAGCCAGAAGCTCTCCCACAAATGGAGTCAATAAACTCTTAATTTTAAAGACATTTGCATTTACCACCTAAATAAAAATGTCAGATTACAAAATAGAAATAGATTTTGGATTTATGACCATGCAATACAGATACAGATCCAAATACAAACACTTCAAATTCATTAACTGAATATTTCTTTAGTCTAGCTTGGGGAGTTTTTCCATTTTCATGACTTCTATAATAAAACATATCTGAACACAAAATATGGAATAGTTTGGACACATTGACTATTTTGTATATGCTGAGCATGCTAAAAATTAAAAAATGCTCTCCTTATTGATTTTGATTATTCCTGGTATCTACTCTGGACAGACTGACCTCTTAATTGCATCAAGGATGATGAAAACTGCCTAGTTCCAGTCACCATAAAAGTCTTACACTTTCTCTAAATTGCTACTTTTGAGTTGAGACAGGTCAGTAAGAGGATTGATTTACATTTCCCTGATGATTACTGATGGAGAAGGCGATGGCACCCCACTCCAGTACTCTTGCCTGGAAAATTCCATGGATGGAGGAGCCTGGTAGGCTGCAGTCCGTGGGGTCGCACAGAGTCGGACATGACTGAAGTGACTTAGCAGTAGCAGATGATTACTGATACTGAATATTTTAATGCTTCTGTTGTCCATCTGTATATCTTATAAAAAAATGTCTTTTCAGGCCTATTGCCCATTTTTAAACTGAGATTGTTTTTTAAGTTGAGTTGTGTAAGTTCTTTGTATATCCTGGATCTTGGTGATGGACAGGGAGGCCTGGCGTGCTGCGATTCACGGGGTCGCAAAGAGTCGGACACGAATGAGCGACTGAACTGAACTGAACTGAGAGAGACTGCTTGCAAACGTCTTCTCTCGTTCAATAGGCTGCCTTTTCATTTTGTTAACATTTTCCTTTGGTGCACAATAGTTTTGTAGTTTGATGTGGTCCCATTTGTTTATGTTTTTGTAGCCCTTGCCTGAGGAAACAGACCCAAAAATATTGCTAAGACTCATGTCAAAAAGCTTACTGTGCGTGTTTTCTTCTCAGATTTCTATGATTTCAGATGCCATGTTTGAGTTTTTAATCCATTTTGAGGGTTTTTTTTTTTTTTTGTATATGCTGTGGAAAAACAGTCCGTTTGTTTCTTTTACAAGTAGCTGCCCAGTTTTCCTGACACCATTTATTGAAGATGCCATCTTTTCTCCATCAAATGTTCATGGTTCCTTTGTCATAGATTGGTTGAGTACAAGCATGGGTTTACTTCTGGTCGCTACATAGTGAGAGAATTTGGAACAGTGAGAAGGATAGGGCCTCACCCCTCTTTACATGTTTTGTGGAGTTCACTGTGAAGGTATCTGACAGTTCTGGACTTTTGGATTTTTTGGAGTTTGTTTTATCATCTATTCAATTTACTGACTGATAATCAGTCTGTTCATATTTTCTATTTTTTTCCCCAATTCAGTCCTGGGAGACTGTGTCTTTCCGGGAATTCATCCATTTTTTTTCTAGGTTTCCATTTTGTTAGCATATGATAGAGCTGTTTGTAGAATCTTCACCATCCTCTGTTTTTCTGAGGTTTGGTTCTGACTTCTCTTTCTGACTTCAGTCCCTTGAGCTCTCTCATGACTCTGACTAAAGGTTTAACACCCGTTTATTTTTCCAAACTGTAAACCAGTTTCATTGATATTTTCTATTTTGTGTCTATATTAATTTTTTTTGTACTCTGATCCTTATTCTTTTCCATCTGCTAATTTTAGGATCTATTTGTTCTTTTTCTAATCCCTTTAAATGTAAATTTAGGTTGTTTTAGACTTTTCTTGTTTCCTGAGGTAGACTTGTATGGCTATGATGTCCCTCTTAGAACTGCTTTTGTTATATCCAACAGATTCTGAATTTTTTTCCATTTTCATTTATCTCCATATTTTTAAATTTCCTCTTTGATTTTTTCCCAATGATCCATTGATTGTTTTGTTGTTTAGACAAAACTTGGTTTTGGCCTAACATAATTATTTATTATGAAGAATGCCCCATGTTCACTTGAAAAAACTGTAACCTTTTTTTTTCTTTTTTATTGGGTAGAAAGTTCTATATCTATTAAGGGTATCTGGTATCACGTGTGACTATGTTTCTATATTAATTTTCTGTTCAGATGATCTGACATCAGTGTAAGTGTGAGATTGCAGCCTCTTTGCTATTGTTCAGTCACTAAATTGTGTCCGACTCTTTGCAACCCCACAGACTATAGCACGCCAGGCTAGCCTGTCCTTCACTGTGTCCTGGAACTTGCTCAAACACACATCCATTGAGTCGGTGATGCCATCCAAACATCTCTGTCGTTCAGCTCTCCTCTTGCCCTCAATCTTTCCCACCATCAGAGTCTTTCCCGATTATAGCCTCTTTGCATCAGGTGACCAAAGTGCTGGAGCTTCAGCTTCAGCAGCAGTCCTTCCAATGAATATTCAAGTTGATTTCCTTTCCCATTGACTTCTTTGACCTCCTTGATGTCCAAGGGACTCTCAAGAGTCTTCCTCAGCACCATAATTTGAAAGCATCAGTTCTTGGGTGCTCAGTCTTAAGAGTCCAGTTCTCATTTTGTACATGTCTACTGGAAAAACCATAGTTTTGATTATATGGGCCTTTGTCAGCAAAGTGTGTCTCTGTTTTTTAATATGCTATCTAGGTTTGCTATGGCCCCCAACTATTGTTTATTGCCTCATACTACCTATATTTGTGTTAATATTTTCTTTACATATTTATATGGCAATTTACATATTTATAAGTTATATATATTTAAATTCATGTTGGATTGACTCATCCACCATTATGTAATGCCCTTCTTTGTCTCTTGTAGCAGGTTTTGTTAAGGTCTATTTTGTCTTATATAAGTATGGCTTTCTTTCCATTTCCATTTGTATGGAATACCCTTTTCTTCACTTCACTTCTCTTCACTTATTTTTGTGTCCAACTAGTCACTCTATGTCTTTTGACTGAACCATTTAGTCCATTTACATAAATAGGAATTTTTGATAGATGTATGTTCATTGATTTTATTACTTTTTTTCTGTTTGTTTTTGCAGTTCTTTTCTCTTTCTTTCCTCTTCTTTTACTCTTCCCCTTGTTCACTGATAAATATTTTTAGTATTATGTTTGGATTCCATTCTCCTTTTAGTCTGAGT
>SJYQ01095312.1:111976-298165 GCA_006410935.1 Redunca redunca
TTTTTTTTTTTTTCTGTTCAGCTTGGGTACTTTCAAATACTCTGTCTTCAGCATTGCTGATTTGTTCCTCTGTGTGATCTAACCTATTATGAAATCTTTTGAGTGTATTTTTATTGTAGTTATTTTATTTTTCAGCTCTGTTTGATTCTACTTCAAGCTTTCTCTTTGCTGAAATTCTCACAATGTTCATCCACTCTTCTCTCAAGTTCAATTAATATCTTTATGATCATTGCCTTTAACTCTTTGTCAGGTAGATTGCTTATCTCCATTTCATATGGTTTCTGATCTGAAATTTTGTCTTTCTTCTTAGTTTGGAACACATTCAACTGTTTTCACATTTCACCTAGTGTTCTGTGTTTATTTGGTTTTTTTTTTTTAAATTTGGCAACCATATACATTTCTTGTGTATTTTTCTTTTTCTTTCCTTTTTTTACATTATAAAGCTCTTTATTAGTACTGCCAAGTTACTTTTGGAGGCGGGCAGGGGGTTCAGGATGGGGAACACATGTACTCCCATGGTGGATTCATGTCAATGTATGGCAAAACCACTACAATATTGTAAAGTAATTAGCCTCCAATTAAAATAAATAAATTTGTTTTAAAAAATGCCTTGAGGGGCATTCATACATTGCTGGTAAGGTAAATTAGCACAAACTTCTGTGCTTATTTCTATATGTTGGGGGCAATTGGTTATATTTCTTGATCTTAGAGAAATGGCCCAATATAGGAGATATCCTATAGGGTTCAGTAGCATACCTTCTACTCCCTAGAACTATATTCTATAGGTATCTCCCACATGCAAGCTCCATGCACCCTTCTGTTTTGAAAGGGCTAGTTATTGTGGGAGTGCTGGTAGGCAGGTCTGAGCTCCTATCCAGCTGATTACAAAGCTATCCTTTGTGGGGTGGCTGTGTGCCCAATGGAGGGTAGGGGTATCCCCCATGTAGGTGACTATTCAGCATGGGTGCATAAGGCTCTCTGCACAGCCCATGGGGGCTTGCGGCTGGTGTGCATCCATGGGATGCCAAGGCCATACTTTCACACACTCTCTGCAGGGGCTGGCTGGGCTCAAGGCTGGTGTCCACCCACTTGAGGGGAGGACTGGGACCCTCTTCAGCCATCTGCACAGTTTCATGGCAATTGTGTCTGTTATCAATCCAGTGGGGAACAGGCTAATAGGCTAGAAAAAGGATTTCCAAATGCTTCTTTTCTGTGTTAGTGTTATCACAGCAGAACAACCTTCCAAATTGACTTCTGCTTGCATCATTGGAGAAGGAAATGGCAACCCACTCCAGTACTCTTGCCTGGAAAATCCCATGGATAAAGGAACATGGTAGGCTACGGTCCATGGGGTTACAAAGAGCTGGACATGACTGAGCAACTTCACTTTGTATCACCATGACCAGGGAGATTTTCAGTCGCCTTTTAATTCTGTGGGAGACTCTTCAGTATCATTAAGCTGATCCGACCCAGATTTCTTTCAAGTTATTTCCTCTGTGCTGCAAGTATTTGAGACTTGTGTGCACCCTTCTGTTGCCTACGGCTTTCTTATGGTTCTCCTGAACATAAACCCTACTGGTTTTCAAACCCAGATGTTATAGGACTTCTCTTCCAGTGCAGGGTGTATCCAGATTGGGAAGCTGGATGTGGGGCTTGGACCCCCTCATTCTTCATTGGGGTCCTCTATGACTGTGGTATTCTTCCAGTTTGAGAGTCACTGACCCAAGGGAATGGATCCTGACTAGATCACGTCTTTTCCCCTCTTCTTCTTCTTCTGGTTCCTTTTTTACATTGAGCTTATTTGTGGAATTATTTTCTGTTAGTCTTCAGGTCATTTCCTTAAATTACTACATTATAAGTAGTTTTAATTTTACTGTTTCCATGGTAGGAGGTAATTTCAGGGCTTTCCTAATCTATCATCTTGGCCCCCTCTCCTTTCTATTTCTTATATAACTAATCTTTATACTCAGTGTTTTTTCAACAGAAATTGAATTGCTAAAATATGTGCAATAATAACCATTCTATTTTTATTTTTTCATAGTATATAAGAAATTTTTATATTCTGAAACCCGAAATTAGCCATAGAAAATGATACACTGCACTTTTAAGATTTTAGGCAGAGCTTAAGTAAATGTATATAAATGTGTGTGTGTGTGTGTGTGTGTGTAATGCATACATATAATGCATATATTTAAATATCAATGCACTCTTTCCATGTATATAATTGCTTCTATGTATTTCTTCATGCATATCATGCATGCATTTATTTATAAGTGTGTATCTATAGATATATGGGCTTCCCTGGTGCCTCAGTGGTAAAGAATCCACCTGCCAATGCAGGAAATGTGGATTCAGTAGAAGGAAATGGCAACCCACTCTAGTATTCTTGCCCGGGAAATCCAATGGACTGAGGAGTCTGGTGGGCTACAGTCCATGGTGTCACAAAAGAGTTGACATGACTTAGTGACCAAATAGCAACAACAAACATAGATATCACGCTTTTCTGGTGAGTTGGTGGTAAATAATTCACCTACCAATGCAGGAGAGGCAGGTTAGATCCCTGGGTCAGGAAGATCCCCTGGAGAAGAAAATGGCAACATTCTTGCCTGGGAAACCCCATGGACATAGGATCCTGGTGGGCTACAGTCAGTGGGGTAGCAAAACTGTCAGACATGACTTAGTGAATAAAAAACAAAAGTAGATATATACCATATGCATAAACATGCAGAATCAAATAAGTAGGATAAACAGAAAAAGTAATGGTAATAAATCTATAATGAGTTATAGTAATAATTTTAGAGTAAGTTGTAATATACATTCATCGTGGTAGCTTTGATAATATAATTAGTGGGTGTTCCAGTTAATGCACTTTGAAATCCATCACCACAATTTTGCAAGCACACATGTTCCACAGTCTCTCCCAGCAAAGACTTAGTGCAATAAAAATATTTGGGCAGAACTGATTCAGTTACAAGCAAATTTCTCTAGTGACCAACATTGGCTTGAAGACTTCCAGAGGGTTTACCAAAATATCTTAGACTTCACAAAAGTCTAGGATGTTTCCAGAAAACTTTCTCTTCTTCTCTGGTACTTAGGATGAGATTTTCATTGCCCTCTCAGCCTGTCCAACTCCCTTTTTATTTTCTTTCACATAGACATTTACTTTAATGAAATTCTAACATATTTAATCATGCATCGGTGTTTGCTCCTCAGGGGAACTAGATTAAAACAAATTGTACAATCTATCATGTACTATTAACTTAAGTTAATCACTATCAAAACACAATCTGGGGTACGTCCAAGAAAATGTATAAGAATCAGTAAATGTGTCTTAGTATGTTTTTAATGCATTTCAGAAAAGTTACTTGTGAATACAAAAATGAGGTTGTGCAGTTAAGGAACATTTACAACAGGTTCTGTAGTTGTGCAGTTGCTCAGTCATGTCTGACTTCTTGCAACCCCAGGGACTGCCAGGCTTCCCTGTCCTTCCCCATCTCCTGCAGTTTCCTCAAACTCGTGTCTATTGGGTCAGTGACACCATCCAACCATCTCATCCTCTGTCATCCCCTTCTCCTCCTGCCTTCCATCTTTCCCAGCATCAGGTTTTTTCTAATGGGTTGACTCTGCATCGGGTGGCCAAAGTATTGGAGTTTCAGCTTCAGCATCAGTCCTTCCAATGAATATTCAGGGTTTATTTTCTTTAGGATTGACTGGCTTGATCTGCTTGCAGTCCAAGGGAATCTCGAGAATCTTTTCCAACACCACAGTTCAAAGGCATCAATTCTTCAGCACTCAGCTTTTTGTATAGTCCAGCTCTCAACCCATACATGATTACTGGGAAAACAATAGCTTTGACTATACAGAGTTTTATCAACAATGCAGTGTCTTTGGTTTTTAATATGCTGAATAGATTTGTCATAGCTTTTCTTCTATGGCTCTAGCATTGGTCTAAAATTTACCTTTAGTGGTATTTGGTACCAGTAAGTATGGATTGTTTTTGTAGACATATTTGAATAATCATTTAATAAAATATCCTTAGTTAATTAAGATTAAGAATATTTTACGGGGTGCTCGAGGCTGGTGCAGTGGGAGGACCCAGAGGGATGGGATGGGGGGAAGTGGGAGGGGGTCAGGACGGGGAACACATGGACACCCATGGCGGATTCATGTCAATATATGGCAAAACCAATAGAATATTGTAAAGTAAAATAAATAAATAAATAAACCTGAGACTTTAAAAAAACAAACAAAATATTCTTAATTTTAAAAATTATAATCATAACTGGATAGCTAGTAAAAAGAAATTTAAATTACAAGTATCTTCTAAATTGCATGACCATCCTGATTATCATATAATGTTCTTTTGTAGTTTGGAAGATTATAATTACTTTTAGAAGTCTGTTGAAATGTATAGAACTTCTCAGAATACTGCACATATGTTTAATTTTTTTTTCTCCAACATGTGTGTGTGTGAGTGTGTATGTGGTATTACATAGCTCTATACCTTGGATACATGGAAGCGTATGGTTTTGAAAGTGGATTTTTTTTTTTTTCACTGAACACATTACAATGATTGGTGCATTATTCTTAGACAGAATCATTAATTTGTAAAAAGTGTGCTATCAGTTATATGATTTTCAAATGATTTAAATATTATAGTGTTTAAATATTTGAGTGTATCAAGTTACTTACATAAGATACATTTCCAGCAGAATTCCTTAATAAAATGTACAAATGCAAGAAAAAAAATACTCATCAAAAATGTAAGTCAAAACTACAATGAGATACCACCTCATGTTGATCAGAATGGCCATCATTAAAAGGTCTACAAACAACAAATGCTGGAGAGGGTGTCAAGAAAAGAAAATCATGCTACACTGCTGGTGGGAATGTAAATTGGTGCAGCCACCATGGAAAACAGTATGGAGATTACTCAGAAAACCAAAACTAGAATTAGCATATAATCCAGCAATCCCACTCCTGGTAATATACAGGTAAAACTATAACTCAAAAAGATACATTACCCCTATGTTCATAGCAGCACTATTCACAATAGGCAAAATGTGGAAACAGACTAAATGTCCATCAACAGATGAATGGATAAAGAAGACATACATATATACAATGGAATATTTCTTAGCGACGTGAAAGAACAAAATAATACCATTTGCGGCAACATGGATGCAACTAGAGATTATCACACCAAGTGAAGTTAAATCAGAAAGAGAAAGACAAATGCATATAACCACTTGTATGTGGAATCTAAAATATGGCACAAATGAAATTATCCATAAAACAGAAAAGATTCATACACATAGAGAACAGACTCGTGGTTGCCAAGGGGGAGGGAGGAAGGATGGACCAGAAATTGGGAAATGAAAACGATGGCATTGAGAATGGATAAACAAGGTCCTAATGTATATCACAGGGAATGCTTAATATCTTGTGAGAAACCATAATGGAAAAGAACATAAAGAAAGAATGTATATATGTGCGTAACTAAGTCACTTTGCTGTATAGCAGAGATTGGCAGAGCATACTTGAATAAAAAATAAATTAATAGAAAAATACTCATTAAATGTGTGTGTGTGTGTGTGTGTAGAGAGAGAGAGAGGCAAATAGGTCTAAGAGATAAAATAAAATATCTCTCGGAGCTCTCAATGTTACCTATTATAATCTATTTTAGTCTGCAATTAATTGAAGTTGAAATGTTACTTTAAGTATGGATTTTATTGATTTCTAGACAGTCTGCTGAATCTCCATCTTTGTCCAACCCCATAACTGTTGCCCTTGTTTTGTCAGTTGTCTTTGTATTCATTTTCTACCCTAAGAAGTCATTTGCACTTATGTAGTTACAAGAAAATTGAAGAAGGAAATGGCAACTCACTCCAGTGTTCTTGCCTGGAGAATCCCAGGGAAGGGGGAGCCGGGTGGGCTGCCGTCTATGGGGTCACACAGAGTCGGACACGACTGAAGCGACTTAGCAGCAGCAGCAGCAGCAGCAGTAGTTAGATGAAAAAAAAATCTATTCTTACCTTTCTGGGGAAAATTCCTATTTGTAAATAGTTTTGAATTATATTTGTTAGGATTTTATAAAGTTAACCTCAATAAATTAGTTTTAAATTTACCACTTTAATATTTATTTTTATAATATTTTGGCATTTGTGATATTCTGGCTATGTGAAAAAAATAACTCATATACCTTGAAAAGATTAAATTTTAGCTCATAGATATCCCTGTAAGTTTTTTCAACTTGGACTTTTATGGGAAGCATTGTGTTAATTATGTCATTCATTTCTTTCCATTCTTCAGATTTTATCATATATGGCAAAGAATCTGCCTGCCAATGCAGGAAACAAGAGAGATGTGGGTTCAATCCCTGGGTAGGGAAGATCCCCTGGAGTAGGAAGCGACAACCCATCCACTATTCTTGCCTGGAAATTCCCATGAACAGAGGAGCCTGGAGGGCTACAGTCCTTGGGTCTCAAAGAGTAAGAGGCTACTGAGTGAACACACACACAGCATAAATTTAAATAGTCTGATGCTTATTTCTAATTTCTGATATTTCCAACTATAGGTTCCAATTGCACTAATCAGGAAATTTCTACATGTTCAGATAATTTCCAGGCAACAAAAAAATTGTATAAATCTTAGACTACTCAGGGACTTCCCTGGTAGCTTAAATGGTGAAGAATCTGCCTGTCAGGCAGGAGACCCAGGTTCAGTCGCTGGATTGGGATGGTCCCCTGGAGAAGGAAATGGCAACCCACCCCAGTATTGTTGCCTGGAGAAGCCCATGGACAGAGGAGCCTGACCGGCTACAGTCAGTGCTGTCGCAAAGAATCAGACATAATTGAGCAACATTCACTTTCACTTTGATTTTAAAAATTATAAAGATATTTAATCTCATTGTCTGTAAATATTTGACACTCAATAGGATTATTTTATTATTTTTGTAACTGGATTTCTACTTGGTTTTACCTCTCATTTGTCACATCATGTGTGCTGTGTGCTAAGTTCAGTTCTGTTCAGTTGCTCAGTCATGTCCGACCCTTTGTGACCCCATGAATCGCAGCACGCCAGGCCTCCCTGTCCATCACCATCTCCCGGAGTTCACTCAGACTCACATCCATGGAGTCCGTGATGCCATCCAGCCATCTCATCCTCTGTCGTCCCCTTCTCCTCCTGCCCCCAATCCCTCCCAGCATCAGAGTCTTTTCCAATGAGTCAACTCTTCGCATGAGGTGGCCAGAGTACTGGAGTTTCAGCTTTAGCATCATTCCTTCCAAAGAAATCCCAGGGCTGATCTCCTTCAGAATGGATTGGTTGGATCTCCTTGCAGTCCAAGGGACTCTCAAGAGTCCTCCAACACCACAGTTCAAAAGCATCAATTCTTCAGCATTCAGCCTTCTTCACAGTCCAACTCTCACATCCATACATGACTACTGGATAAACCATAGCCTTGACTAGACAGACCTTAGTTGGCAAGGTAATGTCTCTGCTTTTGAATATGCTATCTAGGTTGCTCACAACTTTTCTTCCAAGGAGTAAGCATCTTTTAATTTCATGCCTGCAGTCACCATCTGCAGTGATTTTTGGAGCCCAAAAAAATAAAGTCTGACACTGTTTCCACTGTTTCCCCATCTATTTCCCATGGAGTGATAGGACCGGATGCCATGATCTTCGTTTTCTGAATGTTGAGCTTTAAGCCAACTCTTTCACTCTCCTCTTTCACTTTCATCAAGAGGCTTTTTAGTTCCTCTTCACTTTCTTGCCATAAGGGTGGTGTCATCTGCATATCTGAGGTGATTGCTGTGTGCTAAGTCCCTTTAATTGTGTCTGAGTCTTGCAACCCTATGGACTGGATCTGGCTAGGCAACTCTGTCCATGGGATTTCCCAGGCAAGAATACTGGAGTGGGTTGCCATGCCCTCCTCCAGGGGATCTTTCTGACCCAGGGATCAAACCCAAATCTTTTTGCATTGGCAGGCAGGTTCTTTACCACTAGCACCACCTAGGAAGACCACTCTCATGATATAAAAGAACTAAAGTGTATATTTTCTAAAGTGTTTTACAGTGTGTAATTCCCAAAGTTAAGTATCTCTAAATGTAAAAGTAGAAGAGTGTTCCAGACATGTATGTTTCATTTGCACTGATATGGTAATTGAAATCTTGTTGTAACATAAATTCTTTGGGGATAGCATACAAAACAGAATGGAGGTGTACCTAATGCTCAGTAATGTTCATACTTATGGAAAGAAAAACACAGTGAGGGGAAAATAGTGAGAGAGACAAAATATTTATACATTTGATTTGATGTAGTATTACTGACATTGGTAGAGTGTGTTCAGCTGCTTGGTCGTGTCTGACTCTTTGTAACCCCACAGACTGGAACCTGGTAGGCTCTTCTGCCCATAGGATTTTTCAGGCAAGAGTATTGGAATGGGTAGCCATTTCCTTCTCCAAATGGTAGAGTATAAAGTTCACTTTAAAACATATTTCTAATAAAGATGGATTATTTTTACTGAAGCCAGGAATCTAGGCAATAGAGATAATCAATATACATTCACTGTTTAAGAATTAGTTAAATTAATTTAATGACCAACTAATTCTCTGCAGCCTTTTATAAACTCAACCTAAATAAGAACTGTGGATGTTGAAAGAAAAGAGGAATAATTAAGGTGAGAGTAGATTGTTGCTCTTTCCTTCTACCTTACAGGAATAATGGAAGTAATAGCATTTCACGCCTCAACTCTTAAAGCACAAAGATTAAAGTAGGTGTCATTTTTTTCATACCTATTCAATCAAGCTAAAAAAGTATAGCAAAAATAAAAGAGCCATTCTGATTGCTTTTCTGATAAATTCTAAAAATTGCCAGTCAGTGATTCACTGATTTTCTCATCATATAACAAGTTTTACATTCCTTAAAAACTGCATCTATATCTTTTCATTGTTTTTTTAGTGACTAAGGACAGATATTCGACTACTGTCTGTCTTTGTGCTCAGCTGGTGTGTGTGTGTGTGTGTGTGTGTGTTTAGGTACAGTTAGTTGTAAGATGAAGGGTTGACTGAAGAGCTACTGGCATTCACCTTTAGAGCACCCCCAGTGTATTATTAATAGGGACATTTAACGGAGACCTTGGTTCTTTATTAATCAAAATAACATTCTTATCCAAAAGCTTTTTCAGAGAAGTTATCAATAAAGAATTTTATTGCAACATGAAATTGTGCCAGACCATTAATATAAAACAAATATAGATAGCACTTACAGATTGAAATCGGAAGTGGATGGGATGTCATGAGAAAATAGATTGAAAAATGCTGAATCTCACTAATTCAATTCTTGACAGGTCATAATTTGCAACAGTGATTCTACTTACAAGAGTTCTCTGTAGTAAAGGATAGATAGATGGATGAACAACCATAAATTCTAAACATATTTGAATTTAATGCATACTTGTCTTCTCCAGCCTGTTGCCTCAACCTATAGTTTTCTTTTATAGATAAAATCTTTCTTAATATGAAATATTGATATGAATATATCTAAGCCATGACTATTTGGTGTTTTCTAACTCATTGTTGCTTCTTTCATTATAACCTTAAATCTACATTACTTCATTTTTAAAACATTTTCTATAATTATCATTCTTCCCTCATCTGTATCTCACAAAATGAGGACTCTCTGCAGTGCAAGGAACAGAAGCCCACTCAATTATCTTGAGCAGAAAAGATTTTAGTGCTCTCAAAAAACCTATAGCAAAGATATAAATCATATTAGAATCTACTGAGAGCCAGGTATTAAAATTTCATCAAGACAGTATTTCTTCTTCTTATTCTTTGTTTTAGTCTATGCATTTCTGCTTCATTCTCCATTCTTGCTATAGAAAATATCCTTTACTAGTTAGTAGAGCTGGCAGATGAGTCACTGAGGCGTACTGTATGGTACTGTTGGCACTAAAGATAGATTTCTCTTTTTCAGCCCACCTCCCCGTATCTTTCTGTCTCTTTCTCTCTTCTTCCATCCTTTTTTCCCTCTTGTTTCTGCTCTCCTCTTCTCCTTCTCTCTCTCCCTGTCCCCTCCTCTTTCTCCCTGTGTATCTCATTTACTTTTCCTCTCCACTCCATTTTTTAAACACTTTTAAGGCTGGGAAAAAGGATTAGCCCAGATTGTGATAGGTGTCCATCTTAGAACAATTCCAGAAAGAAAATATCATTTCATTTCAAATAAATGCTTCTTAGGATAGAAGACCAAATAATAGCATTTCCCAGAAAAGGTGAGTGAAACTTAGTGAAGGACTACTCTGCAGATAAAGCACCTGGCCTGTGCCTTAAATGTATGCCGCTGGTGTTGTGGGAAATCTACATTTCAAAATCTTCCTCAGCTTTCCACTTACTTCCAAATTTTATTAGAGCACATATTAACTATACTAGTATATTAATATAAAGTATATAAATTATACTAAATTTCAAAGTCATATATTAATTTTATATGATATTTCAATTTCTATGTTATTTAATTTCCAAAAATATAACTCTGGTGGTAGATGTTATGTGTTTTATGTTTCCATAGATATATTAATCGTTTATATTTTGTTGTTAAGCTCTCCAGTTAAATCTTTTCTTTTTCATTCCAATTTTTGTTTTCTGTTCTCATATCCTTTCTTCGTTAATGCCTAAAATGTTAACCCACTGTTTCATTTAAAATCTCACACACAGGTTATGCCAACCTTACCAAAACCTCATTTTTAAGATGAGTCTTTGGAATTTCTTCTTCTTATTATTACTACTTAAAGGGAAAAATTAATGGGGTCATTCCTGCAAAATTTCGTACCCCGAGCTACCCAATTATGCTTCCTTGTAGCATGTGTTGCTGCGCTCCCGACTTACGCTCTTAAACGGTTCTGTAAAGTTCTGCAACTCCAAATAGCCTTTTGAAATGATTTTTTCCCTTGAAAAACTCAGTCTCTCAAATTTAGTCAGAGAATAAACATGTCTATATCATGACAAACTATACTAAGTCAATCATCTTACGCTTGATTATGGGAGAAAGTTAAGCTTGTGTCATTGTGAAGTTTAAGTGGCATAGGAAAGTACATAGACATTACAACTAAATGTTTCTGCTAATACAAATGTACAACATACGAGTATGTTCAGAACATTGTTTACTGAGTTCATAAAATAATTAATTTAGTAGGTCATATTAGCTCAAAGTTCCTGGTATTGGGGAATACCAATCAAGCTCCAATAAAGCTTTTATTCTTCTTAAATAGACATTTTAACCTTATATGCCAGTATCTGGACAGCCTGTGTGTATATGTATACATATAAACATATGAACACATATACAACTGCTTATGTCCTAGTTTCTGTCCAGTGCCTGTGCATGATCAGATGTTTTAACCGGAAATGACAATATGGGTGCTTGTGTGTTTGTATGTGTGTGTATATATGTACACACGCAAATGTGTGGACACATATATGACTGCTTATGTAACTGTTTATTTATAGTATAGGATTAGTTCTTTCATGAGTTTTGTAATTTGAATATTTTAATATTAAACCAGTATAAAATACAAATGATTTACTTTTATTGAAGTTCCAACACAAAATCCTCTGTTGGCAATTTTGAAAGTGCATATAAATATTCCCGATACAAAATCTTAGCAGTGAAATCAGTTAACCACAAATTGATCTTGTAATTATAAATGCTGTATGTAGAACTCAATACATTTTTAATGCTCAAATTAAGACACACTAATTACGCAGTAACTGCTAAATAAATGGCATGTAATTTAGAGCTATGCCAAAGAGTGCTCTTCCGATTTAGATGCTTCTAATCATGGGGAAAACTTGCTCACCGCTGGTAAAATGTTAACTTTGATGAACAAACTGGTGATTATCCAAGAAAAGATCTACAAATGGAAATAGTGAGTTCATATAATTTCAGGTATCTTTTTTTCATTGACCTATTTTTAAGATTTTTTAAAACTTTTTTATGTCCATTTCCTGTTGATTTATGCAATGTTTCATAACAATGAAAAATTCCAACTTTAAAAAGATCTTTTTAAAAATGTCAAGTGGATTACTCACAGAAGCAATATTTTGAATACTGATGATGTTTCTGAGCACAGTAAACAAATATCAATTTTATCCCACGTTGGTTCTAAAGCATATGTGTTTTCAATGTACTTCAATGGAAACATATTATGACATTAATAGTAAAGAGAAATTTTGAATGGGAATTCAAAAGTCTGCTGTGAATTCTAATTTTTAGAGGATGAAGGGTTGTATTAAAGGAGAAAAAGAGAGGTACATGGAAGCTTGTGGAGATTTATTTGGAATTTCTAAATAATTTCAGTCTTTCAAGATTAATGTGACATGTGTTCCTTAAGGTTAAATTCACTTGAAATACATTACTTTCATTTCCCTTGATAAATGTTTACCATTAGCTTTCCTTAATGTCTCTTGTCCTTGTCATTGTTGTTGAGTCACCCAGCCATGTCCAACTCTTTCTGACTCCATAGACTTAAAGCAGCCCAGGTCTCCTCATCCTTCAGCATCTCCCAAAGGTGAAGGTGAAGTCGTTCAGTTGTGTCCGACTCTTTGCGACCCCATGGACTGTAACCTACTAGGCTTCTCCGTCCATGGGATTCTCCAGGCAAGAATACTGGAGTGGATTGCCATTTCCTTCTCCAGGGGATCTTCCTGACCCAGGGATTGAACCTGGGTCTCCTGCATTGGAGGCAGACGCTTTAACCTCTGAGCCACCATCTAGTCTCCCAAATTTTGCCCAAATTCAGGACCATTGCATCAGTGATGCCATCTGGCCATCTCATCCTCTGATGCCCTCTTCTCCTTCTGCCCTCAATCTTTCCCAGTTTCAGGAACTTTTCTAATGAGTTGGCTGTTTGTATCAAATGACCAAATCACCGGAGCTTTAGCTTCAGAATCAGTCTTCCCAACGAATATTCAGGATTGATTTCCCTTAAGATTGACTGGTTTGACCTCCTTGCAGTCCAAGGGACTTTCAGGAGTCTTCTCCAGCACCACAGTTCAAACACCATCAATTCTTTGATGCTTTGCTTCATTACGGTCCAGCTCTCACAACGGTGTGTGACCACAGGGAGACCACAGCCTTGACTGTGTGGATCTTTGTTGGCAGAGCAGTGTCTCTGCTTTTCAACACACTGTCTAGGCTTGTCATCAGTATCCTGCCAAGAAGCAATCGTCTTCTGATTTCATGGTTGCAATTACCATCTGCAGCTATTTTGGAGCCCGAGAAGAGGAAATCTGTCACTGTTTTCACCTTTTCCCCTTTTGTTTGCCATGGAGGAATGGGGCCAGATGCCATGACCTTAGTTTTCTTAATATTTAGATGCAAGCTGGCTCTTACACTCTCTTTCTTCACCCTCATCAAGGGGAGTTCTTCTTTGCTTTCTGCCAATAGAGTGGTATCATCTGCATAACTGAGGCTATTGAAGTTTCCCCTGCCTATCTTGATTCCAGCTTGTAACTCATCCATCCTGACATTTCTCATGATGTGCTCAACATATAGGTTAAATGAACAGGGTAATTGAATTTAACAATAGACAAGTCATTTCCTCGCTAGAACTATTAACTTCTCTTCAACCAGAGATGGGGATAGGAGTCAACTCTGCTTAAGCCAGGGCAGTGTTGGGTTCACGATTAGTGAAAACGGAGCTTGATTATGTCAGGTGTTCATTTATTGTTGAATATGTACTGACTGCTAGTTGCTCTGTCCTATCCAACTTTTTGCAACCCCATGGACTGTAGCGCATAAGGCTCCTCTGTCCATGGAATTCTCCAGGCAAGAGTATTGACGTGGATAGTCACTTTCTTCTCCAGGGGATCTTCCCAACCCAGGAATCAAACCTGAGTATCCCGCATTTCAGACTTTAACATCTGAGCCACCAGGGGAGCCACAAGTCCTATAATTATTAGTTTATTAGTTTTTCCTTATACCCCAACATTGTAACTTGGAATTTCTGGGGGAATATATAGGGACTTTTAAGATAAGGTATTTTGGTGTAGTTTTTTCTTCAGTTTCAAAGTATACAGAAAAATACCTTAAAATTATCATTTCTTTCTTAATTTCTCTTTCTATTTTCTCATTATTAGTGTATAGGAATGCAAGGATTTTCTGTGTGTTGATTTTATATCTTACAACTTTAATATATTAATTGATTAGCTCTAGTAATTTTCTGGTGGAGTCTTTAGGGTTTCTATGTAGAGGATCATGTCATCTGCAAACAGTGAGAGTTTTACTTCTTCTTTTCCAATTTGGATTCCTTTTATTTCTTTTTCTTATTGCTGTGGCCAAAACTTCCAAAAAATATGTTGAATATAGTGGTGAAAGTGGGCATCCTTGTCTTGTTCCTGACTTTAGGGGAAATGCTTTCAATTTTTCACCATTGAGGATAATGTTTGGTGTGGATTTGTCATATATAGCTTTTATTATGTTGAGGTATGTTCCTTCTATATGGAGAGTTTTTATCATAAATGGATGTTGAATTTTGTCAAAGGCCTTCTCTGCATCTATTGAGATAATCACATGGCTTTTATTTTTCAATTTGTTAATGTGGTGAATTACATTGACTGATTCGCGGATATTGAAGAATCCTTGCATCCCTGGGATAAAGCCCACTTGGTCATGGTGTATAATCTTTTTAATGTGTTGTTGGATTCTGATTGCTAGAATTTTGTTAAGGATTTTTGCATCTATGTTCATCAGTGATATTGGCCTGTAGTTTTCTTTTTTTCGGCATCTTTGTCAGATTTTGATATTAGGGTGATGATGGCCTCATAGAATGAGTTTGGAAGTTTACCTTCCTCTCCAATTTTCTGGAAGAGTTTAAGTAGGATAGGTGTTAGCTCTTCTCTAAATTTTTGGTAGAATTCAGCTGTGAAGCCATCTGGACCTGGGCTTTTGTTTGCTGGAAGATTTCTGATTACAGTTTCAATTTCCATGCTTGTGATGGGTCTTTTAAGATTTTCTATTTCTTCCTGGTTCAGTTTTGGAAATCCATTTCTTCCACGTTGTCCATTTTATTGGCATATAATTGCTGGTAGTAGTCTCTTATGATCCTTTGTACTTCTGTGTTGTCTGTTGTGATCTCTCCATTTTCATTTCTAATTTTATTGATTTGATTTTTCTCCCTTTTAGTCTGGCTAATGATTTGTCAATTTTATTTATCCTTTCAAAGAACCAGGTTTTGGTTATATTGACTTTTTCTATGGTCTCTTCTGTTTCTTTTGCATTTATTTCTGCCTTAATTTTTAATATTTCTTTCCTTCTATTAACCCTGGGGTTCTTCATTTCTTCCTTTTCTGGTTGAAGCCTCAGTCATCAAGACAGCATGGAGTTGGAGCAAAGACAGAGATATAGATCATGGAACAAAACAGAAAGCCCAGAGATAAACCCACACACCTATGGACACCTTATCTTTGACAAGGGAGGCAAGAATATACAATGTAGAAAAGACAATCTCTTTAACAACTGGTACTGGGAAAACTGGTCAACCACTTGTAAAAGAATGAAACTAGAACACTTTCTAACACCATACACAAATATAAACTCAAAATGGATTAAAGATGTAAATGTAAGACCAGAAGCTATAAAACTCCTAAAGGAGAACATAGGCAAAACTCTCTCCAACATACATCACAGCAGGATCCTCTATGATCCACCCCCCAGAATTCTGGAAATTAAAGCAAAAATAAACAAATGGGATCTAATCAAAATTAAAAGCTTCTGCACAACAAAGGAAAATATAAGCAAAGTGAAAAGACAGCCTTCTGAATGGGAGAAAATAATAGCAAATGAAGCAACTGACAAACAACTAATCTCAAAAATATACAAGCAACTTATGCAGCTCAATTCCAGAAAAATAAATGACCCAATCAAAAAATGGGCCAAAGACCTAAATAGACATTTCTCCAAAGAAGACATACGGATGGCTAACAAACACATGAAAAGATGCTCAACATCACTCATTATCAGAGAAATGCAAATCAAAACCACAATGAGGTACCACTTCACACCAGTCAGAATGGCTGCGATCCAGAAGTCTGCAAGCAATAAATGCTGGAGAGGGTGTGGAGAAAAGGGAACCCTTTTACATTGTTGGTGGGAATGCAAACTAGTACAGCCACTATGGAGAACAGTGTGGAGATTCCTTAAAAAATTGCAAATAGAATTGCCTTATGACCCAGCAATCCCACTGCTGGGCATACACACCGAGGAAACCAGAATAGAAAGAGACACATGTACCCCAATGTTCATCGCAGCACTGTTTATAATAGCCAGAACATGGAAACAACCTAGATGTCCATCAGCAGATGAATGGATAAGAAAGCTGTGGTACATATACACAATGGAGTATTACTCAGCCATTAAAAAGAATACATTTGAATCAGTTCTAAGGAGATGGATGGAACTGGAGCCGATTATACAGAGTGAAGTAAGCCAGAAAGAAAAACACCAATACAGTATACTAACGCATATATATGGAATTTAGAAAGATGGGGATGATGACCCTGTATGCGAGACAACAAAAGAGACTCAGATCTATAGAGTGAACTTTTGGACTCTGGGGGAGAGAGAGAGGGAGAGGGTGGGATGAGATGGGAGAATGGCATTGAAACATGTATACTATCAAGTAAGAAACGAATCGCCAGTCGATATCCGATGCAGGATGCAGGATGCTTGGGACTGGTGCAAGGAGAGGACCCAGAGAGATGGTATGGGGTGGGAGGTGGGAGGGGATTCATGTTTGGGAACGCATGTACACTCGTGGTGAATTCATGTCAATGTTTGGCAAAACCAATACAGTAATGTAAAGTAAACTAAAGTTAAAATAAAAATTAAAAAAAAATAAAAATAAAAATAAAACTCAACTAACAAAGTATGAAGAAGACTGTAATTTAATAATGTAAAATTGTAACTATTTCATCTAAAAGTTTACATATTAAGTAAGTCAATAAGTGTTAGCCACTGAGGCATGTCTGACTCTCAGCAATCCCATGACTATGGCTCCCAGGCGCCTCTGTCCACGGAACTCTCTGGACAAGAATAATGGAGTGTGTTGCCTTTCCTTTCTCCAGGGGTGTTCCTGACCCAGGGATTGAACCCAGGTCTCCTGGATTGCGGGCAGATTCTTTATCATCTGAGCTACAGGGAGGAACACTTAATACAAATTTTATACAATAAAAATAATTCACATGTGAGAGGTAAACAGAGACATTACTTTGTCAACAAAGTCCATGTAGTCAAGGCTGTGGTTTTTCCAGTGGCCATGTGTGGATGTGAGAGTTGGACTCTAAAGAAGGCTGAGCACCGAAGAATTGATGCTTTTGAACTGTGGTGTTGGAGAAGACTCTTGAGAGTCCCTTGGCCTGCAAGGAGATCCAACCAGTCCATTCTAAAGGAGATCATTACTGAGTGTTCACTGGAAGGACTGATGTTGAAGTTGAAACTCCAATACTTTGGCTACCTGATGCAAAGAACTGACTCACTGACGCTAGGAGACTGAAGGCAGGAGGAGAAGGGGACAACAGAGGATGAGATGGTTGGATGGCATCACCAACTCAAAGGTCATGAGTTTGGGTAAACTCTGGGAGTTGGTGATGGACAGGGAGGCCTGGCGTGCTGCAGTCCATGGGGTCACAAAGAATCAGAAAGGACTGCGTGACTGACTGAAATGAAGTTATCAACATAAGGTAGGTCTTTTTCTGATAATTAAATTCACTGGCTTGACCAATGTGCCCTTTAATACTTGTGCTCTCAGTAGACTACTATAACCTATGTGGAAAATATGTTGTTAGACACCTAATATCTTAAATTTGGCACTCCTGGGAGACAGCAGATTATTAAGAAATAAAACTAGACATTTGCAGAAATTTTTTTTGAGTTATCTGAAATGCTCTTTATTTATTTATTGACTTTAAATATTGTATTGGTTTTGCCATACATCAACATGAATCCGCCACGGGTGTACACGTGTTCCCAATCCTGAACCCCCCTCCTTCCTGCCTCCCCATACCATCCCTCTGGGTTCCCTGATGGTCTAGTGGCTGAGAGTCTGACTTGCATTGCAGAAAATTTTAATGTATTCTTTAAGTCTCAAAAACCTTGGTATGAAAAGCTTGGAAAAATGCTTAAATCAATTATTATTCTTTTAAACAAAGAATAGGATTTTCCCTGGTGGCGCAGTTGATGGGAGTCTGCCTCCCAATACACAGGATGCAAGTTCAATCCTTGGGTGGGGAAGATCCCCTGGAGGAGGAAATGGCAGCCCCTCCGGTAGTCTTGCTGGGGTAAGCCTGTGGACAGAGGAGCCTAAAGGGTTACAGTGCATGGAGCCACAGGCTGACAAAACCTAGCAACTAAGCAGCCTCACATAAGACATGGATAAGTTCCTAGAAGCTTACATCCTACCAGGACTGAATCATGAGTGAGTAGAAAATCTGAACAGTCCAATATCAAATAAGTATAATCAATAATTTAAATCAGTAATTAAAAACTTCCCACATAGAAAATCTTCTGAAAAGATTGTTTTATTGATGAATTGTATCAACTTTTAAAGAAGACAACAGCAATCTTTCTCAAATGCTTCCAACAAACTGAAGAAGAGAACACTTCCGGATTGATTTTGTGAAGTCAGCATTAGCTTGATGTCAATGTCAGACAAGAATACAGAAAAAGAAAATGATTGTCCACCATTCCTGATGAAAATAGATCCACAAATTGTCAATGAAATATTAGCAAAATGAATTCTAGTGTGCATTAAAAGGATTTACACAGAATGAGTAAGTAGGATTTATCCCTGGCACATAAAGTTGATTCAACATAAGCCAAATAAATATATGTGATATAACACATTAGAAAATGAGAGATACAAGTCACGTAATCTTCCTAGTAAACGCACAGAAAGCATGTGCCAAAACATATCTTGCATAGTAACCATCCTCATCAAATCGGGCATGAAAGGAACATGTTGTTGTGCAATTGCTAAATCATGCTTCCCTGTGTCCCTGAGTTTGCTCAAATTCATACCTCAACACAATAAACCCACACAGGACAAACCCACAGTTAATATGCTCAGTGGTGAAAGGTTAAAAGCTCTTCCTCTAAAACCAGGATCAGGAAACGTGTACTTCCTCACACTGCTCTTTTTCACTGTAGAACTGAAAGTAATAGTCAAGAAAAAAACAAATGGGATATGTCTAAATTGGAAAGACGAAGTAAAACTGTTTTTATCTATAGATGCTATCATCTTATATATAGTAAATTCTAAAGACCCAACTGAAATATTGTTGGAAATAAACAATGAAATTAGTAAAGCTGCAATCTATAAAATAAAAATACAAAAATTAGTTGTATTTCTATACACTAACAACAAAAAAACCCGAGACAGAATTAAAAATGCCACTCACAATAGTATCAAAAACAATAAAACACTTAGGAAAAAAAATTAACCAAGGAAATGAAAGACTTGTACACTGAAACTTATAAGACTTTAATGAAATAAAATTGAAGAAAACACTAATAAATGGAAAGATATCCATGTTCACTATCAGAAGAATTGATATTTTTACAGTGTGCATATTACCCAAAACTATTTCTAGATTCAATGCAATCCCTAATAAAATCCAAATGGCATTTTTTACATAAATAAAATAAGCAACCATAAAGTTGTATGTTACCACAAAAGAACTCAAGTGGCCAAAGTAATCCAATTAAAGAGGAAAGAAGCTAAAGACACCACACTTCCTGATTCCAAACTATATTATATTTTAGTGTTTAAAAAAGTATGGCACCAGCATAAAATTAGACACATAAACCAATGGAGCAGAATCAAAAGCCTAGACATAAACTGTTGCTTACATGGTCAACAAATATTTGACACGGAAGTCAAGAACACCTAATGGGGAAAGAATAGTCTTTTCATCAAAAGATGTTAGGAAAATTAGATAAACATATGCATAGAAATGAAACTGAATGTCTATCTTACACCACTGATCTACATTAACTTGAAGCAAATTAAAGACTTAAATGTGAGTCCTAATACCATAGAACTTCTAGAAGAGAGCAAAGAGAAGACAATACCTGACATTAGTGTTCAATATTTTTTTTTTTTTTTATAAGATACCAAAAGCATAAGCAACAAAAGCAAAAACCTGTACAGAAAAATAAACCATCAGCAAAACGAAAAAGCAAGCTAGAAAATAGGAAATAATATCTATAAATCATATATTGAATATGGAGCTAATACCAAAATATACAAAGGGGGACTCATATAACTCATCAACCACAAAACAACTTGAACAAAAGATGCTTATCATCACTAATTGGGCTTCTCTGGTGTCTCAGACTGTAAAGCATCTGCCTGCGATGCTGGAGACCCAGGTTTGATCCTTGGGTCAGGAAGATCCCCCTGAGAAGGGTTTGGCAACCTACTCCAGTATTCTTGACTGGAAAACCCCGTGGACAGAATATCTTAGCAGGCTAAAGTCCACGGGGATGCAAAGAGTTGGACAGGACTGAGCAACTAACACTTTCACTTAACACTTTCATCATCACTAACTACCAACGAAATGCCAATAAAACTCACAATGAGCTATCACCTCATATCTGTTAGAATGACAATTATTAAGAAGACAAGAGATAGCAAACATTGTGAAGGATCTAGAGATGAGAGACTCTTAAGCACTGTTGGTGGGAATGTAAATTAGTTCAGTCACTATGGTAAACAGTATGGTAATTCCTCAAAAAAATTACATATAGAAATGACATAAGACCCAGCAATCCTAATTCTGGGTATATACGCAAAGAAAATGAAAATGAAAACAGGATATTTAAAAGCTACTGATACTCTCATGCTCCCCTGTATGTGTGTGTGTATATATAAAGAGGCTTCCCTGGTGGCTCAGATTGTAAAGAATCTGCCCCTGCAGGAGACCCTGGTTTGATCTCAGGGTAGGGAAGATGCTCTGGAGAAGTGCATGGCAACCACTCCAGCATGCTTGCTTGGAGAATTCCATGCAGAGAGGAGCCTGGTGGGCTACATTCCACGGGGTTGCAAAGAGCACAACTGAGCAACTAATATTCTCACACTCACATATATATAGATGTATACACACTCACACGCACACACACACACACACACACACACATATGAAAAAGAAGGAAATCCTCCTCATTTGAAAAGCATGGATGAACTTTGAGCGTGTTATGCTGAGTTAATTCAGAAAGAAAGACAATTACTACAAGATAACATTAGTATGTGGAATCTGTAAATGATGAACTTCTAGAGCAGAAGGGTGGTTAGCAAGGCCTGGGATTGGTGGAATCGAGGAGATGGTGTTAGCTGCAACACAAACTTTCACCTACAAGATAGGGCACAGCACAGTTATTATAGTCAACAATACTTTATTGTATACAGAGTTGTTAAGAGACTAGATGTTACCTGTTCTTATCATAGAAAGAAAGAATTATGTGCTCTGATAGAAGTGTTAGCTGACATTATGGTGGTTATTGTATTGCAATATATAATTGCATCCATTTGACACATTTTTACTTCTTACTCAAAAAAATAATAATAAAGACACCAAAAATGGGAAACACAAATGAATCCAATTTTAGTTGTTTTCTTCTTAAAGTTAAATAAAACTAGCTTTTTAAAAAACTTAAAAAAAAATAAAGCTCTAAGTCTTACAGCCAACTCCTGTCAAAGTCCATTTAACCACCTTGTAAAGTATTTGTTAACTACTCATTACTTACAAAATAAATTGTATTTGCTCTGTGCAAAGAAAAAAGTCAAACTTGACTAATTAAAAAAAGAGCCAAATACCTTAACAAATAACTCACCAAAGAAGACACATAGATGTCAATTAAGTTTGTGAAAAAGTTGCTCCATACCTCATGTCATCAGTAAAATGCAAATTAAAATGGGATATCACTACACACTCATTAAAATATGAAACAGTGGGGACATCAAATGCTGGCAAGAATGTGCAGCAGTAGTAATTCTCATTCACTGATTGTGGGAATGTAAAATGGTAAATCACTTTGGGAGACATTTTGGTAGTTTCTTACAAACTAAACATACTATTGTTATAAGACCCAGCCATCCCCCTCCATGTACTTAGACTAAGGAGGTGAGAAATCTATGCCCTTAAAGAAATATGTACACAGATGTTTATAGCAGTCTTTTTCACAAGTGCTGAAACTTGGAAGCAATCAAGATGTCCATCGGCAGGTGAATGGCTAAAGTATGGTACATCCAAAAAACGGAATATCATGCAGATATAAAAAGAAAGCACTAACAAGTCATGAAAAAAATGGAGGAACCTTAAATGCATATCACATAGTATAAGAATATGGGAGGGCATAGATTACCAATTTTTACATTTTATAGAACTGATGCGTATTGGTAATATGTGATAAAATGTTATTATTCTGTTAATCTTTATAATTAAATTAAAACATCTCATAGAATTCTAAGACTTTAAAATGAATGCTTCCGTGTTCCCCATCCTGAACTCCCCTCCCACCTCCCTCCCCATAAAAAAAAAACACAGTAAAAAAATAATAAAAATAAAATAAAATGAATACTTCTCAAATAGCTACAAAAATAAATCTATAAAGCAAATGAATTCTGCATTAAAATAAAATAAACCCATTTCAATGAAACAGAAATCATAAAATCAAACAAGTATGAGCAACTATATCATCTTGTCTAGCATGGTCCAAATGACTTGAAATTTCATAATATGTTCAGAGATTTCAAACTGAATATTAAAAGGCATATATATATATATATATATATATATAGCTGTTATTCAGTCAGCCAGCCGTGGCCGACTCTTTGAAACCTATGGACTGCAGCACACCAGACTTCTCTGTCTCTCACCATCTCCTGGTGTTTGCGCAAGTTCATGTTCATTGCATTGGTGATGCCATCCAGCCATCTCATCCTCTGATGCCCCCCTCTCCTTCCGCCCTCAATCTTTCCCAGCATCAGGGACTTTTCCAATGAGTCATATGTATGCATCAGATGACCAAAATACTGGTCATATACATTCTATATGTACAGATATAAAATAAAAATCCAATTTTAAAAAGTTAATCCAGAAAATTCAAAAATAAAGAAACTAGATTTGACAGTAGCGGGAACAAACAGGCAGGATTTTGTTGCGAAAGGTATCCGTGAGTGATTAATGACAGTTATCTCAATTGAACATAAGACACATTGAAAAACATCACGAGTACAGTAAAAAAACAAAGTGTCAAAATATATAAATTAAAAAATTGTGTAAGAAATTGACTGCATAAGACTGGAGAATTTTTCTATCACTTGTCAGAGAATAAATAAATAATTCCAAAGGTTCTGATTAAGATAAATTATTCCAATAAACCCAGGTCAAACACTCATCCTACAGTATGAGAAATTTTGTTTTCATTTGAATACCTTTGTGGCATTTATACTATTATTAAAATTCAGATCACAGAAAATCTCAATAAAAAATAAAATTAGATGTTTAGGAAACATTCTCAGACCTCAGTATGAAAATGATTCCACAATAAAATCACTAACTTTGAAATTAATTAGTAAATAAATTGCTTCTATTAATATAAATTTGCTTAGAATGATTCCCCATAGTTTGGATCAGTTGCTTAAGTTATTATAATTTTCAAAGTGTTGTGTTTGCAGAATCTGGACTACCTCCTGGATACAAAACGATGTATGTTACTATGTAAGAGATCCTACCCAACATAATGAGAAAATTAAAATGAGAAATAAAAGTTGTAAAAACCTAAATACAGCTCTAGTCCCTGAATTTCTAATATGGAAGACTGTTGAAACCAGAGCTGAATGAGAGCATTTGTGAATGAAGCCTTGTTCACTATTCTAACCTTATGACCTGGGCCATTTACCCTAACTCTGAGTTCCAATTTCCTCTTCATTCATGCAAAGACATTAGCAATATTTGCCTTCTAAAGTTGTTTTAAATACAAGGTAAAATGTGTAAATTGCTTAGAATGTTGGGGTTTTTTCCCCCACATAATTATTTTATTTGGTTAATTGCTGTCAAGTCAATTAACAGTCATTTTAGTACTATTGCATGCTTGTTCTCAATCTGGGCAATTGAATCTTTGTTTATAAATAGAGTATCCCAATAATTTTTGAGACTGTGTTACTCAGTAAGTCTCTATTGCGAAGAGAGCCAGAAGTACTCTGTTTCGTTTAATGTCTGAATCAGAATTTTTTATTTTTCTTTTTCATAAATTCTGGGAGCTACCCAGGATACATCCCTAAGTGTAATTCTTTTTGAATTGTATAAGTATTTGAAGGGCTTCCCTGGTGGCTCAGAGGTTAAAGCATCTGCCTGGAATGCAGGCAGGAGTCCGGGGTTCGATCCCTGGGTCGGGAAGATCCCTGGAGAAGGAAATGGCAACCCACTCTAGTATTTGAATAAATCAAGTCACATTTTATTGATTGCAGTCAAAGAATCCTCTTTTGGATCAAAGGTCGTACTAGACTAGATACAGGCAAGGCTGAAACACCACTTTGACTATTGAAAAATCATAAAAGACATGGAATAAGAAGCCTTCAGCCACTGACATACTATGGTAAACTCATGTAAGCAGACTGAGAATGAAATCTGCAAGGATTAGAAACTTTATCCACCAGTTTAATACAAACGCTCTCAGTTAAGCTGACACTGATATTGTCCATTAGGCTGGATGATTCACTGTACCAGAACCCTGGATAACTTAATGTGATAAATTCAAATCCCCAGGTGGCAGAGTGGTCAAGAATCTGCCAACCAACACAGGAGATGCAAGAGACATGGGTTAGATCTCTGGATAGGGAAGATCCCCTGGAGTGGGAAATGGCGATCCGTTCCCCGTTCTTGCTTGGAAAACTCCATGGACTGAGGATTCTGGTTGGCGACAGTCCATGGGGTCTTTTGCAAACAGTCGGATCTGACTGAGCACATAGGCAGATGTAATTTAGACCTTGCCTTAAGGAATAATCACTCTGAAAGAATCATTTAACTGCTTTGGTGATAGGATCGAGAACACAAACATTCAGAACTAAATACGTAAATAGCTACTTGCAAAATAAGCCTACCTATTTAATTTACAATTTCATCCTGACTTAAGGAGAAAATTAGGGAAGTCTAAATATCTGGTTCAATTCCCAGGTCAGGAAGATCCCTTGGAGGAGGAAATGGCAACCCACTCCAGTGTTCTTGTCTGGGAAATCCCATGGACGGAGGAGCCTGGTGGGCCACAGTCCACGGGGTCACAGAGAATCAGAACCAACTGAGAGGCTAAGGCAGCATGAGGAACCCCCGCAACACGTTCCTCTCTTTCTTCCCTTATGCTCTACTATGGTGAGGAAGGGGCAAAACTCTAATAAACAGATCAAACCAAATTTGCAATTTTCTTTAGGCCTAGAGGGCTGGGGAGAAGGCAACAGGTGAATGCCATTCCAAGGAGGAGAGAAGTCCACTGCGCCTGTCAAGCAAAGTGAGTCTTAGTTGCTCTGTTGTGTCCAAATATTTGCAACCCCATCAACTATAGGCCACCAGACTTCTCTGTTCACGTAATTCTCCAGGGAGGAATGCTGGAGTGGGTAGTCATTCCCTTCTCTAGGGGAAGGGATCTCTAACCCACGCATCAAACCCGGGTCTCCTGCATTACAGGTAGTTGCTTTACCAGGAGGGAAGCCCCTGAGGTAGTGGTTAATTACAAGACAAAATGCGTAACAGGAGTTGGGGTGGGCAAGGATCTTTGGAAATAATCATATTAATTAATACAGATCATAATAATTAATTATGGGATTCGTAGTACTTAAATCTCTAGGAATTTCACTGACATCTTAAATGATTTATATGCGAAAAAATGACAGAAAGGATAATAAAAATGTACAGTGTTCAAATATGAATAACCAGATGTCTAAATGACATTACTAAGCCAGACGCAGTCTGCCCTATTCTTTAGATGTATGTTAATTCAGAGTCACAGAGTACATAAATGGTTTTCTTGTTTTAAGGAAGGAACTTATTAAAAACATTACAAGCATGTAACTACTGCAAGAATTTACCTTCATTTCATCAAGTTATGAATACATATAACCATTTACCTAAACAACCTGTGACCAAGGACTATGAATACCCCAAGCACTGACAGATTACTGCACATCAGTTCTGAGCTAATTCATATACCTGAGACCTACAGAAGTTATAATATGATTTTCCACAAAAGAAAGATGTTTAAACTAAGTTTGTACTTTGACAGCTCAGTTGCATTTTATCATTGTTGGTATGCTCCTGAAATGTGTTTCAAAATAATATCAATCATGTTTATGCATAAGCTAACTTAAAACATATCTCAAGGTACAAGATTTTCAGTTGAATGACATTTTATTTAAGTCTTTATTTATTTAAATATTTAATAAGTATTTATTTATTTATGTCATTTAAGCTAGCAGTGGCATATAAACTGTATAATGAGAATTTCAAATTGGGCATTTCTACATTCTAGGGGAAACAGAAAGATAACATGAGGTTGAAGGCCAAGGTATGACCGATAGCATCAGGAACCACGACATCGAGGGACTCAATAAGATATTTTTGGTAAATTTATTCAGTGTATNATGAGGTTGAAGGCCGAGGTATGACCGATAGCATCAGGAACCACGACATCGAGGGACTCAATAAGATATTTTTGGTAAATTTATTCAGTGTATGTTTCTTGAGATCCTACTAAGTGCTAAGTGTGTTCGAGGTGCTTACATATATCAGAGAACTTGACGAGAAACAATAAAGGCCTTGTCTCCAAAAAGAGAATTTTTCAGTGCAGAGATATGGACAATAAGTTATATAGTGTACTGCATTGGAAAGTAGCAAATGCTATGGAGAAAAATTAATATAATTACTGGGGAAAACATGTACAAATGCTGGAAAATTCACAGTGTTAAATAGGGGATGACTGAGGATGTGTCATCTGAGCAAAGATTGGAAGAATTCGAAAGATCAAACTTTACAAATATTTAGGGAAAAAACATTCCAGGTAGAGGGAATGTCATTGATCGTAAAACAACATTTATACAAGTCTTTTCTTAACTAACCTAAGATGAATATTTAATTGTATTTTACCAAAAAATGGGGCTATAGAACCCATAGCTAAATAAAACTATATCTATATACAAATGTATATATATATATATGCTTCTAACATCCTATTATTAGTCTCTGTCAGAAAAAAGACACATTTTTACTGTTTATTGAAAAATTAGTCTGCAGATATTTACCACTTCTTGATGCTTTTGAACTGTGGTGTTGGAGAAGACTCTTGAGAGGCCCTTGGACTGCAAGGAGATCCAACCAGTCCATCCTAAAGGAGGTCAGTCCTGGGTGTTCATTGGAAGGACTGATGCTGAAGCTGAAACTCCAGTACTTTGGCCACCTGATGCAAAGAGTTGACTCATCGGAAAAGACCCTGATGCTGGGAGGGATTGGGGGCAGGAGGAAAAGGGGACGACAGAGGCTGAGACGGCTGGATGGCAACACTGACTCAAAGGACATGGGTTTGAGTGAACTCCAGGAGTTGGTGATGGACAGGGAGGCCTGGTGTGCTGCAATTCATGGGGTCTCAAACAGTTGGACATGACTAGGCGACTGAACTGAACTAAACTGAACTGAATCAGCATGTTGAGTGGAGAGATTAATATATTTACAGAAATATCACACTCAGACCCTTGTCACTGTTCTGTCATAAGCTTGTAACAATTTGGTGTGAATGTCGTTTTGTAAAGTATAGGTGTTTCAAAGGAGGCAGTACAAATAACATCTCTAGGTGTTAGCTTGTTACTTGTGGTACAGTGACTTTGACCCTTAAGCAATTTTCAACACGGGTAAAAATTTCTTAAACACAATAGGCATAAATAAATGGGTATAAATCTCTTAAATGGTGATAAGTCTCCTACATATACCATGGTAAGCAAGGTTGGAGGAGAGCTGTGTTTCCTCTGCCCATCCATTTTGGGTATGTTAGAGACACAATAAAGATTTATCCTCACAGAATCAAATCTTGAGTAAAGATTCCTGTTCCTCTTACTTTGCATCCATGTTAGGCCTCCCATCAAGTCCTACTTAAAAACTATGTCAAGATAACAAGCAATCCTTATATCCAAGGTAAGTTTCAGAGGCTGAGGGCCCATTAAGTTGTGATAGGTCAGCAAATGCCCCTCATGAGCCTAAAGCTATCCAGGGCAAATCCTTGGAACCTATGAATGTCTTAGTAATTAAGAAAAAATATCTTTTACAGATGTGGTTTATCTGAGGATTCTGAAATGTGCTAATTTTGGATTATGCAGGGGAACCCTAAATCCAGTGACAAGTGTCCTTACTGCAGACAGATAGAAGGAAGATTGAGACAGAAGGAGAATACACATAGGAGGAAGAGGCAATTTGACCACAGAGGCATATAGGAGAGATTCAGTCATGGGCCAAGGGTGTCTGGCACCACGAGAAGCTTGAAAAGCCAAAGAATGGAAAGCGCCCTGCTGTCACCAGAGAAGGGGCTGCCCTAGACACCCTAATTTCCAATTCCTGACCATCCCCAAGGAAAAGAAAGGCAAAAAAGCAAACCAGCTGCCTGAGGAGTCCTTACAAATATCTGTGAAAAGAAGAGAAGCCAAAAGCAAAGGAGAAAAGGAAAGATATACCCATTTCAATGCAGAGTTCCAGAGATTAGCAAAGAGAGATAAGAAAGCCTTCCTCAGTGATCAGTGCAAAGAAATAGAGGAAAACAATAGAATGGGAAAGACTAGAGATCTCTTCAAGAAAATTAGAGATACCAAGGGAGTGTTTCATGCAAGGATGGGCTCAATAAAGGACAGAAATGGTACGGACCCAACAGAAGCAGAAGATATTAAGAAGTGGCAAGAATAGAAGGAAAAACTATACAAAAAAGATCGTCCAACCAAGATAATCATGATGGTGTGATCACACACCTAGTCAAGTGGGCCTTAGTAAGTATCACTAGGAACAAAGCTAGTAGAAGTGATGGAATTCCAGTTGAGCTATTTCAAATCCTAAAAGATGATGCTGTCATGTACGGCAAAACCAATACAATATTGTAAAGTAATTTGCCTTCAATTAAAATAAATAAATTTATATTAAAAATAAAAAAATAAAAGTTTAAAAAAAAAGTGCTGCACTCAATATGCCAGCACATTTTGAAAACTCAGCAGTGCTCACAGGACTGGAAAAGGTTAGTTTTCATTCCAATCCCGAAGAAAGGCAATGCTAAAGTAATGCTCAAAATTCTCAAAACCATGCTTCAAAAGTATGTGAACTGTGAACTTCCAGATGATCAAGCTGGTTTTAGAAAAGGCAGAGGAACCAGAGATCAAATTGCCAGCATACACTGGATCATTGCAAAAGCAAGAGAATTCCAGAAAAATATCTATTTCTGCTTTATCAACTATGCCAAAGCCTTTGATTGTGTTGATCACCAAAACTGTGGAAAATTCTTAAAGAGATGGGACTACCAGACCACCTGACCTTCATCTTGAGAGACCTGTATGCAGATTAGGAAGCAACAGTTAGAACTGGTCATGGAACAGCAGACTGGTTCGAAATAGGAAAAGGAGTACGTCAAGGCTGTATATTGTCAACCTTCTTATTTAACTTATATGCAGAGTACATCACGAGAAACGCTGGGCTGGATGAAGCACAAGCTGGAATCAAGATTGCTGGGAGAAATATCAGTCACCTCAGATATGCAGATGACACCATCCTTATGTCAGAAAGTGAAGAAGAACTAAAGTGCCTCTTGATTAAAATGAAAGAGGAGAGTTGAAACTGTTGGCTTAAAGCTCAACATTCAGAAAACGAAGATCATGGCATCTGGCCCCATCACTTCATGGCAAATAGATGGGGAAACAGTTGAACCAGTGACAGATTTTTTTTTTTTTTGGGGGGTGGTGCTCCAAAATCACTGCAGGTGGTGACTGCAGCCATGAAATTAAAAGACATTTACTCCTTGGAAGAGGAGTCATGACCAAACTAGACAGCATATTAAAAAGCAGACATTACTTTGCCAACAAAGGACCGTCTAGTCAAGACTGTGGTTTTTCCAATAGTCACGTGAGAGTTGGACTATAAAGAAAGCTGAGCACCAAAGAATTGATGCTTTTGAACTGTGGTGTTGGAGAAGACTTTTGGGAGGCCCTTGGGGTGCAAGGAGATCCAACCAGCCCATCCTAAATAAAATCTGTCCTGAAGGTTCACTGAAGGGACTGATGCTGAAGCTGAAACTCCAAGACTTTGGCCACCTGATGGGAAGAGCTGATTCATCTGAAAAGACCCTGATGCTGGGAGTGACTGAAGGCAGGGGGAGAAGGGGACGACAGAGGATGAGATGGTTGGATGGCATCACCGACTCAATGGACATGGGTTTAAGTAAACTCTCAGAGCTGGTGATGGACAGGGAGGCTTGGCATGCTGAGGTTCATGGGGTCACAGATGTTCGGACATGACTGAGTGACTGCACGGACTAGCTGACTGAATGACCTTCAAAACTGTGAGCCAACATACTTACATTCTTTAATTCACCAAATTTGTGGTATTTTGTTATAGCATTCCAAGGAAACTATTACGGCAATTATAGTATAAACATTGTTCAGATTATCTTTTTTTTTTAATTTTCATGTTTACCTGAAATTTTGAAGAAAATATAATTAATGTGGGAATTTAGGAATCAATTTTTTTCATAATTTTAGAATTACTGAAGAGAGGTCAGAAAATGTTTACACCTGTAGCAAGTACCCACATATCTGTGTGGATACAGTTTTCCATTTTTTCACATTAAAGATGTTTTGGCAGAAACATTTGAGAAGTAGGATACTGAAGTATTAAAGTCCCATAATTTAAATCATGAAGGGAAATATTTTACCTCATTGCATATCTTTAACCAATTTTTGTAAGTTTAAGTTAATTAAGGAGCATAAAGAATACTCTTCAGAATACAAAGAAAAGTGGGGTGAAATAGAATCAGTTCAGTTCAGTTCAGTCGCTCAGTCGTGTCTGACTCTTTTGACCCCATGAATCGCAGCACGCCAGGCCTCCATGTCCATCACCATCTCCCGGAGTTCACTCAGACTCACGTCCATCGAGTCGGTGATGCCATCCAGCCATCTCATCCTGGGTCGTCCCCTTCTCCTCCTGTCCCCAATCTCTCCCAGCATCAGAGTCTTTTCCAATGAGTCAGCTCTTCTCATGAGGTGTCCAAAGTACTGGAGTTTCAGCTTTAGCATCATTCCTTCCAAAGAAATCCCAGGGCTGATCTCCTTCAGAATGGACTGGTTGGATCTCCCTGCAGTCCAAGGGACTCTCAGTAAGGTTTGATAAATAACCACTAAATCATAGGAACTGCCAAACTCCTTCATATACTACATGTTGTCATCTCATTTAATTATTATCATAATCCTAAATGTAAGCATGTGTTGGTATAAGACTAAAAATAATTATTTATTTTATCTGGGTTGGTAATTTTTGATTCAGCATTAACAAATGAAAAAAACTCACTATTACTAAAGTTCTGTTCAAAATCATGATATCAGACAGAAACATTTTAATTGAGTTAGTTTAGTGAGTAAAAAATATCTAAAACAGGATCCATCTAGATGAATTCAGTAAGCTGAGAATACGTAAGTGGATAAAAGCTGAGAAGTAGGATAAAATAAAGAGCAAATTTTCCCATATTCATGCTTCTGCACTCATCATACTTGATACCAATGGGATAAACAGCCTTTGACAGCAGAATAGAAAAAAAATCCTTCTTCTTTAGCGTGACTTCCTCCAGAGAAAGTCATAATTACGTATTTCTAATACATAGTCTGAGATACACATATTATGGAAACTGTGATTACAGGATCAAAAAGTGTTTGAAAATCAATGATAGATCTATGAGTGTTCTCCTTTCCTTCTGGAGAGTCACAGTGAATATCACCAATTTATAAGCCCTGAAAATCTGTTAGGTTAAAAAAAAATCTTGTTTATTGTTATCAACTTATCCTAAATGTATTTGGCCATGTATTCTTTTTTTTCATCTAACATTGGTTTTCCAGAGGAACTCACATTGTATACAATTGGCAGCTCAGTCATTTTTGACAACATGCAGTAAGAAAGATTCAGAGGACAGTACTGACCAGAAGTTGTAAAAAGCCAAAAGTAAGCATGATATCTCTAGATTTCTGCTATTCAGTATATATCTTAATAAACAAAGCCATGGCAAATTTATAGTACAATGATTTTTAAGGCTTTCATGTCTATAACGAGCCTAAGGTACAAAAATCAAGAAGGGCAACACAGTTAATTATTTTTAAGAGATTAAAAGAAACTGATATAAAACAAAAATACCCAAGACACTCCTGTATTCTGTCCTCTGGAAACAGCATGAAAGCTGCTTCATAAATTTATAAAACAAAGACATCTGACCACCCAAATATAATATAAGGTTTAACTTCTCTTTCTCTTTCCTTCCCTTCTTCTTAAAAAGGAAAGATGAATTCAATTAGCACTCTATAGGCTTAAAATCTGGCAAAACTATATAGTGACTTTTTAATTTTTCTAACATAAAAAAAAAAGATCAAAATACAGTTTCTCAAATTAGATGCACTTACCAAAAGTAAGATGTTATTTTTCCCCTGTAGTTTAATCTGGCACGTCAGTAACAAATTTTTGTTATTAAAACACTGAACTTCACAGGCAACAGCCTAATTAAAAACCTTTTGTCCCATTCTGGCCCAAAGAGGCATTACCACCTAAATTTTCTCCAAGCTTGATAGTATACTCAACACAGTATATTGAGTAGGAAAATAAAACAAAGTCTAAAACAGAACCTAAGATACAATTTCGCACATCTGTTCCTGTGGGTGTTCTTTCATTCTTTCTCATTTATAATTAATGAAAAATAATGGTGCTGACACAAGTTAATTACTATGAAAAATTACAGTTTATGCTATTCATTATAATAATGGCAAATTACTTGAGATTTTCAAACACTGTTCCTAAGCAATTAGAAGTGTTCATAAGGAGTTCACCTGTGAAATTTTTTCATCTGCGTTTGCATTCTGTGAAGTGAAAGAACACCCAATGTTTTTCATTAGCAGCAGAGATAACACAGCAAGAGATATTAATCATAGAGCCCTGTACCTGGGAAAACATTTAAAACAAATTGGGATTGTGTAGCTGAAACAGAGGTCAAAACAATACACAGAGATATTTATTACAACTAAATTTTCTTAACAGGTTCAAAGGGACTATTAAATCTGTTTCATTTAGTAACAATTTGGTATAGCTAATTAGAATTACTATCTTGTCCTAGTTTACCAAAATATTACATTACTGATTTAAAAATTAGAATTAATATATTTCTAATTAGCACATGCAAATTAGGGGATTGTCCCTTCTCAAACTTGCTTTTCTTATAAATCCATATATTGTAACACTAATGCAATAGTCCTTGGGTTATTAAGAATAACTTATGACTAAAAAATACTAATTAGGCTTAATATGCCTGTGTAAATGAGCTAAGTGAAAAACATCCCTGTGAAATATTTGGTTTGCTGTAGTTTCAATAATAACATAAACAGAGTGGAATTCATTTTTTCTTGCTTAGCTCAGTGACAATGTTGCTGTATATATACACTTATTTTGTTTTGCTTTTTTAATTTTTCATTCAACAGAATACAGAAAAAAAGTAAAATATTTCAAAACAGCGGGAAACGACAAATCATTTTTAATATTATGAACTCTGTATATTAATATTATAAATTAGTTTCTATATAGTAGGTCCTTCTTCATGAAATGGCTTTCTCTTTTATGATTACAAGCTCATCAGTCCAACAATATGAAAAATAATCATTTAATATATATTTTCTCTAATGGCACTAGGGTAAAGCATCTTTATTTGCATATAAATAATTTTATAATGTCTTTCCTAAAAGTTTTGAATTGTGCAACAGCTCCTGGATAAGAGTCCCTGTGTTTCAAAACTCCAATCCTTGGAGTTCAAAATTGAATAATATATACAATGCTACCTGTTATTACTTCAAAAATAATATATATTTCATTTGTACTTCCTAAACTCTTTCCAAAATACAAGTAAGATGCAATTTAATCATCAAAAAAAGTTTAGACTTATCTACCAGCTTTATAAAGCAAATCCTAGAAACTCAGACAATCAAGAAATTTTGCAATACAGTATTTACTTTAAATGAAATTAAATCTGAACCCCAGCTGATCAATCTGCCATGTTGAGAGCACTTGGTTTAAGACATTGGAAAAGTTGTTCAAGGATTTGAACAACTGGTGGGATGGCTTTACTATTGTCAAAAATCAGAAAACAGCTGCAAGTCTCCAATACATAATAGTCAGACTGCCATGGTCAGTACTGAAGTCTCTGTGACCTCAGAAAGTGGCGATAACCATTCCCTGAAAGATGGGGGCCTGGGAGTTTTGAAGAAATCCTCCCATGTAGCTCTACGTTGGTGGGAAGCCTGGGCTCTGGAGGAGCGGAGGCCTCCACTCACCAGGACACTAGCCCTTGTACTTGACTGCATCCTAAAGAAAAAGATGCCTTTTCTAATACGAGTGAAGTGACCCTGGGTATGGGCAACAGTTGTGGCAAAGCTCCCTAAGCATGCCACACAAAAGCTTCCCTTAAAGTCCTGCTCTGTCCAAGTTGCCACTACAGATCATGATACAGGGCTTTGCTTTTGGGAGCGCCTGAACATGCTTGCTTCCATCCCAGACTTGTGAGCCATCCGTTTGCTTTCCTCCAGAAGCATCCATAATGCCCTTCCGCACAATGCATTAGGATTTGTTTACACACACACACACACACACACACAAAGTTCTGGCTTTCAGCTTTTCCACATAAACCTCACCAGAGACCATTTAAATATTCAATAAATTTTTCTTTCACTAAGAAAGCAAATGCTTTCCTCATGAAAGCTACATACTGCACAGATATATTAAAGGAGTTGAATAAGGTAGAAAGAGGACTGGAGAGAAGGGAGCTCACGTGTATAGACTGCTGTGTTTCAGGTGCTTGGTATTATTTACCTCTTCTAATATCTTCACTCTCCTTTCCGTGTCATAATTCTTTTTCATTTTTTTGAAGACAAGGAAACTAAAATTCAGAAAAATGAATGAATGAATTAACCAAATCAATTTATGCCTTGTTGCTAGGAACACAACTTCCACTAAACTGTGTTTTTTCTCAAACTCCACAACATTTTCTCTTTACCAGGGTTCCCAAAATTTAATTATTTGTTTTATACAAAACTCAACAATTTCACCATGACACGGGACTACTGAATATCTCATACGTTTCCCAGTTGCTAAGTGGAGAGTCACAGTAGCCTTTCCTGGAATGTACTCTCATCCCGTGGACTGACGACTTATCCATAAGTCAGAACCAACCAGTTGCATAGAAAAGACACCCGTCTGACTCTGTTGCTCCAGAACCCCTCTGCAGTCTATGGAATTTAAATACCCCTGAAAGAGATCATAATTGCAAAGAAAAGAAAGAAAAGTCAAGCCCTCCATTTTCCAGATCCTCTGAATTTCCTCTTTTTTTTTTTTTTGAGCGACACACCTTATACCACGTTAGAGTTGAAAAGTTGAATCATAGTTTTCGAGATTAGGAGTCTAGGTAGTAAGATTTGGAAAACTGAGAAACAAATTCCTCAATCATTTCATAAACAAAGAAGAAGGAGACTCTAGAAAGAAGTGAAAAACAATACAGTGAGGAACTTAAAATATCGGATTAAAACAGCAGACTCACTGGATGGGCACAGAGCCTAGAAGAGGCACATGCTTTTATAGCTGGTGTTAACAAAGGTTGGCACTAGGAAGCAGGGGCCAGAGTATGGGAAAAACAGGGCTAGCAGAGAGGGCCAGATGCCTGGTGAGAGGTCAGTGTGGGGTGTGTTAATGGAATAACCTGCTGAAAGCAGATGAAGGTCTGGCAGAGTTAAAAACTTGAGCAGAGAGGTACACTGCATCAGGGTGAAGGACCAGGAATGGGAGGTTTGAAAAATCTTTAAAGAGCTGAAGAATAGGAAGCAAAACCAAAAGTTTAAAGACAGGAATGCCGAGAGCAGAGTTGCTGAGAACTGTGAAGCTATATGGGAATTCCCAATGGCTCAAGAGGAAAAGAACCCATCTGCAATGCGGGAGACACAGGAGACACAGGTTCGACCCCTGGGTCGGGAAGATCCCCTGGAGGAGGAAATGGCAACCCACTCCAGCATTCTTGCCTGGGAAATCTCATGGACAGAGGACCTTGGTGGCCTAGAGCCCATGGAGTCACCAAGAGTGGAAAAGGACTGAGCAACTAAGCTTGCATACAGGAAGCTGTTCTGGTGGGCTTACGTCATTGAGCAAGACGACAGCTACTTCCAGAAAAATACCGGGACCCGTTAGGTAGAAAGTCAGGCATGAGCAAAAATGGGCAGCCTAGATGACCTCTAAATTCCACCCCAGACAGGCCCTAAGACAGCCCAGGAGAGCTCACAGATATGCTGCAAAAGAACCACAGAGATTTTTCCAATGATGCGTGCAACCGAGGCACGTAGTGGATAGAAACTAACCACAGGCGCTTCTCCAACTCTGGCACACGCGCCCCTGATGCACAGCTGGGTCCTCAAGTGACTTTAGGCAGCTAGGAGCCTATTAAGGGTTCCCAAATATTCTACGCATACATATATATATGATTTTAACAGAATGAGTTATGGGAAAGTACATAGTACAGCCTGTTGTTATGTAACATGAAACTGTTGGTCGAAACTGTCAGTCCATGCCTGCCTCGATGAATATGTGAAAACCCTGTCTTGAAAAATTCTGTAACTCATTCTGGTTCCAGTGCTTCTCTTGGCTTGGCCTGCCTCTCTCTTGTGTTCTTCCTGTTCTTTCTTCAGTGTACTTGTTTTTGCAATGACTGAGAAATGCCTGATATATTTGATTGCAACTTTTCATAATCTAATTAAATATGAGACTATTATTTAAATGTAAAAATTAAACACAGAAAAAATGAAGGAAGGCAGAAAATGAAGGATGGAACAAACAGGAAAAGGGAGGAAGGAGGAAAAGAAAGGAGAGAGGGAGAAAAAAGGAAGAGATAGGTAAAGCAGTAAGTTTACCTATGTAAATAACAGGAGATAAGGCTTTAATTATTTGTAAGGCAAAAATTAGACTCCTAATTACCTGAATTTCAATTTTAGACTAAGTATTCAATTTTAAAAGATTAGCAAGTAACCTGTTTCACTTTGTTGGTATCAGTTGCATGGAAGAAAAAAAAATGTATTGAACTCAATAATATATTACTGCTGAATATACTATTCATTTTGGTTTTCAAAAGAAGAATGCTTAGGCAAATACATAAGGTTGAAACAGAGGACTGTTATCAGTTCTGTATAAAGCTGCCTTGAGTAAAACAGTTGAGCTCATGCATGGCATCTAACACACCTTCATGACACTAATGATTTTACTCCATTTTCCAAGGTTTCGCTAAGAGAATGACTACTGAAACTTTGTTCTAACCAGTCATACTCTATTTGGGATAATTCATTTCAGTTCAGTTCAGTTCAGTGGCTCCATCGTGTCCAGCTGTTTGTGACGCCATGCACTGCAGCACGCCAGGCCTCCCCGTCCATCACCAACTCCCGAGTTTACCCAAACTCATGTCCTTTGAGCTGGTGATGCCATCCAGCCATCTCATCCTCTATCATCTTCTTCTTCCCCTGCCTTCAATATTTCCCAGGATCAGGGTCTTTTCAAATGAGTCAGCTCTTTGCATCAGGTGGCCAAAGTATTGGAGCTTCAGCTTCAACATTAGCCCTTCCAATGAACATTTAGGACTGATCTCCTTTAGGATGGACTGGTTGGATCACCTAGCAGTCCAAGGGACTCTCAAGAGTCTTCTCCAACACCTCAGTTCAAAAGCAACACTTCTTCAGTGCTCAGCTTTCTTTATACTCCAACTCTTACATCCATGCATGACTACTGGTAAAACCATAGCCTTGACTAGATGGATCTTGTTGACAAAGTGATATCTCTGCTTTTTAATATGCTGTCTAGGTTGGTCATAACTTTTCTTCCAAGGAGCAAGTGTCTTTTTATTTCATGGCTGCATCACCATCTGAAGTGACTTTCAGTTCAGTTCAGTTCAGTTCAGTTCAGTCGCTTAGTCATGTCCGACTCTTTGCAACCCCATGAATCACACCACACAACCCTGTCCATTACCAACTCCCGGAGTTCACTCAGACTCATGTCCATCGAATCAGTGATGCCATCCAGCCATCTCATCCTCGGTCGTTCCCTTCTCCTCCTGCCCCCAATCCCTCCCAGCATCACAGTCTTTTTCAATGACTGAGCTCCTCCCATGAGGTGGCCAAAGTATTGGAGTTTCAGCTTTAGCATTATTCCTTCCAAAGAAATCCCAGGGCTTATCTCCTTCAGAATGGACTGGTTGGATCTCCTTGCAGTCCAAGGGACTCTCAAGAGTCTTCTCCAACATCACAGTTCAAAAGCATAAATTCTTCAGCCTTCTTCACAGTCCAACTCTCACATCCATACATGACCACAGGAAAAACCATAGCCTTGACTCGACAGACCTTTGTTGGCAAAGTAACGTCTCTGCTTTTGAATATGCTATCTAGGTTGGTCATAATTTTCCTTCCAAGGAGTAAGCGTCTTTTAATTCATGGCTGCAATCGCCATCTGCAGTGATTTTGGAGCCCCCCAAAATAAAGTCTGACACTGTTTCCACTGTTTCCCCATCTATTTTCCATGAAGTGATGGGACCAGATGCCATGATCTTAGTTTTCTGAATGTACTTAATGTCATGTAATTGTACACTTTCAAATGGTATACTTAACATAACATGCATTTTACAATGCAAAATCTACATTTACAAAGCTGACATTATCACCTCTATTCTCAACCTCCCACACACCCCAAATTTGTGCTCTTATATTTCCTGTCTTTGGACATTTATTACTAGTCTTATTATTTACCTAGTAGCCCATGCCAGATATCCGAGTCATCTCTGAAAATGCTCTTTCATTCTCCCACTTAACAATCAGTCATGAAGCTCTGTACTTTCTCCCTCATTAATAAAACGTTAACTTGGAATAGTCCTCTATCACTCTCCCCAAAGCTTCTACTTAAGTTCAGGCCACCATTATTAGCCTCATAGTCTCCAGCAGTTTTGTACTTTCCCACCTTCCATCTAAACCCCACTTCAACTGACTCTTCTTCATCTTGCCAGAGTGACTTATCATTTTGCTTAAAAACCCGCCATTGCCTTTAGGATAAATTCTTCATGATTTGGCCTCTGTTTACTTCTCTGTTTTATCTCTAACCATTGTCCTACACAAAGCCAAAATGCAGTGATATAAGCTTCCTGCAATTTCCAGCTCATCACCAGCGATTTTTTTTTTTAAACCCAAGTGCACATATCACTCCAAACCCCTAGAACTTCATTTCCCTCTGTTTAGACTTGGCTAAGTTCTACGGGAAAGACTGAATTTACATCATCATGCTCAGGAAGCCTTTCAGATGCTCCAAAGATGATGCCCTTATTATGAGCTTCTATGTTTACTCATATCTTAATATTATACTTTAAGTTGAAGTCATCTGTCTCCTTTAAAGACCACATTATCCTTGATGGTAGGGACTACATATCAATGCATCTCCAGTACCTAAAACAGTACATAGCATGTGGTATGTTCTAAATAAATATTTTTAAATGAACAAGTGATGCCCTAGTGAATAATAGGAACCCTGATATCAGAAGTTACACAACTTTCCAGTGACTTCCTATCTTCCTCTGATTAAAAGCCAAAGTCATTACAATGGGCTACAGAGTTCTGACTTCATCTCCTGGTATTCTCCCCTTCATTCACTCAGTTCCAGCAACCCTCTGAAGCCTTGACTGGAAAAGCATTTCAGTCAAGGAGCCATTTAGGCACATGCATTAAGGAAGGAACTAAAATACAATGAGCCTCCAGCATGTGCTAGGCACTTTGATGTGTCATATCACAGGATCCTCACAATCACTCTAGGACAAAGGCAATACTACCTCCATTTCCATGGACTGAGTAAAATATTGGACAATGACAGCTACACAGACTAAGCCTAAGAGTAGATTTTGAATCCGAACAGAGGGATAACTTCCTTGGAAAGAGTCCACAGTGGTGACTTTTCCTCCCCTAGATATCTTGTATGCTGGTTATTCTGTTTGCTGAGCCTCCCTCCAGCCAACTCCCTCTGCCCTGCTCTGGGAAGCTGACCTCAATGAACGACATTATCCAAACTACCTTGTCCCAGGCTCCTGTCTGGGTTTTGTCAATTGCAGGTACCAGCTGGAGACCAGAGGGCAAGAACAGAAAGGTTAGGGGATTTATTTCTCTACTTTCCTGCTGCCTTGTCTAAGTCCTTATAACGGCTGCTTAACACTTACGGCTATAGCTTCCTGTCAGTCTCCCAAATTGTAGGTCTCACTGGGCCCTAGTAACAACACTCCCCTTTCTTACCCTTGAGGCCTAGGAGTGCTACTGATTCACCACTGTTGGGTTTCATAATTTCTTTTTAGTTTTTGTTAACAATGATCATACGTCTGTAAATCATCCTTTGGTTAATCTCAATTAAATTCTTTTGAATCCACTAATTATTTTCCTATAAGGACTCTTGACTGATACACTAGAAAAACAATAAATGGCATGTTCTTCTCCTTTGTTCTTCCACTCATTAAATTTCCAGTGTCTTCAATCAAGTCTCTTTCCTTTCCTCTTATCTGAAGCTTCCCATCCTTCCACATCTACTTGGTGTCCCAAGAAGTCTAAGCATTCTGTTACCCACAGAGCAACACTGCTGTTACTATTCTGCTGAATCTCAAGTGACATTGGCACTCTGTTGTCCTTGTAGTTCTAAGACTGGTTGGCTCTGTTAGTCTGACCATCCTAGCAAGACAATAAACTCATTGCAGGGAAATTGAGCAATTTTAATTTCCAAACAAACAAATTTTACCCCAAGAGAACCTTAGACTTTACCTTGTCTAAAGTGAAAGTCACTCAGCCATGTCGGACTCTTTGTAACCCCGTGGACTGTAGCCTGCCAGGCTCCTCTCTCCATGGAATTCTCCAGGCAAGAATACTGGAGTATATAGTCATTCCCTTCTCCAAGGATCTTCCTGACCCAGGGATTGAACCAAGGTCTTCTGCATTGCAGGCTGACTCTTTACTGTCTGAGTCACTAGGGAAGCCATGTTATCACTCAGTCATGTCCAACTCTGTGTGGCCCCACGGACTATATGGCCCACCAGGCTCCTCTATCCATGGAATTCTCCAGGCAAGAATACTGGAGCGAGTTGCCAATCCCTTCTCCAGGGGATCTTCCCAAACCACTGATCAAACCTGGGTCTTCCACACTGCAGGCAGATTCTTTACGGACTGAGCCACCAGGTAAGACTTCACCTTGCCTAACCACCTTACTTTACAGATAGGAAGGTTCAGGCTCACACAGGGAAAGACTCTCACAGCTACACAGCTGCAGGCTTGGGTTCACCATCTAAACTCTGCCTACTATTCCACCAGGCTGTGATACTGCACTGGGTACCTAATAGGCACTCAATATTGCCCAGACTGGGTACCTAATAGGCACACAATATACTCACTCCTAAATTCATATGGGCTTTGCTTTGTTCAATACTAGGCTCCATGCCTAGATGAGTATCTGGGTGCATATGACACACACAGCACATATTTATTGATTTTGAATCCAGGACACAGAATGACAAATTCCTTGGAAGTTATCAGAGCTCAGAAGATCATCTGTAATAATGATAATAATCCCTTATACAAAGAAAATGTATAGTTTTCAAAGTGCTTTCCAATTTTAAAAAGCCCATTTGATCCCTCTGAGGTAAACACAGCAGGTATACATAGTCTGTTTAACAGATGCCAGTAACAGCCTCTGAAAGGTTCAGTCAAGGTCCCCTGACTAGTATGTAGCAGAGTGGAGACTCCTGTTCAAGTTTTCTGACTCCTACTTCCCTCCACTACTCCATGTTGCTTCTTTAGCTTAGCCATGCTGCTTCAAGAAAGGGGGCGGGGTTCATTCACAGAGCTAGCCCAAATAGTCACAATGACTAGGTGAATTACACACTTATGCTGATAGAAATGATTTCGCTTTTAAAAAAAATCCACTTAAAGGTACTTCTATTCCATTTCTGATTAGATATAGTCTGCAGGATACCTCTAACTCTTGATACTACAGGGCTTGTTATTTTCCACAGAGAGGACAGTTACCATCTGTGTGGTCTGGAGTGAAAGAGACAGCACTTTTGAGACCTCACTTTCAGTACAGACCAAAGTCAGGCCCTTTTAAAACCAGGTGTTTAGAGAAACAGCATCTTGTTTCTCAGCCTGATCCCACCAGAGAGGAGCTGTCACATGATTTCTTCAAGATTAAATGCAACAGGAAGCCATCTGAAGTTTTTCTGACTGAATTCTCTTATAAAGAACTCTTTAATACAGATTTCACCCTGGGTTTTAACTACTAGTATGATCTCTGATACTAATCAGGGTATCACAGAAACCAAAGATAACCTAAACATATATGCAGCCTCTTTGGATTTGTTTCCTTTAAGAGCTCAGAGTATGGGTACAGAAAATTACCCAAAGTCTTACATCAGGGATTACAAACTCAAATGCCTCCCAGGCACCAGGTAAATAATGTAAAACCCAGTAAGACAAAATAAGGAATGGAGTCTACTCAGTGCTTTTTGGCGGGGGTGGGGGTGGGGGGGCAGGCATTACTTGTGGCATGCAGGATCTTAGTTCCTGGGCCCATTCCTCCTGCATTGGAAGCAAAGTCTTAACCACTGGATCACCGGAGAAGTCCCTGGAGTCTATATACTGTAGAAAACTAATTTGCTAGATGCTTCTGAGCTCCAACCACCTGTCATTTTTTGGGTTGTTTTTCCAGTTTTCCCCCCAAAGCAGGAAATATGCATTTTTAAAATGTTAAATTTTTAAGTTAGTTACTAATTCAAATATGGAAGTCTTTTGTAGGCTATCAGCCAGAGTTTGACTTTTCCTTATGGGGTAGGTTTCCTGCTCCATATGAAAGGAATGATAGCAAACGTGCCACTTTCAAGTCAAATATGGTATAGGATTCATGGCTTCCTTCTCAGAGACTCTGTGGACAGTGCTGGAAAAGTGGACAGAAAACTCCTTTAGGAGGAATGTACCTTGACTGGGGGATATCTGCTTTATTAACAAGACAAACAGATACCCTCTGGAAGGAATTTGTGGGGGAAGATCCCCTCTGGTAGGTATCTGGGCAGGTAAGTCTCTGAAGCATCTAGGAAACCCATATACTCCAGTATGGGGATGCGGAGGATTGGGAGAACAGTTTACAAGAAAGCATACAGACAGACAGCTACTGGGAAATAGAGTGCGATACGAGGGGTACAAAACCTCTCCTCGGGCGCCACCTTCGGGCCTCTTTCTCACCATCGCTCCGCAGCCGTCGACTCCGGGGAATGACCGCCATCTTAACGCACCTTTCTGCGCAGGTGCCCGGGAGCCCCACGAACCAGCCGAGAGAGAGCCCCGCCTCCCGCCACACCCCTCCTCCCCAAGCCCGCCGCCCACCGCGCCCCCTTTCTCAGAAATCTGCCCTTTCCCCTAGCTGTGTTAGGCTCCTCCGCTTGTGACTGCAGAGACGAGGAAAGAGCCGCTGTTCTAAATCTATCATTATACTAGAAAGTCATTTCTACAGCTTTCCACACTTTACCNACTTCATCATTGCTCCTCTGAGACAGAATCCGGAGAATGGTCACGCCTGTCTCATCCATGTGGATCTTCCGGCCCAAGGGGCACCAGCAAGCACAGCTGCCCTTGGCTGCCACATCCCTCAGAGGCATCACAGCCAGCCCCAGCACACGGTCCTCCCGGGCAAAGCAGTAATCCTTCACGCATATCTGCAACTCATAGGCTTCTGGCCCCTCTTCATTTCCCAGGAGGCTGTGAGCACAGGGTAGATGGAAGATAGGAGACCAAGGATGAGGGCGTCCTCAAATGAATTCACCCCAGCCACCATCCAGCCCATCCCTTCTCTCCTCTCTTAATTCTTACTCCACAGACCAGCCCCATCCCAAAGTCTTTTAGATCCCCCAACCATAACTTACAAGTGAAACGTCTCGTTGTACTTGGGAGCCCAGTTGTTACTTTTTGACTTGGTTGTGAACTTCCTCTTTTTATCACTCTGGTGAGGGCCAACCATGGTGACTTCGACAAAGGGCCGGAACATGCCTGCTGTCTGCCACTTGAGGTCATTGGCAGCCACTACTACACAAACATAGAAACCTGTGAGGCAACCCATCATGCATTCCCAGTTCTTGAGCCCCCAAGTGGGAGTCCCCTGGGAGGAGGGCTAAGCTGAAGGACTGGGATAAACAGTCCCTGCCTTTGACTGATGGGGCCACTGGGCAAGAAAAGGTCTCAAGCCTGTGCATCCATGCCACTCACCTTTCACTGTGACCTTGTGCTCCCCAGTTCCAGGATGTGTAAACAAGTCCACCTGAATAGAGACTTCTCCCACAGGATCATCCACACCAGACCCTGGCAGGCAGAGGGACAGATGGTTCCCTACTGGAGAACTTGAAGACTCTAGGCCCAGTTACTCCAGGTAAAACCAAGAGCCGGGAGGCTACTATCCTGCACCCTAAAGCAGGAAGCAGTCACCCACAGAAGCTATGGGGATGTGAGCCACGGGGAAAGGAAAAGAAAGGGGATGAAGAATGAGGCTGTGTATAAAAATACAAGTCAGGGTGACAACATTTTAGATGAAACTTCTTCCAAAACTACAACTGGAATCTCTCAGGTTCTCCAAACTTCTCTTATCTGCTGGGCTGAAGAATTTTTCATTGAAAGATGTTGGGAAAGGAAAGTGCTGCCATCCTATATTTTTGTCTGAGAATTGTGTCCACCCCATGGTTTCTCAGCAGAACAATGCGGATCCCATTTAGCCCAAAGCAGCACCTTCCCACCTATGGGCTGCCCTGCACACAGTGACTTCTTCCTATTCAAACCTGGACCTCTCCACACACAGCTCCCCAGTGCCCCCTGGCCAGTCTGCAAGCTCCCCTCAGTAGAGGCTTCACTTTATTTTGGGAAAACCCCAGTACCCTGCACCCCATATAAAATTTTTTTTGTCCTCAGATGGAGCGGGGAGGGGGGGAATTCTGAAGACAACTATTGTTAACCCCATCTCGGACTGTACAAACACACTGCCTCTATCTCTGAGACTTGGGACAGAACTTCTGACCTTTGACATCTGGTTCCCTCAGCCCCACCTGAAGCAGCTCATTCTAGTTCACAGGGGACAGTGTTAGCCCATATTAGATTCACATCTGCATGGTGTATAACGTACCCTTTTCCGGCTGAATGTCCTCATTAGCAGTAAACCTAATACCTTTCCCATCATGCACTGAGTGAGGACAGGCAAGTCAAGAGGTAGCAGCGGTAGGACAGAGAAAGAAGAATTAGTTAGAGTCTAAGAAGTTCACAGGCATTCAGAGCAGCTCTACATATATTCTGAGGGAGCACAGGGAAGGAGCAGAGTGCAGAGAGAAGTCTAAGAACTGGGGTCAGTGAATGCTCCAAATTATACTTAACAGTTTGCACATCAACCAAATCACAGACAGGCAGTAGAACATACAGCAAGTTTCTGAGACCAGCGGGACACAATAGAGAAAGCTGTAGGCTCTAATCTCCTAGGCTCTAAATGACAAAGCAGTGGGTAAAACACACACACACAACTGCAGACTCCCTGTGGTCACCACCCCTGCCTGGTCTTACTTCCTATGTGCCCAGTCCAGCCTCGCCTCATCTTTATATCTAGCTCAAAGCTCAGTGTCTCTGAAAACCCTTTTAGATTAACTCCTAGCCTCTCTGATGTTATGGGCCTTTACACATACTCATCTCTGTGAAAGATCCCCCTATCTTGCTGAGCAAGACTCATAACTCCTTTTGCTCTTTCTTCTCACTCTGGGCTTGAAATAAGAACACACAGGTGGAAAATGAAACAGTATTGCAGGTTCCTCTGCATTTCTTCACCTTCCATCAACCCCATCCTAACTGGTTAGATCCCCTCCCTCTTCCAATCTGGGTCATTCACAGCTCAGTAAGGCTTAAGCCTTCCCACCCCCAGGCCCCTGCCAGGTTCACTCCTCCAGGCAGCATGCCTAGGTTTCCCTGGAAGGAGCAATTAATGATTGCACCTTGAAGGTCCTTCCCAGGAGGACCTCCTCAGGATCAGGGTCTGAATTTCAGTCTGAGCTGTTTGTGCAGATGTGTTTTGTTATGGATGGGCCTGCCTGGAGACAGGGAGGGGTTCTGAGAACTGGAAATCGCTGGGAGGGAACCAGCTGTCTGGGTGCCCCGTGCACTAGCATCACACATGAGGCTGGAACCTCAGGTCTGTACAGCCCTGTGATCCGTACCCTCCTTTCAAGTGCTCCCACAGCTCACCCCTCTTAGTCTTCTTCTCACCCACACTGGAGAATATGGGAAATCTTCGGCTCCCAAAGCTGTAAGACTTCATAAGTATCTTAACCACTCATTCTCAAGGCTTCCTCATACATTTTCCCTATCAAACAGGGTATCCTTCTTGAGGTCAACACACATGCACTGGCCAGATGATGTTGGGCAATGAAAGCTCAGGCACATCTCCCAGATCTCTGGGATTCCTATCTGGTATGAGTCTGGGGTAGGTAGGGGTAAGTATTGGGGTCCATCAAGAAAAACCTGATGTCTGTATGTGAAGGGCTTTCTGAAGAAGTACCTGGAGCCTCCCTGAGGGCTACAGGAGACTGACTCCCTAGGGGCAGAGACATAGCAGGGAGGAAAGTGGGGACCTGAAACCCTTGGGCCTTACCCTGGGCAGTCTGTGAGCGCACAAAGGTCTTGATGAGGGTGTCTGTGGTCTGTGTGTACAGAGATAGGGCATAGCGCAGGGACTGCAGATCTGGGCTCTTCTCCAGGAAGGTTTTCTTCAGCCCGTTGCCTCCGGCATGAAAGTATTGCTGAAAGACAAGAATAACTGCTACTGAGTCATCCCCCTTCAGAGAGGCAGCTCCCCAACAATGTCCTCAGAGAAAGGACATCCAAGCAGAGGCTGGAAAAGATGCCAGGAGAGGACAGGGAGTCATTCAATAAACAAGATCAGGAGTGCCACACAGCCAGGGTCACAGTCTCTCAGGTGCAGAGTCTTATGTGAGTATCTGGCAGGAGTGGTAAGGGATGGCCACACTTCTGGATGTGATGTCTGATGGATGAATCTATATGGACAGGCACAGATACGGGACAGAAGCTTTTCAGGCAGAAGCTTTTCAGTCAGAAGTGGTGCTTTACCCTTGGGAACCCTTAGAGCACTTTATACCTATGACCTACCTCTTTCCCCAGTGCCCTGAATCACAGCCCATGTGTACCTGCCTTATTACCACCTTATACCAGATGATAGTCTGGTTATCACCAAATTATACCAGATTATAAGTATCCTGATGCAGGAACCATATCTGATTCTCTCTGCATCCTTCCTAGTGTATAGTGCCTGAACACATGTTGTCTGGTCGAATAAATGAATGCATTGTAGGGGAAAAAATACCCTTTGAAACCCAAATGATTTTAAACATAAATGAAGAGGTTAGCCCGATCTGGGATATTGGATCTGGAAGATTAATTCCCAGTGGGAAATATTCCAGAATGACAATGAAGTTACTAAGTGAATTAATGTGTCCTCAGAGGCCAAGAATAAATGTTCTAGGTCTTTGGTGATTCACCTGAGGCCACACAGGAGGTACCATTTTGGTTGCTCCCAAGAGGAATGTGGACGTAACAGAGAAAGATACAGACACAAAACCCACTCTCTCCTGGATGTGGGGTGGCAACAGCCCGAGGGACCCCTAATCTGGCCGAGTGGAAGGGTAGGACCAACAGGGTAGGGAAGGAAGGCAGTCTGGAGGAGGGGGTCCTCCACCTTGATGGTGTCCAGGGCGAGGTCAAGGACAGCACACTGCTTTGGAGTCAGATTCCGTGCTTCCTCTCGCACCATGTGGTCCTGGAGCCCCAGAGAAAGCAACAATGTCAGGATAGCTTGTGGCCATCATGAAAGTCCCCCTCTTGTCAGCCCATAGCTGCATGCCCCTCTCCTTCTCCTCCTCTTCAGTCTTCAGAGCTCAGATTTCCCCCCTCCCAGGCAACCCCTGCCCCTCCCATCTGGCTGCAGAAGGACCCCACGTATCCAGAGTACCTTGAGTTTGGAAAGTTGGCTCAGCTCCTTGGCAGCAGTGAAAATCAGCTGGGTGCCCTGGGCAGAGAGAGAATCATTCAGAGCAGAGAACTGCAAACTCCATCAGGAAGCAGGAACTGGGTAAGGGAGACACAGCAGGAGGAAGTGGAAAGGAGCTGTCCTTACCGTCTGGTCAGTAAGTGGAGGCAGAACAATCATCCTTTCCATTGTGTTCATTACCACCCGCCAGAGCTCCTTCAGTACCCGCTTCAGGACCGTCTTCTCACACACAGTGGCAAAAAGTGTGAGGCTGCAGGGCCAGGCCACAGGTTAGGATGGGGTGAGTGCTCAAGAGGCCCCCTCTCTGAGCAGCTCCTCTGATTGCCTCTACCTGCTTCGTCCCTACAGGACACTGCTGGGTGCTGTACTCACTTGCCGTCCAGGAAGTCCATGAGAGGCCGGAGCACACTGTCTGCATCCTGAGTCACCGAGGCCCGTGCGTTGGGGGACGCGTTCCCTGGGCCCCGCACCTGGCTCAGGATGTCAGCCATTTGTCGCACGCACTCATCAATCCGCACCTGGAAACTACACATGTGCCCACAGTGCAGCCCTCCTCGACCCCCCAACACACGGGCCCTAAGCAGCTCCAGCTGCTCAGTCCCACCCAAGCGCACACATGGTGCAGCTCTGACAGGGCAGGCCAGCAGGAAGAGGGGAAGATGCACAAAGGTGTGCTGGGTGGAGGCCAGTGGGGCAGGGGCTCTGGGACTGGCCAGGCACCACTGGCTCTGAGGGCCGTGTGTTCTGGGGCCACTGACCTGTTTCCAAACACCATGCTGAGCTCATCCAAAACTGTATTCAGTTTCACCTGAAGCTCCTTCAGACTGTCTGCAGTTTCAGGGTCCAGCTGTATCCACAGGGGGCAGGCTTGGCTAAGCTGGTTCTCTTAGGCTTTTCTCCCCTCCTGTGCCCCGACCCCTCACTCCTAGGGCCTCTACCCCAATGCTTACTCAAATCTCTCAGCTAAAACCAGTCCAAACCCCAAGCTAAACTTCAGGTCTGGACCTAGTCAGGAAAGGGCAGAGTTCTATGGCTGAGGAGCTCGGGAACAAAGGGAGAATGCGGCAACCCTGAACCTCAGACCTACCTCCTTGCCTCCCATGGCCTCAAACATCTTCTCCAGCTGCACCCTCAGCTGCTGCATGTTGTTCATCAGGATGCAAGGCTGTGGGGACAGATGGAAGTGTTAAGTCTTAGCTCCATTCAGCATAGAACTCAATCTAGGGCCCCTGCCTCTCTCACATGACTCCAAAAACCACAGGGAATTTACAGCACATGTTATACCTGTCTCTCCCTAAGCACTGAGATCTGGAAGCAATGCTGACAGCTCTCCTTAAATGAACACTAGAAGCAAATGTTTCTGCTTTAACCCTGAATAGGGGGCCCCAGGTATTCATGGGATTACCCTTTATAACTCTCTGAATGTATTAAAAAAAAAAAAGAAAGCCTAAGCAAAGGGTCTACCTCAGTAGAGGATAGATAACCAAATAGAGGCTCAAAGGAACTCCTTATCAGTTCTTGTTATTTTGTGGCATAATCTCAAGCACAGCCCTGCTGGGAGTCACAAGTCAGGAGCATCACCCCATCCTCAGCTCTGAGGATAGTTTCAAAAGCAAAAAGCCTGGCCCTCACCATTTTCTCCTTTGTGCAGTAAGCTGGGAAGTTCTTTGATAAGATGTCTGCATATTCCATGAGCACCTTCCCGATGGTCTGAGAAGAAAGGGGAAGAGGAAGGAGAGGGGACCCTTAGCTTTCCCCATGAGGATCATACCTGGGGTCACACTTCTCCCAGAACAGTAATGACATGTACGTAAAGAGGAATCTCAAAGTAGGGGACCAATCTCCCTCTCTACCCCACTGAAACAAACCCACCTATCTGCCCCAGATTCAAGTAAAGGAGCAAGGGGTGACACCAGGCTGTACCCAAAGGCCATCACAAAGAGGGGTTGATCTCATGTCTGTAGATAGGCTGTGAGTGTCATGGAGTAAGGGGAAAAAGGTAGGAGGGTCATGGTACCTTAGCAAATCTCCTCATGTAGTGGGCAAGGATGTTGGGGTCTGGGCATTCCAATTTCCGGATGATCTCAAAGCTCTGATTGAGCTGTGTGAAGACATCCACCACAGAGCAAGAGAAGAGTGCGTGCTCTGATGTCTGCTGGAACTAAGGAAGGCCACACACAGGGTCATCATCTGCAGCTGCTACCTCGTCCCAAGTCTGTAAGGCTCTGAAGGGCTCTCTGCACAGCAAGGGTGGCTCCATGGCTCTGGACAGCCCTCCGTATGGACTCCACCAGCCAGGGACGGCCATCCCGGCTACAGCCCAGGAACTCCTGCTGACAGCTAATTGCTGGGAGTCCTGGCTAGACACCTGTGAAGTTCAAGCCCCTGACTTACCCCATCCTTCTTATCTCGTTCCAAGGCCCCACGCAGGAATTCCAAAGACACATCCTCATTCTCGTCCAGCCACTGCAGGACAAACTGCTCAAACCATCTGCAGCCAGGCAGGAAGATGGAGGGGTTGGAGCTAGTGGCTGGCAGCTGCCATGTGCCTGACAGCAAGGATTCTGGCAGTGCCCAGCCCCTGAGCCCCCCTTCCCTCTGCAGCCCCCCACATGATGACTCACGCTGGGTATTCGGGCACCTGGCCCTGGAGGGCAGGCAGATCCCGCACGTATTCATTGTGGAGCCACTTCACCTTGAAGTGCAGGTTCATGTAGTCAGCACTCTTACACAGCCTGTCTTTCTCATGCTCTGGTTGGGGGGAGAGAGGCGGGGTCAGGTACCGGCAGTGCAGGCCATGCTTCCTGAGCTTTCCCAAGGCGGATCCAGTTGGGTGGCGCTATCAGATGTCTTAGAAGAAGGGTGACTTCCCAGCACCTCCCCACAGCCATCTCCCCCTAGCAGTGAGTATTCTGCTAAAAGCCTGACCCAAATCTTCCTTTAGAGGCTAAGTCAGACACCCAGATAAGGCCCACAGTCTTCCTGTGCTGGCTTTTGGAAGTACAAGCGAGATCCTGGCCACTGGTGAAGAAGAGGAGAAAAGGATATGGGTGCTAAGGCTGACTAGTGGGGAAACGGCCCAGGACATGAGAGGGATGACGCTTTACTCTACGCTTTATCTTCCAGGGCTTTACTAATCCTAGTAGCTGAGCCATTTCCTCAGATGGACTTAAATGTAGAGATGAGCAGTTATACATGACATACATGGGTTACTGACAGCCACACAGAGACAGGGAAAACCAAAGTGGGCCCAAGCTAACAGAAAGAGCAGTTGAGCAGCCACAGTGTAACAGAATCCTGAGGTAAACTGAACGGTGCCAAAGCAGAGCTGAAACACTGGAAAATGAACTCTTGGAGGAGTATGAAATAAGTCAGTGTGGAAACCATGGAAACACAGCCAGATGAAAGAGCCATCCTGCTACAGGAAATGGGATGCTTATGTGAAAGGTTATACAGCCAAGTCTGCAGAGGCTTCTGGAAAATCTAGGATAAAGATCACCAACAGCTTGCCCAGAGTCTAGAGCACTGGCCACATCCACAGGTTTCCTTCATCTACCCCCTTTAGAGATGAAGCATTAATTTTGTTTGAATAATAAAAGCCAACTGTGTGCTTACACATAACATAATGGTGAAAGCAAGCAAAATGGGGAGAGTACTGAGTGACAGGGAGGGGAAGGTCGTTGTCCTTGGGAACACTACTGCTCAACTCCGAGTTGCCACAGGTGATGCTCCTCCATGTCAAGATAGAACAGCCAGTCTGCCCTTGTCAATCAGTACAGCAGACACCCAGGGAGGAAACGGGAGACTGGGATTCAGCCTCAAAAGGCTCCTTTGTCCCAGGAATGTTATCTCCCGGCATTGAAGGCAGCACCGCCTCAACCGGAGATTGCATTTGCAGACTCTTCTATGAAGCAGTGAGCCAGAGAAGAGGAAAAAGGAGTAAGACTAGAGGTAAAGGGACAACAACCAAAAGTGCTTACCACCCAGAAAGAGGACTTTTCGTATACGAATGACAGTGGAGGCTTGTGACAGAGCAGAGACGCCGATGAGCAATACAGAAAGTGAAAAAGTCAGGGACACCAAAGAGACCCTCCCAGGGCCTCCCCCTTCTCTTCCACCCTGCTCTACTTAAACCAGGCCAAGAACCTAGAAACATAAGAAGGAACCACCAGGAGGGCCCTCTCTCCTTTCTGGTCAACAACCCACTGGGAGAAGGGGCAGTGCTGCTCCATCCCTTCAGAGCTACCTGATTCTTTTCTTCCGGGGACCTTCAAGCTACTGCATTTGCAGAGAATTCTCACTTTCTCTGTCAATCCATAATCTGTACTCTGGCCTCAATCCCTAATTTCTAATTAAGTTCTATGGTACAAAACCTAACAGGATGAATGACGAAACACTGCTGCTGATGCTCCTGCTACTAAGTCACTTCAGCCGTGTCCGACTCTGTGCGACCCCATAGACTGCAGCCTACCAGGCTCCTCCGCCCATGGGATTTTCCAGGCGAGAGTAATGGAGTGGGTTGCCATTGCCTTCTTTGGATGAAACACTGGCCACACTTTATTCTAACAAGTCTCATGGAGTCATGCTCCAGTAGTTACTTGAGGCTGTTGTTGGGGGGAAGGGGTGTTAAGAGGGTGGTTGGTCTGTTAAAAAGGGGCAATTGAGTATCTAAACCTTCTCCTGCCCCTGACTTCCATGTTCCTCCCTCCATTCATCTTTCTCCCTGGAGAGTTCTTTCAACCTCGTAATTTCAGCTACCAGACTGCTGACGTCTCCCCCAGATCTCTCTCTGGTTCTGGTAATGTCTGTTCAAGTCTTTGATGGAACATCTCACTTTGCCTGGGTTTAACTCCAGTCACCATCTTTTGCTATCTTAACATCTTCACCTCTTGTTCAATACTGAGCATCATCTTCAAGTCTTCCTTCTTCCTATCTATTCATATCCATTTAACCCACCAATCTCTGTTAATTTCATCTCTAAAACTTCTCTGGAATTTATCCATTTATTTATAGTCAGACTTGTACCTGTCTAGCTCTCAGTACCACCATCTCCAACCTGTATTACTATAATAGTCTCCAATCCGGTCCTCCTCCAACCTATTCTCTATATAGTAGCCAGAGTAAGTGGCTTTTCTATATTAAAAATGTGGTCATGTTAATCCCTTGTTTAACCTGGGTTGACTGTTCAATGGCTCTCAACTGCCTCAGGATAGAGTCCAAAATCCTAAATACGGCTTAAAACCTCCTGTATGATCTAGCTTTATCCTGCTTCTCTGTCTTCACCTCTCACGCATCTCTTCTCCTACACTCTCAAGTGTTAATCACACTGAATTCCTGTATCCAGTTCCCGAAGCATGCCAGCTCTCTCTAGAATCCAAGTCTCTGAACATACTGTAACCTCTGCCTAAAATGTCTGTATCTCCCTTTCCTGTCACGAATGCCTTCCCTCCCCACCAGCTAAGTTCTATCATCCTTCAGGTGTCAGTCAGTATATCACCTCCTACAGAAAGCCCTCCCAGGTGCTCTTTCCAGGTCTGGGTTATACTATTCTCAGCACCCAATGCTTATTCCCTTGGTAGCACTTAAGTTTGAATTGTAACTGCCAATTTATAGGTTTGTTATCTAGACTGATCTGAGCTTCTCACCAGCTAGGACTATGCCTCATGTATCCCATTGGGGTTCCAACAACTAGCACAGTGTGTGGCACAAAGAACATACTCAATATGCTTGGTGAACAGGGTGGGGATTTACTGAAGAAACTTTCTGTTCTGTATCATAACTGGGACAGTAGTTACACAGGTGTACTTATTTGTCAAAACTCACCAAATTGTACTCTTAGAGTGTTATTTTATTTTATGCATATTATACCTCAATAAAGTTGACTTTAAAAAGGCTGAGTGAATGGTAGCATTTTAACAGCAGCAGTCAACACTATCCTTTTATCAACCAGGTCTCCAAACCCCTCCCCTTCTCTTGCCCTTTGTCATCCTGACAATCACCAAGCCCTGTCACAGCTTCCTTCCAATGTCTATCCATGCCCATTCTTCCTCTAAGTTCTCTGCTATAATTCCAGCCCATCCCCCTGCCATAAACTATCACATTGTCTGTACCCAGCTTCCAGTCTCTCCCTGTTCTGCCTGCCCCCATTTGCCACTGAGGTAAAATCTTATAAAAATGCTATTATGTTAACACTGCATCTCTGCTCATGAGCCTTTAATAAATGTCAGGCAGTATTCTAAGTATCACACATACATCTCAGCCACTTCATTAGCTCAACGAAATAGATGCCATCATCACTCCCATTTTATAGATGAATAAAAATGGGAGCTCACAAGAATTAAGTAGCTCAGTCTAAGAACACACTGTGGAGTAAGTGGTAAAACTGAGATTTGAAACCAGGTCAACATGAGTTCTTTCTTTAAAGCAGTTTTCAACTCTTTTATGTTTCTTTTAAACATCAGCAGAATTCCCCCTTTGAAAGAAATTTCATTTAAAGCCTCATATAAAATTGATAAAAGCAGAGCTGACTTGCCAGACAGCAAGTAGAAGTCCTGGAGTCTAGCCCTGCATGCCCCTCTCCTGCCCCCACCTCCACTCTCTTGCCGTTTCCCCTTTTTACTTATTTCCTCTGTTTGAAAAACCTCTGTCCAGCCTTACACTATTCCTCTTGTGGAATCAATACACTTTTCACAGGTACTTGTCTTCCCGCCCCCGCCACCCTCCCCCCGGCCCCAAATTCACTAGAGTTGGAGTTCTTTAAGAACTGGGGCAACACTCCTTGTTGCACTCACCACGTGCTGCCTGGGGGAAAGGGACAGGTGACCAAGTCAGAGGCTGGACAGCTAAGGCATGGGCTACAGCCCCAGGCATGACCCAGTGCAGACAGGAGGCAGCCTGCTCTGGGGAAGAATTACAGAATGTGCACGGACAGTACGTGACTGTCTCAAACTAAGCACAGATCTGCAAGGTTTCTTTCAACCTCAAAAGTTACTGCTCCTAAACCTCAGAAGTCTAAAAGTCTGAGAGGGTTACCCATTTCCTATCACCCTACCCAAACAACACATGCAGACTCTGGTTTGTCCTTGCTCCAGACGGCTACCCTCCATCTAGGTCCACTTTAACAGAGTGAGGAGACGACTAACATAACATACAGCAACAGGAAATGCAACTAGGTAAGTGAGCACAGACGGGAAGGTCTGACACGGGAAGGTCTGACAGGGAGTGGTATCTTTGTGGGCCAAAGTGGGAGATGAACAGAACAGCAGAATGAACAAGATGAGTAATAACTGGTTCCATGGAAGAAGTGAGGAGAGAAGTATCTTTCTGGGTTTGTCATGCCAATCTAGAACAACTTTCAGAGAAAGTCAGGCCAAGCAGTCTATGGTGTGAGAAAATAATCTCATCTATGTATTTAAAGTTCCATGATTCTGTAAAACTGTAAAGGCAAGTGTCGTAAGACCATTCTCTAGGGAGTGGGCCACTTGAGAACACCCAGCATGGGAAGAGTTGACCTCTGGGCTGGGAAAGTGTGAAACAGGCACTTGCTCTGGAGCTGGAAGGAGGAACCTACATCCACACAGCAATTTCCATTACTCCTTTGGCTGAAGCTTTGCCTACCCAAGGTCTCCTGAGGCCTATCACCCACTAAGCCTAGAATCCCTCTAGTTTCTAACTGCGCTATTCACCTAGAACACGTAGTTGTCTGTGAGAAGAAAGGGATGGCAAACAGGTGCTTTGGCTAGGGGTTTGCAGCCCACTGCCATGGGCACACTCTTACCCTCCAGTGCATACTTCATGTCTTGGGCAAAGAGTTGCCACATCACTTCTGCGCTGACTTTCCCCACATTCAACTCCTGGGGAAACCTGGATGATGTAAGAAGACACAGTCAGAGAACAAGGCAGAGGCATTTGATTTGATTAATTCTGTGATTTGATTAATTCAATCTGAGGTCAGATTGAAGAGAGGAGAAGCCTAGCAAACAGGGCTAGGCTCCAACTGTAGAATAAGGACCTAGGGCCAGTGGTAGGCAGAGGGACACATTGGGGCAGAGGACCCCCTCAGGCAAGGTGGCCCTAGGGGAGACGATGCCTAGAAGGCAGGGAACTCTGGCCAAGAGGATAAGGGTTGAGGCTGAAAGACAAACCCAGGCTAAATAAGCTAGAGCAGAAGGAGCAAGAAGTTGGGCATCAGAAGGCCCTCTTTATTCACAGCAGACGGACACATACACGCCTGGTCTCTGGATCCCCAGGGACTCCTAGGACAGCCACTCCCAGAGGTCTCTCTCTCCAGGGAGGCTGGCTCAGTCTGGGCGGGGGCCCTCATTATGTTTCCACACCTGTCTCCAGAAACAGTTACCCAGACAGATACAAGGGACAGAGTGACAGATGGACGAACAGGAGGAAGAGGTGGCACTGTGAACACACAGAGACAGGAAAGAAAGAGGCTGTTAGACAGGTGGACAAACCAACCACCAAACAGAAAGGCCAAGTGAGGTGATACTTACTGGTTCAGAACGAGGGTGTAGGAATTCTTATCTTCCTCTATGATTGACACAATGAGTGTGATGAGTTTGGGCCAGAAATCCAGGTTCCTAATGCTGGGCCCCTGTTCTTCTGGAGGCAGCTCCTGATTCTTATTCCCGAGAAGATGGTGATAGATAGTGAGAGTCAGAGGAGAATATGGAGAGTCTTCCTCTCCCCCTTCCCCACGCTGTGGCCCTTCCTTTAGAATCAGGCACCCTTCCTTTCCTATACCCTGTCTTCCACAAGATACCACAACCCTATCAGAGTGGTGACCACTTGGAGGTCCTTGAACAGAAAGAATCTGTCCCCGAGAACTTGTCTCCCAAGCTCCAGAGCATTGCTCTAATAAGCTTGACCAGTCCAGGAGACATAAAGATGCCTGTCTCCCTTCCTTCTTCTCCCAGTAGCTAAGAGCATAGTGAATTCCTGGTTGAAGTAAACAGCCCCTTCAGTCTCAATAGGTCTAGTTCCATGTGATCCCCACTGTTCTTTTATTCTAGTGGTGGCCCTCCTCTAACATCACCCACTGCCCCACCACAGACAAGTACATCTCAGCTCTGAGAAGGTCCTTCAAGTTCTACGGGAGCTACAGAACAGATCCAGCATGCAGGCTGGCCCAGCCCTCAGGGAAGCAAAACTTCCCTTAGCCCCCTGAAAATCATTAGGGGGAAGAACTGCATTTGGAAGTTATTTGCCTACCTGGATAAGAAAAGGCCTTGGGAAGCCAAGAATATTCAATGGGGAAAGGACAGTCTCTTCAATAAATGATGTTGGGAAAACTGGATCCACAAGCAAAAGAATGAAATTGGACCCATATGTTATGCAGAGGGCATGTAGCTCAGAGGGTAAAGCATCTGTCTACAATGCATGAGACCCAGGTTTGATTCCTGGGTCAGGAAGATCCCCTGGAGAAGGAAACGGCAACCCACTCCAGTACTCTAACTCAAAATGGATTAAGGACTTAAATGTAAGACCTGAAACCATGAAACTCCTTGGAAAAAAAAAACATGGGAAGAGCTCCCTGATAGTCATTTTGGAAATGACAACAAAATCAAAAATCAAAAAGTAAGACTATATCAAACTAAAAGGTTTCTACACAGCAAAAGAAACAATCAACAAAATAAAAAGACAACCTATAGAGGGTGGAAAGTATTTGTAAGCCACCTATCTGATAAGGGGTTAATTCCCAAAATAGATAAGGAACTCAAATAACTCAATAGCAAAAAAACACAACAAACATAAAAACCCCAATCTGGCAAAAAAAAATGGGAAGAAGACTTAAACAGACATTTCTCCAAAGGAAATACACAAATGCCCAACAAGTACATGGAGAGGTTTTCAATATCACCAATCATTAGGGATGTGGATGTGACTGGTGATGGAAATAAAGTCCAATTCTGTAAAGAGCAATATTGCATAGGAACATAGAATGTTAGGTCCATGAATGAAGGCAAATTGGAAGTGGTCAAATAGGAGATGGCAAGACTGAACAGCAACAATTTAGGAATCAGTGAACTAAAATAAAATGGACCGGAATGGGTGAGTTTAACTCATGATCATTATATCTACTACTGTGGGAAAGAATCCCTTAGAAGAAATGGAGTAGCCATCATAGTCAACGAAAGAGTCTGAAATGCAGTACTTGGATGCAATCTCAAAAACGACAGAATGACCTCTGTTCGTTTCCAAGGCAAACCATTCAATATCACAGTAATCCAAGTGTATGCCCTGACCAGTAATGCTGAAGAAGCTATAGTTGAACGGTTCTATGAAGACCTACAAGACCTTCTAGAACTAACCCAAAAAAGATGTCCTTTTCATTATAGGGGACTGGAATGCAAAAGTAGGAAGTCAAGAAATACCTGGAGTAACAGGCAAATTTGGCCTTGGAATACAGAATGAAGCAGGGTAAAGGCTAATAGAGTTTTGCCAAGAGAACGCACTGGTCATAGCAAACATCCTCTTCTAACAACACAAGAGAAGACTCTACAAATGGATATCACCAGATGGTCAATACCAAAATTGGAGATGGAGAAGCTCTGGAGAAGCTCTATACAGTTAGGAAAAACAAGACCAGGAGTGGACTGTGGCTCAAATGATGAACTCCTCATTGCCAAATTCAGACTGAAATTGAAGAAAGTAGGGAAAACCACTAGATCATTCAGGTATGACCTAAGTCAAATCATTTATGATTATACAGTGGAAGTGATACATAGATTCAAGGGATTAGATCTGATAGAGTGCTTGAAGAACTATGGATGGAGGTTCATGACATTCTATAGGAGACAGTGATCAAGACCATCCCCAGGAAAAGGAAATGCAAAAAGGCAAAATGGTTGTCTGAAAAGGCCTTACAAATAGCTATGAAAAGAAGAGAAGCAAAAGGCAAAGGAGAAAAGGAAAGATGGACCCATTGAATGCAGAGTTCCAAAGGAGAGATAAGAAAGCCTTCCTCAGTGATAAACACAAACAAATAGAGGAAAACAACAGAATGTTAAAGACTAGGGATCTCTTCAAGAAAATTAGAGATACCAAGGGAACATTTCATGCAAAGATGGGCTCAATAAAAGAGAGAAATGGTATGGACCTAACAGAAGCAGTAGATACTAAAAAGAGGTGGCAAGAATACACAGAAGAACTATACAGAAAGATCTTCATGACCCAGATAATCATGGTGGCGTGATCACTCACCTAGAGCCAGACATCCTGGAATGGGAAGTCAATTGGGCCTTAGGAAGAATCATTATGAACAAAGCTAGTGGAGGTGATAGCATTCCAGTTGAGCTATTTCAAATCCTGAAAGATGATGCTATGAAAGTGCTGCATTCAATATGCCAGTAAATTTGGAAAACTCAGCAGTGGCCACAGGACTGGAAAAGGTCAGTTTTTATTCCAATCCCTAAGAAAGGCAATGCCAAAGAATGCTCAAACTACTGCACAATGGCACTCATCTCACATGCTAACAAAGTAATGCTCAAAATTCTCCATGCCAGGCTTCAACAATACGTGAACCATGAACTTCCAGATGTTCAAGCTGGTTTTAGAAAAGGCAGAGGAACCAGAGATCAAATTGCTATAATCCACTGGATCATTGAAAAAGCAAGAGAGTTCCAGAAAAACATCTGTTTCTGCTTTATTGACTATACCAAAGCCTTTGACTGTGTAGATCACAACAAACTGAGGAAAATTCTTCAACAGATGGGAATACCAGACCACCTGAGCTGCCTCCTGAGAAATCTGTATGCAGGTCAAAAAGCAACAGTTAGAACTGGACATGGAACAACAGACTGGTTCCAAACAGGAAAAGGAGTACGTCAAAGCTGTGTATTATCACCCTGCTTATTTAACTTATATCCAGAGTACATCATGAGAAATGCTGGACTGGAAGAAATACAAGCTGGAATCAAGACTGCTGGGAGAAATATCAATAACCTCAGATATGCAGATGACACCACCCTTCTGGCAGAAAGCGAATAAGAACTAAAGAGCCTCTTGATGAAAATGAAAGAGGAGAGTGAAAAAGTTGGCTTAAAACTCAACATTCAGAAAACGAAGATCATGGCATCTGGTCCCATCACTTCATGGCAAATAGATGGGGAAACAATCGAAACGGTGACAGACTTTATTTTTTTGGGCTCCAAAATCACTGCAGGTAGTGACTGCAGCCATGAAATTAAAAGATGCTTGCTCCTTGGAAAAGTTATGACCAATCTAGGCAGCATATTAAAAAGCAAAGACATTACTTGGCCAATAAAGGTCTGTCTAGTCAACGCTATGGTTTTTCCAGTAGTCATGTATGGATGTGAGAGTTGGACAATGAAGAAAGCTGAGCACTGAAGAATTGATGCTGTTGAACTGTGGTGTGGAGAAGACTCTTGAGAGTCCCTTGGACTGTAAGGAGATCCAACCAGTCCATCCTAAAAGAGATCAGTCCTGAATGTTCATTAGATGGACTGATTCTGANAATGTTCATTAGACGGACTGATTCTGAAGCTGAAACTCCAATACTTAGAATACACGGAAGAACTGTACAAAAAAGATCTTCATGACCCAGATAATCACGATGATGTGATTACTAATCTAGAGCCAGACATCCTGGAATGTGAAGTCAAGTGGGCCTTAGAAAGCATCACTATGAACAAAGCTAGTGGAGGTGATGGAATTCCCAGTTGAGCTGTTTCAAACCCTGAAAGATGATGCTGTGAAAGTGCTGCACTCCATATGCCAGCAAATTTGGAAAACTCAGCAGTGGCCACAGGACTGGAAAAGGTCAGTTTTCATTCCAATTTGAAAGAAAGGAAATGAAAAAGAATGCTCAAACTACCACACAATTGCACTCATCTCACATGCTAATAAAGTAATGCTCAAAATTCTCCAAGCCAGGCTTCAGCAATATGTGAACCGTGAACTCCCTGATGTTCAAGCTGGTTTTAGAAAAGGCAGAGGAACCAGAGATCAAATTGCCAACATCCGCTGGATCATGGAAAAAGCAAGAGAGTTCCAGAGAAACATCTATTTCTGCTTTATTGACTATGCCAAAGCCTTTGACTGTGTGGATCACAATAAACTGTGGAAAATTCTGAAAGAGATGGGAATACCAGACCACCTGACCTGCCTCTTGAGAAANATGGATGTGAGAGTTGGACTGTGAAGAAGGCTGAGCGCCGAAGAATTGATGCTTTTGAACCGTGGTGTTGGAGAAGACTCTTGAGAGTCCCTTGGACTGCAAGGAGATCCAACCAGTCCATTCTGAAGGAGATCAGCCCTGGGATTTCTTTGGAAGGAATGATGCTAAAGCTGAAACTCCAGTACTTTGGCCACCTCATGCAAAGAGTTGACTCATTGGAAAAGATTCTGATGCTGGGAGGGATTGGGGGCAGGAGGAGAAGGGGACGACTGAGGATGAGATGGCTCGATGGCATCACAGACTCGATGGACGTGAGTCTGAATGAACTCTGGGAGATGGTGATGGACAGGGAGGCCTGGCGTGCTTTGATTCATGGGGTCACAAAGAGCCAGACACGACTAAGCAACTGAACTGACTGACTGATGCAAAGAACTGACTCATTGGAAAAGACCCTGAAGCTGGGAAAGATTGAGGGAGGGAGGAGAAGGGGATGTCAGAGGATGAGATGGTTGGATGGCATCACCCACTCAATGGACAGAAGTTTGAGGAAGCTCTGGGAGTTGGTGATGGATAGGGAAGCCTTGGGTGCTGCAGTCCATGGTGTTGCAAAAAGAGAGTCGGACACGACTGAGCGACTGAACTGAACTTCAGTCAAAGTACTGGAGTTTCAGCTTTAGCATCATTCCTTCCATAGAAATCCCAGGGTTGATCTCCTTCAGAATGGACTGGCTGGATCTCCTTGCAGTCCAAGGGACTCTAAGAGTCTTCTCCAACACCTCAAAAGCAGAACTGAATCAATAGGGAAATGCAAATCAATGAGATAACACCTCATATCTGGTATAATGGCTTTTATCAAAAAGAGAAGAGATAAATGCGATTCAGATGCAGATTATATCCCTAGCACTTGACCTTGTTCATAGAACAGATAGATGAATGAATCAAGGACTGAAGGTCAGTAGAGGGAAATGAAAGACACCAAGGGTTTACTTCAGGCTTCCCTGAGAGCTCAGTAGGTAGAGAATCCACCTGCAATGCAGGACACCCCAGTTCAACACCTGGGTCAGGAAGATCCGCTGGAGAAGGGATTGCCTACGCACTCCAGAGTTCTTGGGCTTCCCTTGTGGCTCAGCTGGTAAAGAATCCGCCTGAAACATTAGAGACCCGGGCTTGATCTCTGGGTTGGGAAGATCCCCTGGAGAAGGAAAAGGCTACCCACCCCAGTATTCTGGCCTGGAGAATTCCATGGACTCTATATATGGGGTCACAAAGAGCCAGATATGACTGAGTGACTTTTACTTTCACTCAGGGTTTACTTCAGTACAAATAATGAGGAAATAAGAGTGAGATAAAGTTTAAAAAAAAAAAAGAAAACAGCAAAATAAAAAAGCTAAATAAAGTCCTTGAATGGTTTATAAGGCCTCCTTCAAAGTCTAGATTTATCTAAAATTAGGTCCGATTCCTCTTTGTGACCCCATGGACTGAAGCCAAAAGGCTCTTCTGTCCAAGAGTAGTAGAGTGGGTTGTTGTTTCCTTCTCCAGGGGATCTTCCTGAGTCAGGGACTGAACCTGGGTCTCCCTCACTGCAGGTAGACTCTTTACCAACTGAGCCACTAGGGAAGACCTAGGGAATAGAGACCAAGTATTCAGATAGACTCCCGCATAACTGAAAGATAAAAGCTAAAAACAGTGTCTTTCCCCAACAGAGAGAATCTGTAGATGGATGACGAAGCCTTGAGTGCGGCAAGCTAAACAAAGGCTCCAGTAGCTCAGACCTCAGGGGAAGGGAGCCTGGAACACAGAGGTGTTTACATGAGTCAGAATAAAATTAACCTCAGGGGGAAAGCAGACTCTAGGAAGGACTAAGAATTCACCTACTCACTCCCTGAACTGAGTTCAAATTTAGGTCCTTTTCTTCAATACCAAAGTAAAATTTATTGTTGCTGTTTCTGTTCAACTGTTATGTAACATCTTGTCCAATGGTTCCTATCCATCTACAAATGTCTCACATGATCTAGATGGGCCCCATTCCACAACCCACTCTCTCTTGAGAATATCAAGGACTTTTCCTGAGCTCCGGCTTCAAGAACCACTGACAGCTGGCCCAACCTGAGTCCAATCCTCTTACCAGCTGGTACTGGCGACTGTACAAGTCATGGCAGTTGTTGAAGATATACTCATATGTTGAGTTCAAACAGGCCTTCACACAATCTTTTACTACCTGGCTGGCTCTTGGAGGGCTCTGAAGTTCTTGAACCTGCCAATTAATTAAAAAAATATGGGTCCAGGGTCCTGCTGACCTGAGTTGAGATCTCTTCCTAGAAGTGCCCCCAAACTTGCCCTGAGATGAAATTGTCAGCATAGCTGACGGAGAGAACTACCTAGTCCATCCTTCTTGATCCATGACCTTCTTGGAAGTAACTCAGGAACAGATGTATGGAAATATAGGTTTAGAGGTGATGGATCCTACAGCCTTAGACTATATACTCAATAATTCTTAGCTTCCATGTCCTGGGGCCAGCTTCCCAGCCTAGCACCACCCAGCCCAAATTCATCTCTTACCTTCATTCGGAAGAAAGTAATGCTGGTCAGCAAATCCACTGTGGACTTTAAGTCCTGAAGTCGCTCAGGGCTCCCAGCAGGGAAATTATTCTGTTGCAAATCAAGAAAATGTAAGAGAGGAACAGAAGAATATGAAAGCCTTCCCTGCCAAAAGCAAGGGATCAGAAGCTTCCTAAGGACCACCCATAGGGATCTTTCCTAGTGAAGCAGAACAAAAATGCTGTAAGACTACATGTCTCTCTCTCTTTTCCATGGACTCAGGCCCTTGCCAAAAGCAGATGTTAATAACTCCAGGCCCAGAAAGCAACACGTCCTACCCCCAACCCTACTTCCCATGCAACGTGTGAGTATTTGCACAAATAAACATACAGACATTCACACACACACACACACACTTTTTTCTTGGGTGAAGAGTCTTACACCTGAACAATGAATTCTTCAGAAGTTACAATCTAACTGTATATCATGGAATATAAGTGGAGCCACACTACAGAAAAGACTGGGATCCAGGACGTATACTTTCTGTACAGTGGATCCCAGTTACTCTACCATTCTGGAGCCAGCAGATGGCAAAGCTCTGAGCAGAACTGCTTTTGGAGTCAGTTCCTTAGGATCTTTCCACCTTAGGATCTTTCTTTCCTTTTGGCATGAGTTTTAGGGAGAAGCTGCCAAAGAGAGCTTAAGGAAGATGCTGCACCACTCTCCATTTTAAGGGTTGCTTTTTTTAAACCTTCAAAGGGCTACTTATATGCCAAATACAAGATATACAGTCAACTCTCCATTATTCGTGCAAATGGAGGGCACTGAAGGTGCAAATAATTAAAATCGCACTTCTTGACTTTGAGGTTGTTTTATACTTACTTTTTAATGTGGGTATATTGCCTGTTCTGGAAATTCAGAACACTTTAAAGCAAGTAATGAAGTCATTCTAAGGCCTAACTTAGGAAGAACAAAAAAACTGCCCATTTCCCTGTCCTGATCTAGGCACTCACCTTCCTGCTGTATCTCTGTCCTCCCTCCATTCTAGAAATGGACATATCTGCTACAAATTACTTGCCCAAACCAAGCTACTCTCTCTTCCCTTAGCCAGATTCACACACCTTGCCTGGAAAATGAGGAGAATATGGCAAGACAACAATAAGAAAACATAACTATCTATGTTTTAAAGGGCATTTCTGGAAGAGATTATCCTTAGGAGACTCCCTGATGGGAATATCATCAGAGAGTTTGGTAGAGTGACATGTGTGGGGTTAGAAAGCCAACTATCTATAAAAAGCAACCACAATTGCTACTGTTTAAACGCTGCATGGACCCTGGAGTTGGAGGACCCACAGGTGTCAGTGATGTAGGCCATACTCAGATGTGATGAAAAGGACTAATTTTCCTTGCCTTCAATTTTTATAGTTGTGATTGGCCCATAGTCCCTCTAGACTGATATTGATATTATCCTTCGTCCCACCCCACAGCCATGTCTTCACTCACCCTGTAGGTAGAGAGGTCAATCCTCAGTGAGTTATGCAGCTGGTCCAGAAGTTTCACAAATCTCTCTTTCTGAGGGTGGTAAACAAATAATGGAGAAGAAAAAAGATCAGTTCCTGAGCCCTCAGACTGTAGCAAAAAGAGCACCATCTCGGGGTGAGGAGAAAACACTGAGTTGGGGACACATCGGGTCTCGTATTTGCCAAAGAGAACAAACCACGCAAAGGAGAAATGGGATAGGTCGTTCTTGTTCCATCTCTTAGCATTCAGACTGGGGACTCTTCCCACACTGACAAGAGGCGATAGGTTTCTGGGACTGGAAACAGCACTTAATACAAATCCAGAGGAGATGACCAGTGCATCTCCATCCCGCTGGGACTCTAACTCATCTCAAGAAACTCTAGACACAGTCTCCAACTTATTCCTGAGTCTGTGGTGTCCTAACTTATTTCGGGATAGCTCTTAACAGTGAAACAGCCACAGCCTGGCAGTGACGAGGGGAGAGAGAAATAGTGATACATTTGGAAGGTGGAACCACATTCCACATCATTTCCCTTAGTTTATACATTTTAAATGTCAAAATAAATAATGAATACTATTTGATAGTTTATTTTTATAAAAGTATAATTAAATACAGAATCACGTTCCCACAGGCTATTTATACAGCGGTCCTAGAACTCACATATTGATAATATTATATAGCATTAGATATTAAGCAAATAAATACTGTGAAGAGACAGAAAGGAGCAGATATTTGACTGGCTTAATCAATGACACTAATTCCTCTACAGAAGACTATCAACATCAAAAAAGTGATTACTACCAAGGAAAAGCACTCAGAGATCAGAGATACTGATTTGGGAGTATCAGTAATATTATCTCTAAAGAGTAGTCTTTGTGGTGGATCAGAAATATTCCATCCAGCTTATATTGAACTTACATCAGGTGACATTACAAGCAATGATTCAACTTCTCAAATACTTTAACAACAGGATAGGGTATACCCTGGATCAGGAAAACAGTCCAGATACTAGGAAAGGGTTAAGTTCAGGTAGGTACTGGTACTCTTGCTTAGACGTCAGACCATACGAACTTAAGTGGTACGAATCTGTCAGAGAGAGACTGAATAATAAGAAGGTTCCTTTGTGAACCTGCAGGGCTGAGGACCATGGTGACTCAACCAAACTTCTGGCCCAGAGAGTTCTCCCACAGTCCAGGCTGTGCCCCTACCAAACCACCATGGTGCTATTCCACCTTTTCTCATTTACCCATATCTGAGGAGAGTCTACTGGTATAGACTGAATACCCACAAGGAAACAAGTTCATTATCTAGGTGGCACTATATATTTGAATTTTTAGGCATATCAGCAATACCAATTGAAAAATCAAACTCTTGTTAATTGATAACAATCAGGTAACATGTCTTAACATCATACTCACCCCAAAGTTGGAGGCTGCAAAACGATCGGATGCAGAGACATTGGTGAAGGCAGTTGTGTGGGCATAGTAGGCATTGATATTGGCCAGTAAGGTGCTCATCACTGCTGGCACACCAGGACACATGTACTTGGATGACAAACATGCAAAATGCCTGAAAAACAGCATCTTCAGCCTCAAAGACTCTTCAGGGTTTGTGGTAAAAGCCAAGTAATCAAAAGATCCCACTCTTGTGTATGAAGCTTATGATCACCTTGGCAGACAAAGATTTTCATAATTTATTCATTCAAATATTCATTCAATGAACACCTAACTATGTGCCAGGCCCTATGCTAAGTTCCAGAATCCAAAGAGGTGACAGCCCGGCAAGTGTCAGAAGGTAACTCAGTAACTTAAGGCATGCTATGCAAAAATTCTGTGGGAACATGCAGGAAGGTCATCTAAATTAGAATGGCTGGGGGCTAGAACAGACTAGAAAAAAGGCTTCTCAAAGAAGAGATGGTTGAAACAAGTCTTAAAAGATAGTAAGAATTAATCATTGGAGAAGTATGAGGGCAAAGGGAAACTATTTCAAAAACAAATCTCTTCATGGATAAAGTCGTTCATTCGGGAAACCTTCCTTATAGCCATTGTTCAAATGTTTGATAGACAAATGCTAAGAAATGGCAGAGGAGCAGCAGACAGAGAACAGATAGTAAAAGGAGTTTATCCTAGATGCTATGGTACTTTTTAAACAAAGGTTTACTGTGATCAGATTAGTTTTTCAAAAAGGTTACCTTGATGGTAAAAATTAGAAAACTTGGAGAGAGGTAAGACTAAGACAGAAAGACCGATTAAAGAGTTATTGCAATCACTCAGGAAAGAAGCAACAAGGCACCAAATGGAACAAAGAAATGGTTAAGAGCATAGACCCAATAACCAGATTCTATGGTTGAGTCACAGCTCCACCACTCAGGGACCTTAGATAAATTACTTCAACTTCTTTATGCCTGTTTTTTACCTACAAAATGGAAATAATAACGACCTGGGGATGAAATGAGATAACATTCATAAATTACTTAGACCAGTGCCTGGCACGCAAGGAAATGGTATATAGAAGTTGTTATTATTATCATTATTACTGAGCTATAGCAATACTGATAGATTAAAAATGTTTCTAAGAGGTAGAATCTAGAGGTTTCAGAGACTGATTGCATGGTGGTAGTAAGGAAAAAAAGTTTAGGCTGACATCTGAATTTCTGTTTGGATAACTGTGTAATAAATTGTTCCATTTACTAAAATCAGAAATACAGGAAGAACAGAACAGATTTGCTGGAGACAATGTTGATTTGGATTTTGATCATATTGAGTTTGCAATGCCTGTGGCAACACCCAGAAAGCAAATCAAAATGGATCTGAAACTCAAGAAAAGATCTGGTCTGGAGAAAGAGATCTGGGAGTCCTAAGCTCAAAAGTAGTAGTTGAGGTTATAGGCTTGAATGAAGTCAACCAGGGAGCGTGAAGAGAGCAAGAAAGGCAGAGGGGCCATTCTCCAACCTCATTCTTCAACATGTTTCTCCCTCTAGACTAAACTTCTTGTAATTCTTTGAACAGTCTATGCTCTGTTGCATCTTAGCATCTCTGCACCTGTCCTACCAGAAATGCCCTTCCCTCTTTTCTGTATTTCAAGTGTCAGCTCTTCAACAGCTTCCCTCACAGGACTCCCCTCAAATTTAGATGCTCTCATTACTTCTAGATAGCACTTATCACATCATAATGCAATTGTTTGTTTACTGGTCTGTCTCTCCAGTATTCCTGCCTTGAGAATCTCAGGGATGGAGGAGCTTGGTGGGCTATAGTCCATGGGGTTGCTAAGAGTCGGACTCGACTGAGCGACTTCACTTTCACTTTTCACTTTCATGCACTGGAGAAGGAAATGGCAACCCACTCCAGTGTTCTTGCCTGGAGAATCCCAGGGACAGAGGAGCCTGGTGGGCTGCTGTCTATGGGGATTGCACAGGGTCGGACACGACTGAAGCGACTTAGCAGCAGCAGCAGCTCTCCTGCTACAGCAAGTTCCCCAAACACAGAGGCCCCCTTATTAATCTTTGTGTTCTCAGCATGTGGCACAACATATGACACATACAAAGAACTAAGTCAAACTAAATAAAAGCAGCACAGCCAGGGCACTAGCTACCTTCTGCTTACCCAGTGCTGTTTCCTGTGCAGCCCCTCCGACACAGAGCCTATACCTCTTCTCATGGTGGGGATTTCTGTCATAGCACATGTACCCTGTATGCTCAGGCCTGTAATGACTGGGCAAGTCTGTTCTTGTATACACACCCATGCTCTGTGAATTCTGGGGTAGACAGACAACTCCCCTCTCCCTGAGTTACTGATAAACACACTCCCTTTATACATATACTCTCTCTGCCTTGGGGTACAAATCCACCTCATTCAGCTCAGAGAGGGAAAGCAATGAATCACTGCATACTGCCCAACTAGGGACCTGTCCACTCCATCAGTGTACCTCCATTAGCTATTTCAAGAGTTAGTAGCCATTTCCCAGGGCCCCAGGGGAGCCTTACGTCATGGCCTGATATATGGACTCAATGCCATAGCGCATGGCAAATTCATCCACAATTTCCTGGGCAGTCTCATCAAAGTACACCTTCCACGCATCGTCTCCTCGAGCCTCAGGGATCTGGACTCCTCCACTGCCCTGAATGTCCGTGAGGTAATGGAAGAGGTTCTGTAGGAGACACAGTAAAATATATATTGATATTAAAGTTAAACTATATATTAGGAAAAAAACCCTGTTGGTAAAGACCAGGAGAGTGTGAATAGGGTTCAACAGAAATTCTGTCCTTCAAGTCACTGCTCAGTAACTCCTATGGCCCCAGTAGTCTGTTCTCGTGTTAGTAAAAGAGAACTGAGGCTGGGATTGTTTCTTGGGCTTGTCTGCCACGCACAGTGAGCCAAGAATAAAATTAAAATGGGCTCCAGAACTTCAAGTAGCAAGCCATCCTACTTATTGTCAAAGGCACCTCCTAACCTAGCTTTCTGGCACCCCGTCTTCAAGAGCTGGCTCACCTCATGGAGACACGTATACTGCACATGATATGGGGCTACCTTCTCCTCCCCCTTGATCTCCACGCTGATTTGCAGTCGGATGGCCCCCGAGACGGCTGACTTGTCTGTCCTCTTCTCTAGGAAGGAAAGAAGACTGGAGATTGACCACAATGCATCTGCAGACATCACTGACAGCTCCCATCCCGGCTTAACCCAAAGGAAAGGAGGCACCGACATTAAGTGTTCACCAAACAGGCGAACTCACTGCAGTGAATTCACAAATACTTCACAAATACTCCAGAACTGGCTGTGTGGGAGAAAAGAAGTGCCCGGTGGGCAACAGGCACTAGGGGTGAGATCTCACTTTCTGAAAGCTGGAAAAAATGTCCGGCCAGAGTGCACCCCAGACGCCCCCAGGCCTCTCTCCCCCATATCTATCTGTGGTGGGCTCTCTGCTGGGAAAGCAAGCTCTGTATGGAGATGTATATGCTCTGGGGACTGAGTGGTGGACTCGGTAGACGGGGTTCTCCCCAGGTTCCCCAGTCATGCTCTCCCTTCCCAGAAGCTTTCTCTGGTCCTGCTTCCTCACCCAAGTTGTACCAGACGTCCATTTCGCCACTCAGTGTTCGAACCTCAATGATGGTTTGGCCAAGGAAATCGTCAGACTCTCGCTTTAGCCGCTGCTTTACTCGTGACTTGATGTCATCATCCTCATCCCACACACGTACCTTAATGCGGTCGGAAGAGTTGTGGCACTCACTGTAAGAGAGTCAGGCAGGTTCTGTTATGGACAGACCCAGCAACCCTCTCTCTTATGACTTCCACTTCCTTCCCAACGCTCTGCCAGCTGCACTTTAGGCTGACAGAGGAAGAGAAGGAGTCAAAGAACACTGGTACTCAAGTCCCCAGTGAGTCGGGCTATCTGAGCAAATGGCTCTCCACTCCTTAGCCTGGGTAGCTCTCTCCATACTATTATCCAGTCCTGACTACGCTGGACAAAAGCGGGGAGGAGAGGAGTAATTAGGGACAATTTTGATGTCCTGCCAGCTAGCTATATCAATGAAACCAACAGAAAACAGCCTGATAGATGCTGCAGAACCCTAGGAAGCAGTTGGTAGTTTCCTTCCCAGAGTCCTATATGAAGTCCATAAAGATGTTAAATGTTCATGGTAAGCCCATCTGGTCATATTTGCTTTAGTTTTCTACCTAACATTCCATTATCTGGGAATGTGCTTGGTGGACTTCTCTCATTCTCCTTCTTCTTTATCATTCTTTAATATCCACTTGACTTGTCATTTTCTCTATGGTGCTTGCTTTGGAGGGGTAGTTTGCCAGGTACCTCCCTCACACTCTCCATCCCCAGCAGTTGCTTTTGGATCCCTGTTGCCTTATCTAAAAGTTGTACTTGGCAGAGTTTCCTGCTCCTTACCCTATGTTCTCATAATGTCTTTGCACATTCTGTTAAAATATTATAGGATAACTACTGGTCTACCGAAAAATAACAGACAAATCACCAATAAGCCTGTTAAAGCCAGGCATTGTCTTATACATTTTTAGATAGACAATATTATGTAGAGTGTCTTATATAGAATACAAGTGTGTGTTAGTCGCTCAGTCATGTCCGGCTCTTTGCAACCCCACGGACTGTAGCCCACCAGGCTCCTCTGTCCATGGAATTCTCCAGGCAAGAATACTGGAGTGGGTAGCCATTCCCTTTCCAGGGGATCTTTCCAACCCAGGGATTGGACCTGGGTCTCCCAGACTCTAGGTAGATTCTTTACCATCTGAGCCACCAGGGAAGCCCATACAGAATACAAATTGCTTACTAAATGAAAAGTGGGCAAAATGGACTATAGAGCCAATTCATTTAGAATTAACTGTAAGTATCGCTTCTTGGCCTTTTGCCAAGATCGAGTATATAATTAACCATAAGTAATATTCAAGCAGGAACCAGTCAGCTTCTTGAAAAACAGGTGCTCCCCTCAGTAACTATCGCCTCTGGACTGGAGAATGCTTTTATAGGCCCCTTTTCCTAATCTCCTTCCAAGGAGCCAAGAGCAGAAGGTCTCTACATAAGCTGCCTGTTTGGCTGATTCAGACTCAAAGTCCTGGTCCTAGGCATTAACGGGGGTGTGATAAAGCATCTGGATTCACCAGATACCAGTCCAAGTTCTAGGCTACAGCTTGCCATTTTTCAGCAGTCATCCCTTGCTGTCATATGAAATAGTCTGTACAAAAGTGAGATACTGAATAAAGGAGAAGGGAGTGGAAACTGAGGCAGAAAGAAAAGCAGAGCCCTTAAGGGAAATGGAAAATTGTCCAAATCCAAGGTTTCTATCTTCAAGTCTACCCACTTGTAGGACAAGGTGTTCCCGCCCCACTCCCTAGATGAGACTAACTCTTCCTAGGGGTTAGGAAAATGCAGTCTAGCATTATAGGATGGCAGGGCTGCAAGGCACACAGCTGCATTGCAGTCTCTGGCTCTGTCACTCAGCTGTAGTAAAATCTTGCTAGCACTAGAAAAAGCAGTATGGTTTCCCCAGGGGCCCCTTTAATAGCCTGAGTTAAGACTTGAGTGCAGTAACCCTGATACAACAGTCTTATGAGAAGGAGACCTAGGAAAAGAATAAATGCTAGCCAATTAAAGCAAGTGAGAAATGGGTTTTCTCCATTGCCTCTACCCCATCTCTCTTAGAGTCCAAGTCCAGAATAACAGGATTTAACGCTGTTCCCAAAATATACACAGTCCCAGGAAAGATGACTTTCCCACTACGACTTACAAATGGAACTTCTCCTCCCAAACAGGATTCAGGTTTCCAAAAATGGTCTTGGTACGCTTCTTGGTTTTGCCTACTTGCACAGTCACATAAGGGTCACTGGATCCTGTCTTGTCCTTGGCTTGTAGGCCCTGGGCACACACCACTGCAACCCAGACACACATAGGAGGCTTCAGAGTACACTCCAAAAATCATGAGCCCTCCAAAGAACGACTCATACTTCCCATCTTAGAGCACCCTCTATCTGCTCCTTGTACAAGGGCAGATTTCCTCGCTCCTCCACTTCTATTCTTAGCCCTAAGCTTTTCCCTCAAAGCCTAGCCCAAGAATCCTACCTCTTCCCTGGACCCTAACTGACCACTTACTCAGACAGGTCCTTACCTGTTCTGATACATGCATGCTTCAGTCATATACACCCAGCTAATAAATCACTGGTTAACTACTCCCTGATCTCCTGCCTGTCCCCTTTCCCCCAGCCTCCCAGGTCTTATAACATCAAACTGTTAACCAAGTCTGTAATATCAGATTGTTACTAAATCCTTGCATTATCATTCAGATTGCAAGTGTCAGTCTTGCCTCTCCCAGCACCACTGGCATTGGAGTCTAGAAGAGGAGGCGTGATGAATAATGAGGGCTTCATTCTGTGTTCTTTCCCCGCCAGTCCCTGCTTCTTCACGCTCAGGATGCTTCCTCCCCAGGCTCCTCCCCATAGCCAGGGCCCTCCTGTCCCCTCAAACTCTGGCCTGCTCACCAGTGATGGTGATTTTGGCTGACCATTTGGAGGTGCCATCCAACACACTCTGCTTCACTGTTTTCATTTGTTGCACATGGGCGACTTTGCTCACATTGAAGACATCCCTGATAACTTCAAAGATCTCTGGCTTATTCCGCTCTCGGATCTTCATGCGGTCCTTCATGGCCATGATGATGTTCTGGGTCCGGTCCTCCGCTCCATGTTTAGAGCTCTTTTCTGCAGCCCCTGAAGAGTGGCCAGAGACAGAAAGTAGGGTAACCAACAGGTCACCTACCAGATTAAGGATCAGGCTGAAGACTGGGGCTTAGGAGGTGTCACTGAGCAGTGAGAGAAGCTTAGGAAGACTGGTATTTTTCTGAGGAAAGTTGGTATCTGTGGGGCCTGCTAGAGTTTAATGCCTGGCCAGTGGAGTTTAAAAGGCAACACAAAGAGTAGCAAAAAGCTGATCATTGTTATATGTTAACAATATAACTAATATGTTATATTAGTCCATTCTATTTAGAAACATAGAGTTTTTCATGAGAAAAGAAAAAAAAAGGTAGCTCAGTCTGCAGTTGGTTTTGTCTTTCTTCTATCCACATGCCTGTTGAGAGATATCCCTCCAAGTCTAAGGTCAAAATATCAAAATGGGTAACCCAGTTATCAGGGAACAATTGTGGATAGGCACAACTCCACCAAACTCATCCAAATGCCAAATCATAATACAGATATCAGAATTCATCATAGCATGTAGCTGGGCACATCCTCCCCTGTGGCTCCAGTATCTCAAATCTCAGAAGACACTGTGGTATGGTGAGAAAATTATGGCTTTGTTATCTGACAGACTTGGGTTCCATTCCTGACTCTACTACTCCCTGCTGGGTAAACACATTTCTTCTATGAGAAGAATGTGGCACCTATCTCTCAAGATTTGTAGTAAGCATTTTATTAGCATAAAGCATCCAGCCCAGTGCCTGCCATCTGACCCTGGGCTAGGTGCTTTATTTTTTGAGTAATAAACACTCTCTACTATTGTTACCATCAATATTATCCTGGCAAGGCCAAGGTCCATTTTTACCAGCCATGACCCCAGCCAGCTCATCTCTGCTGTCCTAAGGATTATGGAGGAACAGAGATTTCCTCCAGCGTATTTCATCAACCAGGCTTCTCAGGCAAAGGATCCATCCTTCCTTTATTGGCAGATTGGCTCTTAACCTCTCTCCAGTCTCCAAAGGCTCAGGCCTTAACTACAAAACTTGGAACAAAGAAGAAAGGTCAACATTCACCTCCTAACTCTGGAGGATGGAGAGCAGATTTTCTGTCTAGGGGTCTACAGAAGGGCATTTAATTCCACTCTGTACTTCATAGAAGACTTAGATAAATGAAAAGTGACCTGGGCTGCATCTACTATTGCATTTAGCATATCCCATGCAATGCTATTTCCCTGGAAGGGGACCTCGGAAAGGCTCTTAAGGAGAAAATAAGACACCCTGGCTATTATAGAGCACCACTTTAGAGGCTTCCAGCAAGCAGCCTATGCAGCCAGTTGCTAGTTCTCCCAATTAAAGCAGGGTGCTGCTGGCACCTGTCCTTGTCACCCCCTCACGATGGGTTTGGGCAAAGTCATCACCAGCACCCAACTCTTCTGCTATGTTCAGCCTGTCTCTTCACTACAGGCATGTCACTGGCATCAATCTAGGGTTCTTCAAAGAATGACATTTTATGTCAACAACTCCTCGAGGCCCTTTTAGGTCTCATATCTTTCCTTGGGATAATGAAGTGCTTGTGAGTCTAAAGGTGACCTTCCTTTCTCCTGCTATAATTCTCGAAGCTTTCATTGCTGTGGTGTGGCAATGAGGAACACCTGAAGACCTGGAGGGTGAGAGAATACTTTCCCACACTCCCACCCCTGCTCGTCCCAGGGTCTAACCATAGCAGTGCAAGCCGAGCAGGAGTGGAGCAAGGAGATAAGAACTTGGAGCACTATCACCTCCTGTGCCAAGACTTGCTGCTTTCCCTGCTCCTGTTCTTCCCACTCAGATGGTGGCACAAGTCACATGTTTAGCAAGGGCTTTGGGAGTCACACATTCTCCTTCTGGACCTCTGCCTCATTCATTTGAAGATTCTGTTCTTGGTACTGATGTCTAAAATCTCTACCTAGAAGCAAGGAGTAAATTCCACCTTCCCTGAATCTGGAAGTCTAGACCTTAGGAGGCTCCTCTCTGAGGCCTAGAACCCCAGAACTCTCTCTTCTTATTAGTTCTGGACCCTGATTAAACATGCTCTAATCTTTTGGGCAATACAGCCATCGTGGTGTGTACAATACCCATGTAGACCCTCTGGGATCACCTGAATCCTGGAAGAGATTCTAACTCCATCCAAGTGCCATAGGAAGCTCAATGAATTTTTTCTAAAGGTGTTTAAGTGAGTGTTACAAGACCTGTTATTTGGAAAGGCAGTGTCTCTTGACTTAGGAACCTACTTTCTCTAAAAAGGAAAGAGCTTCAGAGTCAGGTAAATTGGAGGGATGATGGCTCAGCCATCCTGGTTCCTTGTTGTCAAGCTATGTTGGAGAGGCCCTGCTGCCCACAAGCCCCCTCCTCCACCTGTCACCCCACAGGTGTACTCACGCTGCAGGCAGTCGGCATTGAGCAGGTCCTGGCACTTCTCATGGCACTTGACTCCACACTCGCTGCAGCGCATGCCCTGCCGGGCAATGCCCCAGAGCAGGCCTTCACACTCGTAGCAGTAGGTGGGGGTGGTGGCTGACCACACCTCAAAGTTGTGGGGTGTGGTGCACGAGATGGGATAGATTAAGGCCTGCAGGGTTTTCTTATATACATGTGATTTCTGAAAAACACATATCCCATCACCCATCAGTGACTTTAGTTCTCTGCTGAGAGATACCACTACTAAGCCCAGTGCATGGCTATCAAGACCTCTGGCAGTCAAGGAGATGCTTCAGCCTGGCAGAAAGAAGCCCCCAACGTCATGTGCTCCTGATCATGTGCTCCTAGTCATCCAGGAGCACACCCATGAACGTTAGATTTGAGCCTTGCCCCAGCATTCAGGCTTTTTAGGGAAACAGAGAGTACTAGGCTTACCATAAATCCCTGACATGAGTGGTCACGAACTCCAACATGAGATTTAGGTTTACCCCTGGTCTGGACCTTTGCTTCTCCCAATGTGGAAAACTGGATGCTATAATATCTGTCTGTTTCATTAATAGAGTCCGCCCAAAACTGTTGAATTCCCAGTATACAGCTACAGAGATGATCACTGGGCCATAGGCAAGTGAATTCATGAAAGCCCATGGGGTCACTTACCAGCTCTTCATCTTTGAGAGAGGTGCGTGTAGCCATTGCAGAAGTAATGCCTGCTTTCCGGGACTGGACCAGTGACTGTGAGAGAAGACTTGCTGTCAGCCCTGGCTACTACCAAGGGCTGGGCAAAGTCCTGGGGAGGGAGTTTCAGTGACCAAAGCTATTTGACGATAACTTACTACTTTCTATTTTTACTGTCATTCACAGGGGACTCTCCACAGGTAATGGGTAACAAGCATCTGAGGTTAAGATTCAAACTCAAGGCCCTCAGGGAACTGTTCTAACAATGATAGAACAGCACTTCTCTCAGGGTACCTGTCATCTAAAGAGTTTCTCCTTCCTCCAATATTTTTAGGTATCTGCCCCAAAGGAAGGCAGAGGAAAATGAAAAGTCTAGAATTACAGTATGAAACAGGTCATTAAGAACAGGACAGACACAAAACTCTGTCAGAGTCACATTCAAGAACCATCACTGGGAACAATGATGCTATACTAAATCTCCAGTCCTGGGCACCAGCCCATGCCCACACGATCCCAGGTAGCTGTGGAGGCCAACGGCCCAAATAAGCAGGGCACTGAGTGAAAGGGGGCAATGTAGCCTCACTGAAATCACACAGGGCAGGGGGTTACACATGAGGTCTAGGATGCCCTGCTAGAAAGGCCCATGAGTCTGCAAAGCCCAAGCTTTAGAGGCAGCCTCCAGAGAGGCACATGGTTTACTTGGGCAGTGGACACCAGGCAGAGGGAAGTCATTACATCAGCCTGAGCAGCAAGAATAGTGGGGAGTTGCCCAGGGAGGTCGAGATTCGGGCTTTTATAAAGGATGGAAACGGGCTTTAGAGACACTCACCATAGCCTGTGCAGAGGACAGCAGAGAAAGGAATAACATGATGTTAAAGCCCCACAAGGGCATGAAAGCTTTCAGACACAACTGAGAGGTTCTTCCCTGAAGTCTAAAGCAGGACACATGTCCCAACCCTCCCTGTCTCTATCCTCTATCCACTGTATCCAACCCAGACAGCTGCCCAGGGCCCAAGGCCTAGAAGGAGAGTCATGCCATAAAGTGAAATGGGGACAAGGTTAAAAGACAGAGGACGGGAAACAAGAAATGAGTAAGATACTGCCATTTACTTGGTTAAGCAAAAAAAAACTAGTGAGCAAGGAGGGAGAAGGTGAGAAAAAGCAGGAAGAAAAGAAAGAAAGAAGAGAAAAAAAGAGGAGATGAAAGACAATGAAAGAAGGTAATCAAGAAGAGTTGACATCATCTTCAACCAGCCAGCTGGATGAAGCGTTGGTGGGATAAGAGGTACACTAGAAAGGAGGAGACAGGGAAAGACGTATCAATAGCAGGGGGAAAGGGAAGGAAAGAAAGAAATGATGAAGATAAAATGGCAAAGGATACTTGTATTCAGTCAGTTAAGAAGAGAGAAACTGGTAGGGAAAAAAGAGCACAATATGGAGGAAAAATTAAAAAAGGAGTGGACAAAAAAATATCAAATAGATTGAATAGGGAGAAAAAAACCAGGAATAGAAAAAGGGTTCAAGTCTTACTGAACATCTGGTTCTGGGAATCTAGGGTACCTGGGTGCCACTCTAACGCCAGTGAGATCATACGAGGTCCTACTGAAGCCATCACTAAGTCTTTAAATAAGGCTTTAAATGACTGATCATCAGACTAATACCTGCTGCTGAAGGCCCCACTTCCATTCCTGACAGCTCACTGAGATCGCTAACTCACCAGGTCACTGACAAGCGGCAGTGGCTTCTTTTTGCGTAGATCCGGCATGCTGTCAATGCCATAGAGCCCTCCAGCTGGCCTGAGGAGAGAAGAAAATGTGTCAGGACCTTTAGTCTCCCCTTGAGTTACTGGCAGCCTCAGTGTTCCATTCTCCTTGCTCATCTTCTCCTCAAAGAAGGATGAACTGACCCTCATCATGAGCCTTTAAGAGGAGAAAGGAGGACAGAAAGCGAGGGAAATAAAGCCATGGGATGACAAACAATGGAATTTGCTCTCAGTCTCCTTCTAAGGTTTTAGCCAAGGACTCTCTTTTATCACACTATGCCAGTCCAAGGTGCCTTTATTTATTTGAAGACCCCTGTGCTCCATAAAAGGTGGGAATTGATGCTTAAGATAGCTTCTCCCTACACTCAGGCCAGAGACACTGATGTCTAAAGTTAAGTCTTTCCGGACCTGTGCTAGAATAGAGCCCAGGAATAGCTCTACAGAAGAGGTGCTGCCTAGGTGAGCAAGACTGACAAACAAGAACATGTAGAAGCAGACCTTCTCCATCCTGAGGAAGAGTCCCCAGTTCTGTCTATCCAAGCCTCCTGAAGAAAAAAGAGCCTCTGGAAAGAGGAGCCTGCATAATCAAATAGAGGCAGGGGAAGTAGATGAACTTCCCGACCCAGGAATCAAACCCTGGTCTCCTGCATTGCAGGCAGATGCTTTACCGTCTGAGCCACCAGGGAAGCCCTTTAGAGGGGAAAAAAAGACCATTTAAGAAGGAAACCGCAAAGTGACTCAGAGTGTGGCCTAGCCCTATGGTCACATCAACAGAAACCAGGAAAAAAAAATACAGCTAGAGCAACTGAAAGTGAAGTGAAAGTGTCAGTCACCCAGTCATGTCTAGCTCTTTGCAACCCCATGTACTATAGCCCGCCAGGCTCCTCTGTCCATGGGATTCTCCATGCAAGAATACTGGAATGGGTTGCCATGCCCTTCTCCAGGGGATCTTCCCCAAACAGGGATCAAACCCAGGTCTTCTGCACTGAAGGCAGATTCTTTACCATCAGAGCCACTGGGGAAGCCTATGAGCAACTTGAGATTTCTAAAACTCTTATACTTTTTTTATACTTATTAACTTTGCTGTTCTTTGCCTCTTATTCCATATAACAATACATAATAAAAATACAGAGAATTTCCTAAAAAGAACATCATTCTTACATTGATATAATCTGGATTTTATCCCCAACTCTTCTACTAATTCACTACATATCCTCTGCCAAAATTCCTTCTTCTCTCTGGATGTTGGTGTCACTTCCATAAAATGAGAGGAACTATAAAAACCTCTATGAACTTTCGGAAACTATCCTTCTGAGCTTCCATTAAATTAACTCAGGTATTTGGTTTTCATGTAAGCAATGAGGCGGGGAAAGAAGGGTGGCTGGGTTGTACACCACAGCTGGTGTGAAAAGAGAAATATCACAGAAAAGAATAAGTACATACTGCTAGCTATATGGGCAAAAAAAATGGAGCCACAAATCAGGTCAAGGTTAGGAGTTAGAGCAGGCAACCCTACATGCTGATTTCTAATCATCCAGCTTCCTCAATATGGGCAGTGAGCTTTGTTCTCAGTGAGACCACCACACCTATGAAAGTCTGAAACTTGTGACAGTTTCTAAGGACTAAGCTGAAGGAAGGGAAAGATGACAACAGGGAGACATTTAGAAAATCCCTGCATGGCTCCATTTAAAAATAGCCTGGTTATGTTGCATTGGTATGTATCAAGTTTAAAATTATTTGAAGAAAAATGCTAAAGCCCTGAAGAAGGGCTGTTGAAGAAGCAACTGAAGCCACAAGTTTGTGGCTAATTCTGAAAACTATAAAATGTATACCTTAAGCCAAGAAGTGTCTTTTTTTGGCAACACAAATGGGCTTTTGACAAAAGAAGAGTGGCTCATTCACATGATTAACTCTTGCTATAAAAAAGACATAGCAAGAAAAAGAAGCATTTAAAAATATAGTTGATAACTTTCTGATCTAATCTTTTTTCTTCCCTGGTGATGAGGAAGAGGAGGCAGCCACTGAGAACTTCAACACCAGGACTTTGAGGGGCAAGGAGAGAAGGAAGAGCCTAGTGGTCTTGAGAACTGTATGTGGAGGATAAAGGTGGCGCGGGCACTTAAACACTCTCCTCTCTTAGTAACAGTAAGTCGTAGCAGTTGGACAATCTAAAATGATTCTCCGGTGCAATCCCCTGGGTCTGAAACTCCCAGACAAGAAACACAGATAGAATACACAGCTTGTAAAGGATGCTACTTATGTCTTCACTATAGTAGAATGGAGTAAGGGAGTGACTCACAACAGCTGAGGCCAGCAGCAAGCTAAGCAGTAATACTCTCAACAGTGGAATAGAAGGAAACCAGCTCTGAGTGCAGACATTTTTCTAGTTTTCTCATCCTTATACATAAAGGGCATACCACCACTATGATGCAATACAGCAGAAATTCCAGAAGTAAGGATGGGGAGCCCCTAAGTTCCCTCCCCTGCTTAAGGGGAACCATTCTGCAAAGCTCTCTCTTCCGTCTCTGGGGAATCAGTCTGCAGAGTCCTCTCCTCTGCCAGGGAGAAACAACCGTCTCGACAGTGGAACCTCTTCCTTCTCTAGAATCCAGCTGATGAAGCTGTTTCTCCTGCTTCCCAAGGGAAAAACTAAAGCAGCATACAAGACTCTGTAAGATTCACAGAAACCTTGAAGTGCCACACTTACCCTTCTGGAAGCCACTGGGGCAAACAGGGATCACCATCATCTGGAATCTTTAAAGAGAGAAAGAGAGAGAAGTTAGCTCCTGTGAAAGATGGGAAAGTGTTATATTTCTTCGGTCAGGCAGTGAGCAGTAAAGTAGGAAGCTCAGAGCAGCATAGGCCACGTACACTGTGTGGTAACATAGCCGACCTGAGGTGTAAGCCAGTTCCCTGATCAGCCAGGGCCACTAGCAGGCAGCTGAAGTGAGTGGTACTTCATCTCCCTTCTCCCCAGTGAACACGGAAGATGTAAGCTCACAGAGAACCCAGGACTAAGATCCATTGGGAGTTTGAGAGCTGCCAGAATGTAGAGCCCCCTCACATATCCACTGGTACAGAACAGTAAGCATGGGCCAAGAGAGGGCCATGTAAACTTCCAGGCCTCACTAAAGCAAAAGGACAACTTCATATAGAGTCCAGTCTTCCAGCTATATTCTTAAGTTCTGGTGGCTGCCCTAGAGTCAGACCTGGTCTTTCTGGATTCCTGTCTCATCTTGTGATTTGACTTGGCCTATGGTCCTTGAAGCTATAACTCATTGACACTGAGTATGCTCTAGATTTGATAAACTCGATATAACAGAAGAGTCCAGGGCTGATTAGATACTTGGATAACCATTCTTGCAAATTTTATGAACTCTACAATAAGAAGCTGAAAACTGAAGCATGAAATAATTCAAGCAAGGAAAACACTGGAAAACACTTTTTAAAGCTTTTTGCAAAAAAAAAAAAATAAAAAATCCAAAGCAAATCCTTCAGGCAGAGTACAGAGAGTTCCAAAGCTGCCAGGGCTCTCAGCACCTGCTATTTAGGCGCAACAGACAGTACTAGCGGGTCTGGGGCTTTCTGTTTCTCCTTGTTCCCTCCACTCCCAATGACTTCCCTGACTCCTGGGATCTGGATTCCAGCTAGCCATCCTGAGCAAAGGAGCTCCAGATCAAGGGAGGCAGAGGTAAGCTGTTAGGCTCTGGACAGGGGGTGAAGTTTTGGGAGGGCTAAAGATAGGAGGAGTTATAGACAAAATGAGGCAAGAGAGTGAAAAAGAGAGGTAGGACCAGTTAATCGGTGATGTAAAAGTGGGTAAGAGTGACCCTGGACCAGCAGGAAGATGCACTTTGGATTTAAGATCCTTTTCAGGTTGCCTGTGCTCTAATCAAGCCTATCTGCCTACTGCCTGAGGCCCTTCATGACCACACTTCGCTGCTTTTGCCTCCTACCCTGGTTCTATGAGTGGGATGAAATGGTAGAGGGAGGGCCAGGCCCAAAGGGCAGTCAGAAGGTTGAATCAAGTCTCCTAAGGTTCCTGTGAGGGGCAGCCCATCCCCAAATCCCCAGATCCCACCAACCAACTTATCCTCCCTTTAGAAACAGTCACTGCACTCAGCAGATTTTTACTTCCTACCTAGAATTAGGCGGTTGCCAGAAGCCACTGGGCTTAAGGAAACAAAATCACAAAACATCTTTGGCAGCCAGGGTTCACAGGCTCAGATCATACACATTTCCTGTGCTTAAAGGGGGCAGTGGGTCTGCAGAAGCCTGAAGACACAGTGCAGAGCATGCACACACAGGGCACAGAAGGAGGGCTAGGGGAATGAGAGCAGGTCTCAGTAGAGTACCTAAAGGAGGTACATTCACAGACACACTTGCACCTGAGGAACCACGGGTGAGCTCGCATCCCATGCACAGAGATACAGAGCATGCGCACACACCCATGTTGGGGAGGACTCGGTGTTCATCAGGGCTCAAATCACCGGCAAAGTGCACCCTTACCATCTTGAGGAACCAGTGCTTGCAGGCACAGAGCTTTAGTACACCACACATTTTCATGGTGTGGGGAAACCACACCACAGGTCTGCAGACCTTTGTGCTCACAGAGAGGCCAGGAAGCCTGCTCACAAGCACAAAGCACTTTCACATTTAGGCCCCAAGCAAGAGGCACAAAAAGCCTACAAAAACTCCTGCTCTCAAATACAAAGTGTGTATGCATGCTGGGCTCAGCGAGGGTTTACAACATATGCCAGTCGGTAGCCACAAGTAGAAAATGGACATACACTGTGCAAAGTAGGAAAAGAGGAAGGCGGTCAGTACCTGGGGGAGTCAAACTGAGCACAGGGGTAAGCACACACATGCTACACTGAATGTGTGCCATGCAGGCACACACATCCTCACACGGCTCCACGGGTGTCTGCAGGAGCACACACAGGCATGGAGCATGCACACAAACTGCTGTCAGGACAAACACACCAGCTGCATGAGCCACAGCTCATAAGCACGCATGCGTGCACACACACACATACACACACATACACACTGTACTCAGCAGGGAGGGGAGAGAACCAACAACAAAGGGGCCCCAAAGGGCCAGAGCACAACCTGAAGGGCTCCTCGCTTTCCTTCTGCAAGGAGAGAAAGAGCAGGGGAAAAAAAGGGCAGAGAGGTTAGTGGATTCATCCTAAACCAGGTGGAGCTAACCTCATGGGACATGGAGGAGAGCTCAGAGAAGTCCTCTGACAACTGGGCAGTTCACAGACCCTGGCTCCCGGAATCCTCACCTGTATTCGCTGCCCCTGCCTTTTAGTTTAGAACAGGTTTGGCTACAAAAAACAAAGGACCAAGTCGGCCTGGGAATTTCAGCCACTCTTTCCCCCCTTTCCAAAGTGGTCTGCATGCAGGGTCAGGGCCACCAGGGCCACGAGGCCAGCTGTGTTACTAAGGGCCACTCCCACAGGCCGTCTGAACTGACTGAACGCAGAGCAGGTTCCTTCCTCAGGAGCTACACGAGCTCATCTGAATCTGGGCTAAGTCTGTGAACCCCAAAGGCCGGGTAGCTGAGCCCTTTCCCTTTTCTAACACAGGCTGGCTACGTGTTTTGCCCCACAAGCCTTGGCCTGTTTTCCCAGAGCCTATGTTAAGTTAGGCCAAGTTAGGGCCTGGAAGTAAGGCCAGGACCTGGATGTTCAGTGGCCATAAATTTGGAGGCACCAAGTCCTAAGTCACTATGATCTGAACAATAAAAGCACAGCTGCAATCCCAGGTTTGATTATCTTCCAAACTTAGAACAATACGTCAAAACAAACTGACACTTCCAGAAGGACCCAAGCAAACCACAGGAGAGGAAGAATAAAGTCCAGAAATTACTCCTTTCCTATTTGCCAGACACTACACAGCCTTCTAGGCCACACTTGCTTGACAGAGGCTTCCTTCTCTAAGCAAAGTCCATTATCTGGGCCCATTAGCCCCTCTTTTCTTTTTTTCCCATCCCTTTGAATAAAGAATCACTGATGTTACATAACAAGTAGAAGGGAGAGTCATGGTAACTAATAAGTTCTCAATTTTTCAAGCTATTTCTGATTACCTAATGGGTCACCTGACTTGACAGAAGAGATTCAGGAATAGGAATCTTCCAAAACAGTGCAGAAAAGTGTGTGAGATAAAAAAACATTTCTGGGAGAGGGAACTGTCTCTTCTACCACATCTACTCCCTACTTCCTGGGAACACTCTGTTCCCTTTGAAAAAGAAAGCTCAGCAACAAACTGACCCTGTGATTCAAGCTGAGAAGGTTTCTCTCTTCCTCCACTATCTTAAATATATTGTACACATCATCTCAAAGTTACTTCACTTATGTCCTTCTATTCTTCCCAGAGTTCCCCATGATGCCTAAAGAAGAAAAGTCAATATATTGTCATGACCTGGCCTCTTGCACTGACTGGGTGAACTCAGACTTATTCTTAAAAACTTAGATCAAATATTAATGTCTCTGAAAATTTATCTGCCTTCCTCTCAAAAACAGAATTAGGTGCTTCTCTACTATGTGTCCGTGGTACCCACACTTTTGTGTACACACTTCTATGACAGTTTGTTGTCAGTATGTTTCATTGTTAATTGTCTGTATAAAAGTCTCCCTTTACATATTGTGAATTTCTTGAGAGCAAGAATTATATATATATTTTATTTCACCTTTGTAGTCTGAGGGTTTAGCACATCTAGTGTTTTTATGTAGTAAAAGGAATTTGAAATTTCAGAACTTAGAAAACAAAAGCCTTCTAACGACATGTGTCTTGCCTAAGAGAAAAGATGGGCCTCTTAGCCTGTACCATTTTCTAGACCCCAAAGAACTGCTGTACTAGTCCCTTCAGTTTGTCCCAACCACTGGCCAAACATTTTCTTATTAGTAATTTAAAAACATCTTTTCTTGTTAGGAATCAAACACTTTGTGCCTCCTAACTTCTTAAAATGCCTTAGGATTTTTCCACTCAGATTTAGTTTTCAATTTAAGTGATACATGTCTATATAACACCTGCTTTGCAGGAAAATTCCTGATCCCTAAGAATAATCTCACTCTTCTAGATAGTCCATCTGATAAGGAAGAGACACACTTCCTTACTGTTAAAACAATCTTAACTCCATTACTTAGGAGTCAAAGATTTGAGGCACTCAACTTATCTGAGCCTGCATTTCCTTATCTTTAAAAAGAAGATAAGACTATAGATTGCCCAGAGTTAAGATTCATTTCTTTTTAAAATCTTTTATTTATTTTTAATTGGAGGATAATTGCTTTACAACATTGTGCTGGTTTCTGCCATACATCAGCATGCATCAACCATAAGTATACATATGTCCCCTCACTCTTGGACCTCCCTCCTACCTCATCCCACCCCTCTAGGCTATCTTAGAGCACCAGGTTGAACTCCTTGTGTTATACAACAACTTCTCAGTAGCTATCTGTTTTATACATGGTAATGTATGTATGTCAATGCTACTTTCTCAATCCATGCCACCCTCTCCTTTCCCTGCTGTGGCCACAGGTCTGTTCTCTGAGTCTGAGCCTCTATTCCTGCCCTGCAAATAAGTTCATCAGTACCATTTTTCTAGAGTCCATGCTGCTAAGCTGCTAAGTCACTTCAGTTGTATCTGACTCTGTGCGACCCCATAGACGGCAGCCGACCAGGCTCCCCCGTCCCTGGGATTCTCCAGGCAAGAACATTGGAGTGGGCTGCCATTTCCTTCTCCAATGCATGAAAGTGAAAACTGAAATGAAGCCGCTCAGTCGTGTCCGACCCTTAGCAACCCCATGGACTGCAGCCTACCAGGCTCCTCCATCCATGGGATTTTCCAGGCAAGAGTACTGGAGTAGGGTGCCATTGCCTTCTTTGTCTAGAGTCCATATATAAGCATTAATACATAGATATTTGTTTTCCTTTTTCTGACTTACTTTACTCTGTATAACAGGCTCTGTTATAGGTTCATCCACCTCACCAGAACTGACTCAAATGTGTTCCTTTTATGGCTGAGTAATATTTCATTGTATATATGTACCACAACTTCCATTCCTTAAATACTCACTGAGAACCTACTTCGCATTAGCTGCTGTTCTCATAGTGCTAGAGCAGTGACTTGTGATCTTAAGAAGCTTCTATTCTAGTAGGAGGAACAGACAACTAATAATGGTGGTGAAGATGATGACAGCTGCGAACACCAAGTGAACACAATACTTATCTGGCATTTCATTTGAGTAAGCTCATTTACTTCTCACAACTCTGAGTAAATACTGTTATAATCTCCATTTTTCTATTGATGAAAATGAAGATCACAGAGATGTTCAGAAACTTGCCTGAAGTCACAGCAAGTGGTAAAGTCAAAATTTGAAACAGGTACTCTGGTTCCAGAATCTGGAACTATGTACACTGTAATCTGATGGGAGGAGCTGACTCATTGGAAAAGACTCTGATGCTGGGAGGGATTGGGGGCAGGAGGAGAAGGGGACGATAAAGGAGGAGATGGCTGGGTGGCATCACTGACTCAATGGAATGAGTCTGAGTAAACTCCAGGCGTTGGTGATGGACAGGGAGGCCTGGTGTGCTGCAGCCCATGGGGTCGCAAAGAGTAGGACACGACTGAGCGAGTGAACCGAACAGAACTGATCACAGATGATAGGGACTTAGCTGAAAAATCCAGGTAAGGGGAAATGATATTGTCCCCAGTGGTGATGTTATGCTATGAAAAGTTTATAAATGATTGTCAGGAGGCCTCATTGCTAAAAGAACATCTAAGCAGAGATATGAAGAAAAATTAGTAAAGAAGTTATTCAGAGTGCAGAGAGAAAAGTATTCCAGTCAGAACATATAGCAAGTGTAAAGTCTGAGGTGACAGCATAGCTGGTGTGAAGGAACAAGTCTGCCTTAGAGGATCGTTTCAAATAGGGCCCTCATAAGCACTTTGGCTTTCATTCTGAGTGAGACAGAAAAAATCACCAGAAGGTTCTGAACAGAGAAGTGATATGATCTGACTTGTGTTTTATGCGGATTACTATGGCTGGGGAGAATAGACTGCAGACGGACAAGGGCAGAAGCCAGGAGATCAGCAAGACTACCACTCTCATCTAGATGAGAGAAAATGGTGACTGATACTGAGATGTTAGTGCTAAGGTTTGGAATATGTTTGAAAGGCAAAGCAGGTGGGATTTAATAACTGACTGGATATGGCTTATGAAAGAAACAGAAGTCAAGACTGACTCTATGGGGACTTCCCTGGTGGTGCAGTGTTTAAGACTCCATGCTCCCAATGCAGGGGGCCCAGGTTCAATCCCTGGTCAGGAAACTAGATCCCACATGCCGCAACTAAGACCCAGCACAGCCAAAAACAAACAAGCAAATAAAAAACAAAACAATGTGTTTTTTGTTGTTTTTTTTTAAAAAGAATGACTATGGATTTGGGTCTGAGCAGCTAGCTGCAAGAATGGAGTTGCCATTTACTGGTAAGGAAGACTATAGGGAAAGTAGGTTTGGCAGGGTTTACCATATATTCAGATTGAATATGTCTAATCTGAGATGTCTATTCACACGGAAATGTGGGTGTTAAGTATATGTGGAATCTGGTATTCCTAGAAGATATCTGGGCCAGGTATCAATCTGGGAATGCTTATGAAAATCATGAGACTGAAAGAGATTATCTAGGAAGTGAGTATAAATAAAAAATAGTGGTCAGGATTGAATCGGGAGGTACTACAAGGGTGGGAAGATAAGGAGGGAGTAGCAAAAATGACTCCAGAAGAAACAGTAATAATGTTGGAGGAGATACAAGACAGAGGGGTATTCTGGAAGCCAAGTGAAGAAAGTATTTCAAAAAGAAGGAATCCAGGGACTACCCTAGTGGCCCAGTGGTTAAGACTGCAATTCCATTATATGGGATGTAGGTTCGATCTCCAGGTCGGAGAACTAAGAATTCCACATCACACATGTCCAAAAAAAAAAAAAGGAAAGAAAGAAATTGAGGCATAAAAATAGACTAAGGATTAATGGACTAGAACTGGTAGTCCAGAAGTAAACTCCTACATTTATGGCCAGTTGATTTTGACCATTCAACAGATAAAGAATATTATTTTTCATAAATGGTGCTGAGATAACTAGACATACACATGCTCAAGAAGGAAGCTGGACCCCTGTCTCACATCATTCTCAAAAATTAACTCAAAATGAATCACAGACCTAAATATAAGCACTAAATAAAACTATGAAACATTTAGGGAAAAAAAGTAGGAGTGAATTTTTGTGACCTTGGATTAGACAATGGTTTAGCTATAAAACCAAAAGTAAAATCAACACGAGAATAGATAAATAGAATTCATTCAAAATTTAAAACTTTTGTGCTCTGATAACCATATTATGATGGCAAACCAAACAAAGCCAACCAGGAAGTAACAAATGTTATTTAGCAAGGACGTCGAAAAACTAGAACCTATGTGCACTATTGTTAGGAATGTGCAATGACAGCTGCTGTAGAAAACAACACAGCAATGCCTCAAAAAAAAAAATCAGGATTACCATATGATCCAACAATGCTACTCCTGTGTATATACCCAAAAGAAACAAAAGCAAGAACTTCAACAGATATTTGTATACCCCTATTTATAGCAGCATTATTCACAATAGCCAAAACGTAGAAGAAACCCAAGTGTCCACTGATGGATGAATGGATAAACAAATGTAGTATATATACATACAATGGAATATCATTCACCCTTAAAAAGGCAGGAAATCCTGACATATGCTACAACATGGTGAACTTCAAAGATTATGTCAAGTGAAATGAGCCAGTCACAAAAGAACAAATATTGTGCAAATACACTTATATGAGGTACCTAGAGCAGTCAAATTTAGAGAGACAGAAAGTACAATGGTGACTACCAGTGGCTGAGGGGAGGAGAGAACAGGGAGTTAATTTAATGGGTACAGAGTTACAGCTAGGGAAAATGGAAAAAGTTCTGGGGATTAGATGGTGGTGATGACTACATGGTGATGGTCATGTGAATGAATTTTAAATGGCTAAAATGTTAAATTTTATGTTTTCTATATTACAATAATTTTTTTTGAAAAATAAAACATTTATGCTTCAAAGGACACCATAAAGAAAGTAAAAAGACAACCAACAAATTGGGGGAAAATATTTACAAATTATCTGGACCTATATCCTTATGTCATTATTATCTGGACCCTTATGATTATACAGTGGAAGTAACAAATCGATTCAAGGGATTAGATCTGATTGACAGAGTGCCTGAAGAACTATGGATGGAGGTTCGTGACATTGTACAGGAGACAGGGATCAAGACCATCCATCCCCAAGAAAAAGAAATGCAAAAAGGCAAAATGGTTGTCTGAACAGGCCTTACAAATAGCTGTGAAAAGAAGACAAGCGAAAGGCAAAGGAGAAAAGGAAAGATATATCCATCTGAATGCAGAGTTCCAAAGAATAGCAAGGAGAGATAAGAAAGCCTTCCTCAGCGATCAATGCAAAGAAATAGAGGAAAACAACAGAATGGGAAAGACTAGAGATCTTTTCAAGAAAATTCAAGATACCGAGGGAACATTTCTTGCAAAGATGGACACAATAAAGGACAGAAATGGTAGGGACCTAACAGAAGCAGAAGATATTAAGAGGTGGCAAGAATACACAGAAGAACTGTACAGAAAAGATCATCACAACCTAGATAACCATGACAGTGTGATCACTCACCTAGAGCCAGACATCCTGGAATGGGAAGTCAAATGGGCTTTAGGAAGCATCACTATGAACAAAGCTAGTGGAGGTGATGGCATTTCAGTTGAGCTATTTCAAATCCTAAAAGATGCTGCTGTGAAAGTGCTGCACTCAATATGTCAGCAAATTTGGAAAACTCAGCAGTGGCCACCGGACTGGAAAAAGTCAGTTTTCATTGCAATCCCAAAGTGCAATGCCAAATAATGTTAAACTACTGCACGATTGTACTCATTTCATGTGCAAGCAAGGTAATGCTCAAAATTCTCCAAGCCAGTACATGAAGTGAGAACTTCTAGATGTTCAAGCTGGATTTAGAAAAGGCAGAGGAAACAGATCGAATTGCCAACATCTGCCGGATTATCGAAAAAGCAAGAGAGTTCTAGAAAAACATCTACTTTTGCCTTATTGACTATACCAAAGCCTTTGACTGTGTAGATCACGACAAACTGTGGAAAATTGTTTAAGAAATGGGAATACCAGACCACCTGACCTGCCTGCCAAGAAAACTGTATGCAGGTCAAGAAGCAACAGTTAGAACTGGACATGGAACAACAGACTGGTTCCAAGTTGGGAAAGGAGTATGTCAAGGCTATACATTGTCACCCTGCTTATTTAACTTATATGCAAAATGCCAGGCTGGAGGAAGCACAAACTGGAATCAAGATTGCTGGGAGAAATATCAATAACCTCAGACACACCTCAGGTACACAGATGACACCACTCTATGGCAGAAGGTGAAGAGGGACTAAAAAGCCTCTTGATGGAAGTGAAAGAGGAGAGTGAAAAACCTAGCCTAAAATTCATCATTCAAAAACTAAGATCATCCGGTCCTATCACTCCTTGGCAAACAGATGGGGCAACAAGGGAAACAGTGACAGACTTTATTTTGGGGGGCTCCAAAATCACTGCAGATGGTAACTGCATTCATGAAATTAAAAGACGCTTGCTCCTTGGAAGAAAAGCTATGACCAACATAGACAGCACATTAAAAAGCAGAGACATTACTTTGCCACAAAGGTCTGTCTAGTCAAAGCTATAGTTTTTCCAGTAGTCATGTATGGATGTTAGAGCTGGACTATAAGGAAATTTGAGGGCCAAAGAACTGATGCTTTTGAACTGTGGTGTTGGAGAAGACTCTTGAGTCCCTTGGACTGCAAGGAGATCAAACCAGTCAGTCCTGAAGGAAATCAGTCCTGAATATTCATTGAAAAGACTGATACTGAAGCTGAAACCCCAATACTTTGACTACCTGATATGAAGAACTGACTCATTAGAAAAGACCCTGATGCTAGGAAAGATTGAAGGCAGGAGGAGAAAGGGACGACAGAGGATGAGATGGTTGGATGGCATCAATGACTTAATGTACGAGTTTGAGCAAACTCCAGGAGTTGGGTGATAGACAAGGAAGCCTGGCATGCTGTAGTCCAGGGGGTCACAAAGAGTCGGACACAACTGAGCGACTGTACTGATGTCCAGAACATATAAACAACTCTTACAACTCAACAGAAAAAGACAAACAACTCAATTTAAAAATGGATAAAGGATTTAAATAGACATTTCTTCAAAAAACATATAAAAATGGCCAATAAGCATATGAAAAGATGTTTTAACATCATTAACCACTAGGGAAGTGAAAATCAAAGCTAGAATATACCAGTCACACTCATTAGGATGGCTCTAGTAAAAAGAGAATGGCTAGGATGTGGAGAAATTTGAACTTGCATACACTGCTGGCAGAAATGCAAAATGGTGCAACCACAGTGGTAAACAGTCTAGAAGTTCCAAAAAAATGTGAAACACAGTTACCATGTGACCCAATGTTCCATTTCTAGGTATATACACAAGAGCATCAGAATATATGTCCACACAAAAACAGCAACATTATTCATAATACCCAAAACGTGGTAAAAAAAAAAAAAAAAGGACAACAAAATGTCCATCAACTGATGAATGTATGAACAAAATGTGCTATTTCCATAAAATGGAATATTATTCAGCCACAAAAAGAAATGAAGCGCCCTTACGTGCTACAACATTGGTCAGTTTTTAAAACATCGTTCTGAGTAAGCTTAGACTGTAAAAGGTCTCAAGCAGAGCAGTGAAGAAAGCTTTTTCAAATCTTTCTTGTGGTAGCAGTCACTACTGTATTGAATCAGTTTACCAGGTTAGCGTGACTTCTCTTGTGGACTCTACAGCCAGAGAGTGCTGGCCAGAGGCCTGCCTGTGTGCTTATTTAGCTTGCTCTATTCCTTGTGCTTTAAGGAATGGTGCTGGAGTCAGGCTGGAACTAGCACTGAAGGGATGCTGCCACTGCCCGATAGCCTCTTTACCACCCTGTCTATAGCCCATAGACCAGAGTGGATCTTGGAAAACACCCAGAATTCTGGCTTAATTCCTTACTGGTGTTTCAGAACACTTCCTTCTCATTATTTCTGCTGCTGTCACAAGTTCCTGCGTGGTCCAGTAGGATGTCAGCCCATAAGAGAAACATTGCAACTCAAAGAACTGAGCCCCAGAGTTCTGGATGCTCAGGCTAACACTGACTCCCACCACAGTTAAAACAGTTAGTAAGGAAGTACTGCTTTGATATGTTTAAGTTGTTTCTACTGTTGCTACAATATTGGGTTGGCCAAAAAGTTCATTTGGATTTTTCTGTAACATCTTATGGAAAAAACCTGAATGACCTTTTTGGCCAATCCAATATAAAAATTTCTAAGTGGCCAGGAAGAAAGAAAAGGGGCTGCAAAGTTAAAGAGAGACCAAAATCCCTTGTATCAGGAATTATAGAAAGCTTCCTGGAGGAGGTGAAATTTTGGCTGTATGTTGAAGAACTGAGTAAATTTTCCTAGGTTGTTGTGGCAAACATAACACCTCAAGCTAGAAGGAAGCATGTATATGTAATATGCTGAAAACAAAGTACAAGGTGAATTTGTGAGACAGAAGATTCCTCTCAGGTGGAGGACTGTGGGACAACAGAAGATAAGCCTGGAAATGTAAACTAGAGACCAGGTGTAGTGGCCTTGAATGCCAAGTGAAGGAATTGAGACTTTTTGATAGGGTATAAAGAGCAGCTCCAGGGATATTTGAAAGGAACATGATTTTAATTTTTCAGTTTAATTTTACAATGACATATTCATGATTCAAATTCTAAAAATTAGAAAAAATTATATACCGTAAAAAAGAATTTCCTCATTTCACTAGTTTTTTACCTAATACCTTTTCCCACGGGCAATCCTATACCAGTTTCTTATGTATCTTAGTGGTTTTTTGTTTGGTTGGTTAGCTGGGTTGTTATTGTTGTTTTTTGGCCATGCCATGTGGCTTGCAAGATCTCAGTTTCCTGGCCAGGGACTGATCCTGGGCCACAGCAATGAAAGCCCAGAATCCTAACCACTAGGTCACTAGGGAACTCCTTTGTTAAATATTCTATACATATATACAAACAAACACTAAACACTATGCGTTTGTATATGTATTCTTCATCTCTCCTTTTTATACAAATGTATGGGCTTCCCTAGTGGCTCAGTGGTTTAAAAAAAAAAAAATCCGCCTGCCAATGCAGAAGACACGGGCTGGATTCCTGAGTGAGGGATTCCCCTGGAGTAGGAAATGGCAATCCACTCCATTATTCTTGCCTGGAGAATCCCATGGACAGAGGAGCCTGATGGGCTATAGTCCATGGGGTTGCAAAAAGAGTCTGACACGACTTAGTGCCTAAACAACAACAAAGCATCTTATACATACTGTTCTGCACCTTGTTTTCTGAAATATGTCAATATATCTTTCCATTTCAGCAAAGAGGTACCTCTTTCTTTTTACAGCTGCATGGTACTGTATTTCGTTGTTTGGATGTGCCAGTAAGTTATTTAACCAGGCTTTCTTAAGAACATTTAGGCTGTTTTCAATCTTCACTATTAAAAACAATACCTCAGAAATAGCCTTGAACATATGTCCCTTCTACATGTGAAAATGTACCTGCAGGATATATTCTTGGAAGTAGTGCTAGGCCTCAAAGGGCACACATAATTCTGATGAATGTTGCCTTCCTCAGAGGTTATACCAATTTCCACTCCCATGCCACCAGCAATGGATGAGTACCTGTTCTCTCACATCTTTGCCAACAAAATATGTTTCATAATTTTAATCTTGCCTTATAAAGATTAATCAGGTTATATGCATAAGAGGACAACCTCATTTACATTTAAAATTAGATGAATAAAGCATATGCTCTTTGGATAAATTTATTCTAATTTTGATTGGAAGAGGTAATTTTAAAGCTACATGTCATCTCCATGCTGCCCAGAAAAGACTTTTCTCAATTCTTGTAGCCAAAAACCATTCCATTGTCTAAATGTTAGGTAAGCAGCCTTTAACTGGAGATGAAAGAAAGGGAATATGACCAGTGGGGAGCAGAGTCAGGCTCTTGGGCAGGGTCAGCGCTGCAAGAAGTTTCTGAACAGCTCCGAGTTAGAACTAAGGTTCTGTACGGTCAACTCCAGTACTGGGAAGGAGACAGGTCAGGATAAGGGAAATTCCCACAGTGGCTCACAAGGTGGAGAAACCCCATCAACTGTTGGAGAAATGGCAATCTTATTTCAGCAAGAAGCTCGTGGAGAATAATTTTAAAATGCAACACAGGATTGCATCAGCATCTTAGCTCCTATGAGAAACATGCCTCTTTCCCCCATTCCTGCCTCCTACCCCACACCTACTTTACACCAGGATAGCCTAAAGTTCTGCAGCTATAAACTATTTTTGCTCAAATGCTCTTCCTCTTTTGAAAAGGTACTTTCTAAAGCTCCTGCCAATAAACTGGGAGCTCCCTATGGACAAGAACTCTTTTTCTGTTGTTTTTCAATTCTGTCACTCCAATTCCCACAGGATCAACTTACAAATCTATACCCCAGTAATAGAGACTGATTGAAGATGTGAACCTCCCCCATCACCTTGTGAAGCTCGCCACCAAGCTGGATCTCATGCTGGCCTGATGCAGGTCACACCCAGCCAGCTGCAAACCCATTCACCAGAGACTTGAAATACCTGGGTGCGTGTCTTCTATTGAGAGATGGTCTGTCTTCTGTACTAGCTCGTGTATAAGTTTTTTCTGCCTCAGTCTTTTCTCTCTTAGAACATCTTTAAAATTGCTGATGCATCTGTTGAGGTAGATGGTCTCTGTGCACACTTGCTCTAGGCTTAGTCTGCCCTGTTTGGGAGATTCAGGCCTGGAACAAGTTTCACTTCCCGGACACGGAGCCAGAGCAAACCCTGGCGATGAATATGCAAGAGGCAAGTTACTGGAAGCCAGAGAGGAGTTGCTGGGATCCTGAGAGGTCTGGTCTCCCTGGGCAGAGATGCCCACTCCACCAGACATCACGCTGAGTATGCTCTCACTCCCCTGACTCCTGGGGCTCCCTAGTGAGAAATCCTGAGCACCCTCTGAACTCACTGTGCCAAAAAGTCTATCACTGTTCTCAGACCGGGAGCCACTCTCAATACTTTCAAGGTCCTCAGGGGTGATGGACCCACTGTTCTCCAGCTTCTGAAACACTCCCTGCAAAGCTGAACGAAAGTGGTCAATTGCTCGGCCCAGTTTACTTGTGTAAAACTTGATCTCTACATCTTCATCCTCCTGCAAGCCACCCAGGCGAGAGGACTTTTCCAAGACATCTTTGAGGACCTGAGCGGAACGTTCCTCCTCCTCATTCAAGTCAATATGAACCATGTCATTGAAAGTCTCGGGCCCAATGCTGATTTCCTCCATTAGGCTGTCACAGCTCAGAGTTGCAAACCTTCTGGACTTGTCTGTCAAGAGGTCCTCTAGCTGCTTTGAGCTCAGAATATCCAACCCAGCTTCACAGGCCAGGAGTTTGTCCTCTGTCTTCAGCAACCCAGACAGTGATAGGCAACTGCCAGTCTCACTCTTGTCACTGCAGTTGTTTTCTGTTTTTGCTGTTTTATATGCTTCAAGTCCTTGGTTACACTGTTTGAAAACCTGTGATTTCCCAGAATCCTCCTCTTTCGAGATTAACACTAGGGAAGGTTCCTCACATTGATGGAGGGTGGACAAAGAAGCCTCTCTTCCTGTCAGTTCATTGCAGGAGCCCCTGAGAACCTGGGTGTTTCCTAATGTTCCTCTGACTTCACTCCCTGGCTTAGACTCATTGCTTGGCTTTGCCAAATCATTCTTGGGTGGGAAGCAAAGACCTTGCTGTTCAGAGGTCTGGGGTTCTCTGTGTTGATTCTGAGCCTTCATTTGATGTGCTCCTGTTATTGGGCCTCTGTCCCCTGTTTCCACCTGAAAAACTGGCTCATCCAGGTGTAAAGAATTCAAATTACGATGCTGGAGTTGTTCCAAAGATGAGAGAGACTCCTTTGGAGGATTCTTAGAGCACGGTGGCTGGCTTGGTTCTTCTCTGGTGGTGATCCGGACCCCTAAACTCTGCAAGAGGATGGATTTCTGCAATATGAGGTCCCTATGCTCCAGATGGGCAAGCTTCACAACAGTAGGCCTGGGAGCTGGGGCTCTGCCAGCTCGGTAAGCCTCTTTAATGAACCTATTGCACTGCATGCCATTAACACACATGTGCTTGGCCAGGAAGTTGTGAGCCAGCTCCATGGTATTTTCCCCATCTTGCTCAGGAAGTCCATACAGATACAGAATGGCTTCCTCGCTGGGTCTGTCCACATGGGGCTCCTGGGCCTTTCCTCCCACACACCCTTTGGCCAGGGAACTGCTGCCCATATGCAAGCCTTCTATTTCACTCAGAACTGAGTCTACACAGCTAGACACCTCATCCACTGAACCTCGGACTTGGCTCAAGTGCTGCCGCAACTCAGCAATCTCAGTTTGGAGACGGCTGATGCCCTGCAGTTCTCTGATGATATAGTCCACTACATCCCCCAAAGGTTCTTGCTGTTCATGGCGACAGCCTTGGCCAAGGCCTCTGGACAAGAGGGGCTTGGCTTGATCCCTCTCTGAGGGCTCTGGACAGCTTGTGGTAATGCTGGCAGATGAGAGGTCCTGAGAGGCAGACCCTGAAACACAGGCTGTGGAGCCCAGAGGAAGCTGGCTGCTGGCCTGCTGCCCAAAGCTGCAACGCTGGGCCAGGCCCCCTTCTGTATCCCCACCAATGGCGGAGGCTACAGGCCCACAGTGAGGGGGCAGGAAGCTGTCCTCTGGCAAGGTTCCGGCAGGGCCTGAGGACTTGCTCTTGATGCCACACAGAGTCTCTGCCTTTTTATCTGGGGAAAGCCTGGAGGAGGATCCCAAGGTGACCATGATTTCTTCCTCTGACTCTTGCAACAATCGCTTCATTTTCTCCCTCAGGGTCTGAGGGATTCTCAGGCTTGTTCCTCTTGTTTCTGGTAACGACGGTTAATAGAGATTGTGTTAGAAGGCAATATCCTGACCTGCTCTTTTCCGTCTATTTTTAGCAATTATTGATGGCTGATGCCTGGGGCTTGGCCCACAGTGATGCCTGGAATGGTCCCATGTGTGGTCTCAAACCTGGCACATGTCCCTGGATCCTGGTTTGACTCTTACCCTGCAGCTAGCGAAAAAGGAAAATAGTGTGCTTGGATCAGAAGGCAGCATGGTAATATGAATCAAGCCGTCAAGCAGGAATAAGAACATTACCTTCTAAGACTCTAGGAGTCAACAGTGACCTGCCTCCCAAGGCTAGCCTTAAAGGTTACAGGCAGTCACTTCTCCCTCTCTCCTTGGCTTCCCATCAGAGTTTTGATGTAAAATCAGATCAAGCCCTTGTGTTGTGAGCAAGGGCTGATGCCAAAGGCATCAGGATTGAAACAGACTCCTGGGAAACAGGTGGGATGAACTCAACAGAGACTGAACCTTTACAAATTTAATATGAGGCTCAGCAACAAACACACAGATGTTTAACCACCAAACCTCAAATCACACACACAGTAACAGACAAGACATGGAATGTTTCCTTTTTTTCCCCTCCAGTTTGTTGTTCTGGTGAAGACTCAGCTACTTAAAGGTTTGCTCCTGCCTGTGCTTATAGCACAAAGTGTTTTCCCTCTGCTTAGTGACAGCAACTTGGAGAGAGGACCATGACAAGAAAGTGATTTCCTAGCTGTTTACTGCTGGAGTAACAGAGCGCTGCTCTAAGCCGCTGCATGGCCTGGAGAGAACAATACACGTGGCAGGCGGGGAGCTGGTTACACTGGAGAGGGCTGCAGGGTGCTCTGCTGTTCCCCAAAAAGGTGAAAGAAGACCTGCCACCAGTCCTGCCCCTAAATACCAAGCTACCAGCGACTGCAACTTACAGAGATGACTATTACCTTCTGGGCGGTGGGGCGTGGGTGGGAATCCATTCCCTTTTTACTGGAAAAATGCAGAATGTAGGGAAGGAGCAGAGTGGAAAGGACCAAGAGTGAAGCAGAAAGCCCAGGAGTGCGTGGGACTGCCAGTACTCTCTGGCTCTGCTGGGTCAGCTGGGGATGGGTCAAATAGGTTGGTGGGAGACACGCTACCCTTCCTGTTCTTCAACTGGAGATGGTTTCTCTATTTTCTAGATTTGACCTAGATTTCTATATCTTCTGACACCCCTGCCTCCTCCTAACTCAAGTTAACCCTAAAAAGTGAAACCTGTCTGTGAAGAACACAAGCTGACTGCTCCCACAGCAATCATTTGTGGGGAAGACCACCAACTATGGTCTGTGGGTCTGAAAATTAAAAGCACTGGACTTCTCCAGACTGAGAAGAACCGGAAGAACAAGTCCCAAGACTTGAAATAAAGATGAAGCTGACCTCTTTTACTGGAAATAACTAGGCCAAGAATCAAGAGACTAGATTAATTTCCTTTTCATTCTTCCCTTCTCTCTAGTTCATGTAAAAACTCTTACTTCATCAAGGACCTCTTCATTTAAGAACTCTTAACCATCCTGTGAGGCATCAGAGAGGCCTAATTACTGCTTTTTAAGCATTACTGCTTTACTTCAGTGTTTCAAGGGGTCAGGATCAGCCATACCTGTAATGTGGTCAACTTAACCTGGTCTCTGTGTGTGTGTGTATGTGTGTGTGTGTGTGAGAGAGAGAGACAGATACACAGACAGACAGACAGACAATACATGCACAATCTGAACTCCTGAGTCTCGGGTTTAGAGATCCAGTTGCCTAGACATCAAAGCCCCCAATTCCAGGAATGACTCAAATTCTTACTTCTCTCCTTCCAAAAGAACAAAATCTACATTTCCAAAGCCACTCCTCTTTGCTCCCTAAGGTGCAAGGTCTGGGTACCCTGATTTGGCGTTGGTGCTCGGTATTAGCTTTAAACCATGTCCCCGGCCTGATGGACTAGAGCTGGCAATTTGCCTTTCAAGCTCTTCTCAAAAGAGAAAGACTGTTTATTAAACCAAAATGGAAGCTCTGTGTATAAGCCATGAGCAAGTGGTACTAGGCTGAGAATCCCTAGACATTAAGTTTAAGTCTTGCTTCACCAGTGACCTTGGATTAAACACTTCTCCGCTCTGTGCCTTAGTTTCCTCATCTGTAAAGTGGGGGAGGTCATCACGGAGATGTTATAAAATGAGAGACTGGTAATTGGTAAACTGTACAGCAGCGGAGCACAGTTATTATTACTGACATGGCAAGACCCTGAGACAAAGAGGCAGGGAGACCAGTGTCTAAGCCTAGTGTGCAGCTGCCTAAATGATATGATTTGAGTGAACCATGACTTCTATCCCAGCCCCAGACCCCTACTTCCCAGTGTCTTCTAACGGTCTGCAGCAAGGCCTGGATGACAACCATTACAGTGTCCCTTTTTGTCAGTCTTTCTTCTAGAAGTTTTCTTTTTAAGGTAAGGAAAGGGAAGAGCAAAATATTCACTCCCAATATTTCATTCAGGAGGATGCTTGCCACCCTCCCTCAGGCAGCCTGAAAGCACAAGGAAGGGGAAGAACAGCTACATGGGCCAAATCTTCCTTTCTAATGCTGGCGTGGCCCAGAACACACTGCCAGGCCCTCCATGGCTGGCCCCACTCCAGTCTAGAGGCAGTTTTCCAGGAACAACGCTGAAGCTGACTGTCCTGCTATTGCTTCAGTGCAGGCCAGGTTAACTTTGGGCCTATCTGCTTCTACCCATCAGATCAGTATTCCAGGTAGGCCTGGCCCAACTTCCTGGACAGTCTCGCCAGGTCCAAGAGTGCAGTGCCTACACCACTGGCTGGCCAGCCACACAGGGGACCAATGGCCCAGCCACTGCCATCCAGAGCCTTTTCCTGTGGCATCCTGAAGGTCTAAAGGCAGAGCTGCCTGCTTTCCTATTTAATACACTTTCCAGCTAGAGCTCCCAGAGTAGCTCCTCCTGGGCTCAAAGATGCTTGTGTTCATACTAAACAAACAAAACCCTCTAAACCTTCTTCTGAATTGGTAGCCGCAGCTCCCAAATGAACTCTGAACTTAAGAATCACCTCTTAGGGACATGGGTTCTGTAAAGGCACCAAAGCCACCCAGTCATCCACCTATTTAGGTCTGGAAATCGGACAGAGCTCACTGTGATGCCCAAAGGACTAACCACTCACTCTGCTCAGAATGCCATAGGATACCAGGAGACAAGATGGGCTGAAAGGGCAACCCCAAGAGTCAGGATGTCCAGCTCAAGGCCCCCTCCTTCTTCAGCCTTTCTTTGCTACTCTGTCCACAGGAATGGGATAACTGGGGCCAAAGTGTGAGTAAAACAGTTGATCTTTAAATCAATTCAATCAATGTGCCAGGCACTAAGCTATGTGCTAGGAATATAAGACACAGTTCCGGCTCTCTAATATATTAAAGTTTGGAAACAGAGTTAGGCATATAAACTATCACAAAGTGACACATGTTATAATAGAAGTTGCAACAGAAAAGCAGCACCTAATTCCAGGGTGGGGAATGGGAAGTTGATGGGAAGTCCAGCAAAAGCAGGACAGGAAAGGCCACCAAGAAGAAGTAATACTCGGGGCAGGGCAGGGCAGGGGGGAGGGGAGGGGAGTAATACTTGGAACCAGAAAGGCATAAGGAGGCCTTGGGGCCCAACCAGCTCAAAGCCAGCCCTCTAGTTTCCTTCGAGGTACACAGTGCTGTCATGCTGTCCTATCTGCTTGGCCTATCCACTCAAGTCAACTCTCCAAACTTCATACATACACCCTTGAAAATGACCATATCTTTCTTCAGTCTTTTCCTAAGGAATGCCTAAGGCTGAAAAGAATAAGGTAGCCCTTTCAAGGAATACCTGCTTTTGAAAAGGGAACATACCAAAACAAAATGAATTCATCAAAAGGAACAAAGTTTCAATGATGGAAAGCTGAGAACGATGTCAGGGAGGAGATCCCTTATATCATACCGCATCAGCACCAGCCTGCCACAAAGAGTCAAGAGGGAAAAAGCTTTCGGCTTTCTGAAATGCCTGGTTCTTTCATCTCTCTCTGCCTTATCAAATAAATGTCATTAGGAATGTGCGTATTCCTTGTAAAATTGCTTCTGACTCAAATCTTGGCTTGGAGGAAACAAAGAGGAGACCTCTGGGAATAAGCCAGGACTCTTTGCACATATATCAAGCAGCCTCTCATTCTGTGTGAAACAAGCACAGAATGCAGAAAGCCAAGAGCTCTGAGTCTCCTACCTACCTCTCCCATATCACCCACGGAAGTCAGATCATTCTTGGGCCATTTACCAATAATGCTGTACGGCTAGTATGGTGGGAAATGAATTTCTAGAACCAAGGCAGATAGGGGTACTCTTATGATGTTAATCTTTGAGAAATTATCAATGCTCACAAGAGGATCTTGTCAGACACAATGATCAGAGTCACAAGGTATAAAGGCTGAGACTAGCCAAAGGGAATGAAGAATGCTCCTCACATGTGTAGCAAGGTCCCTGAGTTTGAACAAATTCCGGGAGACAGTGAAGGACAGGGAAACCTGGCACAATGCAGTCCACGGGGCTGCAAAGAGTCCAGCATGACTTAGCGACTGAACAACAACAAAGGTCCCTGTCCTGCCCTCCATTTGTTGGCCGGAAGCCGAACACGGTAGAGGACAGAAAACTTCAAGCACCGTGTCCAAGAAGGGAGACAGACCCTCAGCAGGTGTACAGTAGCATGGAAAAGGATGCTGCCTTCTGAGGGTTGGCATATCAAGACCCCAGAATGAAGACTGAATAGCAGTCAGGAGAGCTGGGTATTCTGTGCCCTTCCCAGGGTGCCCTGCCAGCACTACCAGGCTTTATTATACCAAAGAGTCTAACAAACTATAAAACAAATACATATGTACCTAGACTCAGATGCTCTTGACAAAGACTCTTTGCCCAAACTTGAGTCAGGCTCCTTTGAGTCCTCTTTGTGACTAGGCCCCTGTCCTTGGACTCTGTTTAGTCCAGTTTTAGCAAGCATCTCACCAGGTCAGTTTAGTGAAAATTCCCCACCTTTGATATCACACCAAATTCCTTATCCCTCACCCTGGCCTGATTCCAGCAAAAACCCTGTCAAGTCCATTTAACCAGATGCCTCTCTTCCCCTGATGCTTTCTCTTAAAAAGTCATTTTCCATCCACTGACCCTCACCCTGTTCCTTGGCTAAAAATTTTCACTTGTATTCAGAGTTGGGCTCAATCTTTGTCCCCATACAATACTGCAGAAAAATAGCCCTCCTGAATAAAGTCTGTCTTACCATTTCTATCAAGTAACAGAACAACATTTTTCTTAAGCACTCATCATGTTCTCTTTTTCTTTACTACCTAAGACTCTTGTGAATAAACTGAAGATGGCATGTGAGTAGGAATCTAGCCCTTGAACACTCTCCTATCCACCCCCTGCACCCCCACATTCTTTATCCTTTCACTCTGCTCTAGTTTCTTCACAGAACTTATTGATTCTACCACCTGATAGATCATATATTTGTCTGCTTATCATCTGTCTTTCTCCCCAACCTCTATTCTAGAATATGAGCAAGGACTCTGTTTTATTCATTGCTGCAGCCTTAGTACACAGTGCCTGGCATATATGATGCTCAAACTAAAACAAAATAAATCTTGCCATTAAATAAATGGATCCAGGACACAAAATCAAAAAATTCTAGAGTTGGAAGAGTTCTTTAGAGTTTATCAAGGCCTGGAATCTCAGACTACATTATGATCTAGCCTATGGGCTAGTTTTGTTTGGCTATCATACATTTTTCTAAATTTTATTTGAAAGGCTTTAGGCAGAACAGTGAATATACAGGCTTCTCAAAAGCCCAATTACCCAAGTTTGTAATACTTGACCTAGAATGACACCCTTGTTGTTAATCTATTTTACTGTGGCAGACACCTAAGTGGGAGGCTCTTGCTTAAGTGAGTGTGAACTCCATTACATTGAAAACTGGGCCTTGTTTGTGTTTTAATTCCTAATGCCTAGCACAGGGCATTACTATGCCAAGCATATAGCCCTGCGCACAGTGAGAGCTCAGTGCCATGGAAGGAATAAGTAAGTGATGGCAGAAATGATTTGGAATCCAAGTGTTCTGCTTTCTAGTCCATTTCTGTTCCCATAAAAACATACTGCCTTTGAGTTCTAGATTTTCTTACAGACTGATGGCTTACAATCCCCTTCCACTGTAAAACTAAGCTGGAAACTTCTCCCCAAATATACTTGCTCACAATTTGGTGGGGGGGGGGGTGGAGGCCACTCATTCAATACAAATAAATAGAGTACTAGCAGCACCAGCCTCTGCCAGACTGTCAGTTAGCTGGTATCTCTCCAGAATACAAGACTGGTAGAAAGAGACCCTGTGTGACTTCCTCAGGGATGCTGTCATGGGGCTTCCACTTGCCCTCTAGCTGGAAGAACTGCCTTCATCCTTGTGCTGATGGTGGGTCTAGAACCACACTGTTCAACAGAAATAGAATGTGAGCCACATATATAATTTTAAACATTTCTAGTAGCTGCACAAATTAAAAGAAATAAGTAAAATTAATTGCAATGTATTTTATTTTGCCCATTACCCAAGATATTATTCTTTCAACACAAAATCAATCTAAAAATATCATATGTAGGCATTCTGTTTTTCATACTGAGTCCTTGAACTCTGGTATGTATCTTCCATTTATAGAACATATCAGTTTAAACTAGCCACTCTTCAAGCACTCTCAACAACCACATGTGGCTGGTGGCTACTACACTGAACAGTATAGTTTTAAAAGTAGGGCGGGGGACACTCTGGAGAACCTTTAAAACCTGGCAGTGGATGCTCACTGCCCAGAAGAGACTGTCGTCTCAGGGGCAGTAGAATGTTCTGTTCTTTCACTCTCCCTTTAACCTGCTCACTTGGATCCTAGCTCCAAGCAGCATATTTTCATTTGGTGTCGGGCTTGATCCTCCTCAAGGCTACAAAGAACAAAGGCCCAAAGCTGCAGGGAATGAGACCCTTTTCTCAACCTGACTCTTTCTAGAGACCATGCAACTCCGTGTAGCTTAGGTCCAATACTATGGGCAAACTTACAAGAAAAATATGGTAACTTCAACAGAAGCTACACCTTCGCAGGGAAGACTTAGAGACCTCTCACGGACAAAGCGTAGGTAGTCTCAATGCAGCTGGGTCAAAGGTATGCAATCCTACACAACTCACACTAGAGGGAAACACGGCAGTAGTAAAATTGTTTAAAATTTTACAGTTTACAAGGTTCCCATTTTATCATCACAACAATTCTGTGAGGTAAGAGGTAAGAATTACTATTCTGACTTCATAAATGAGGAAAATAAAGTTCAGAGGGTTTTAATGACTTGACCAAGGTCACTGAGTAGAGCCAGGATTTAAAACAGGGTCCTCAATCTACAAAGTTAGTGCTTTTTTCATCTTACAAGCATGACACAAGTGGACATATTATCTCTTACCCATGTGTGTCCACATTTAAATCTGAGAAAACTCAAGATGACTTTTGTATATAGCGAGTGAAAACACAAGGATGAATTAATACTCACATTAGACAGAAGCACAGTATAGACATTTAAACACACTCTCACACGTTGGAAAAATGGAAAGGTTTCTGAATATACATAGGCATATACAAGAATAGGAAGGTTATGTAGGTATATGGACACATGTATGATATAAAAGAACATATATATGCATGCACATGAAAGGAAAGATGGCTTGTGTATATTTATGTAAGATGAATGAATGAGTTGTCTCTCTCTCTCTCTATCTATATATATATATGTAACACACAAGAGAGGAACGGACAGGTTATTTATAAACATATGAACATATCAAGAGAGAGATACAGATTCTTCATATATAGGTATGCACATATACAAAAGGGTGGATGGTATTTATATACATACAGGAGAGTTTCAAGGAGGAATGGACAGTCAGGTTATCAGCATATAAACACGTGCACATGAAGATTCTACCTCCAGTGCTGAGTATGCTGTTTTTCACTCCTTATAATGACCCCCCACCAGCAAGTTGGCTCATACAGTTATGTAATTAATGTAGCTGTTCCATATTCCACCCACAAATGCTTTGCTTTTGTCCCTGCTTCTCATTCAGAGTCAGTCATACACTCAACACCACTTACCTTGCTGCTGCAATCAAAATAAGAGTTAAAGAAATGAAAGGGGGAAAAAAAAACACATGAGAACCACAAATTCTCAAGTTTTAGAATGCAAGTGCTGTCTCTAAAAGGAAATCCATTCAGAAGCACTCCTTGGTTTGACAGAGAAGCCACAGGATGAACTTTGTAAGCCACAGCACAGCTGCTTGCCCACCCAATAAACAGAGAGCTGAGGAGCAATTATTCCCGGCTGCACCCAGCTGGCTGGCTCCTTGGTGCAAAGTTGAAGATAGGAACAATACCCGGCAGAGAAATTCCCTCAGTGATGGGCTGGGCAGGAGTCTTGCTGGCTGCAAATCTAGAAATCCAATCTGGTCCACACCTCTCTGCTGAGGGGGGACACTGACGACCAGCCCGCTGAAGGTTATAGCAGCCAAACTTTGACTGGATGTGGAATTCTAACTCAGTCGACTCCGGGCTTGGAGACAGAGACAGAAAGCAGGGCAGCTCCGGCTCCTGCTGCTCCTCCTCCTCTCCAGCTGCTTCCTGCCTGCAACCTCCCATAGGGCACCAGCCCTCCTCACACGCTCCCGGCGCACTCACGCACACACAGACCTCACCAGCAAGCTCACTCACACACCCTCCGTGAGTGTCTCTCCCTCTCCCTGAATATAGATTTTACTCTCTCCCCTCCCCCATTTCTTCCCCCACCTCTTCTCCCCCTGTTTCTTTTCCTCTGCCTGGATATCCACCTCACTCATGTCTGGGCTAGAGGATACAGAGAGACAGAAGACAGAGCCCTATGCTCGGAGGAGATCCCAGCCTCAGAGGGAAGACGGAACACAGCAGAAACAGCCAGGGCATAATACAAAAGGAGCTGTCCCTTCTACTGAGAGAAGCTCTAGGATTTTTTGTTTGGTTGCTTTTTAGTTTTGGTTTTCTATGTATACAATCTGGGTGTGCCTTTGGCAAAGCTGGAGAACAAGTAAAGTCCAAAGGGCAGTTAACATCAAACAACACCATGTTCTCAAAGTAGGTACCTAGTCTAGTTCTTCCTGAATGGCTACAGCAAAAGAACCAACCAGAAAACAAGAACTCCCTTAGGCTATGCCAAGGCAATGATTAGACAGAAGTAGAGAAACAGGGTGGGCTGAGGAAGGCCCTCTATACTGCAGAAGTCAGGACCACAGATTGTTTTGGAATCTAGAATCAGGAACTAACTAACCTAAATTATAAACTAACTAACCTAAAGTGGAAAAGACCCTGATGTTGGGAAAGACTGAAGGCAGGAGGAGAAGGGGGTGACAGAGGGACAGAGGATGAGATGGTTGGATGGCATCACTGACTCAATGGACATGAGTTTGAGCAAGTTCCGGGAGATGGTGAAGGACAGGGAGGCTTGGTGTGCTGCAGTCCATGGGGTCGCAAAGAGTCGGACATGACCGAGTGACTGAACAATAAACCTAAAGTAATATCATGTTGATCTAAAGTGCATAAGGTTTAGGACCCTGGTCTCACAGTCCCAAATTTCCTGGACCTTTGCCAGTGGCAGCCTCACCTCCCTGGAGACTTGCTAGTCAGATGGTTCTCACATGGCCCTAATCCCAAAGAATTCAACAATTCTAGTGGAATTATCAGGAAATTCCAGTTAAATTTCATCAGGAAATTACCTTATCTTCAAAGAGCACTCAAATTGTTCACTGCAACACAATGCCAAGCATAATCCAGGGACCCTTGAAGCCCTGGAGCGTTAATGACAAAAACGTGAAACACATGATACCTCTTTCCATTTTGCAACCACAGAACAGGAAAAACACTGTTTGAGCCCAGAGAACCTCAGAATTCTTCTCAAAATAGTGCCTAGTCAGCCAATAACAATCCAATGAAGCCATTCCTATTCTACCTCCTGAGACTAATCTAATAAAATAATCCCCTCCTCCTCAGGTTAACAGCAGGTGGGCAGATTGGATTCACCCATTATGCCCAAACCAGGCTCTCAAACCTTCCTACTTCTGCTGCCCTGCAACATTCCTCATGACCATGCACAACAAAATGAGCCCTGCTGGCCAGGAAGCAGGCAGTCTGTGGAGGCCACCTTGGAATCTGTTATTACAGAACAGCAGCCCTATACGGTAGATAAAACAAGCTTTTAAATTAAGACTGATTTCCTCGGCTTATCCAAGATTCTGAGGAGAAAGTGTTGAAGCCAGAGCCAACATTTGCCTCCCCACTGCCTTCTTCCAATAATACTGCTTCCCCCTCAACCAAGGAAAAAAAAATTTAGATTTCCAGAGACACTACACAACCCATTTCTTAACCATCCACCTCATTATGCAGCCAACACTGACAGCAAAGCAAATACCTCCTAACCCAGTTGAGAGCTGGCTGGATGACAGAAGAGATAAGGGCTGACAGTGCAACCATAACCACATCTAAATACAGAAAGGAAAAAAAAAAACACAAAACCTTGAAAACTGTCAAATTTCAGTGGAAGTCATGGCAAATTTACTGCGGAGCTTCTCATATTTCAGCCGGGAGAAAGAGGTAAAGAGTTTATTAACACAAGAAATATAGCAAAGACTGATGAAATTAGAATTCCCTCCCCCAGATCTGTAGCCACTCCTAAAGAGGTCAGAGCAGTGGCTGTCGTGACCAGGTTTGGGTCTGAGCTTCCTACACTCAAGAGAAGATCAAACTCTCAAGACTGAGAAAGACCCTCAAAGGCAGGACACCACCCATAGAACCTACTTCTTCCTAGCGCATCCACCAAGGGCTAGGATCTCCAGAGGCTGTAACTGAGGCTGATGTGTCCGTCTTGTCCATATGCCTACGCAAACACATTCAGCTCATCTTTTAAGCAGTCTGAGTTTTCCAGAAAAACAAAGGCTCAGACAAGATAAAATGTGTTTAGGACATGAGGCGTAACAAATCTGCTATCTCTAGTTCTAGTCTTCACCAGAGTGCTCATGTGGCTCTGTTCATAAACTACTTTTGTATCTTTCCTCCTTCTCAAGGTTCAGCAAAAGAAACAAGAGGCATAAGCGAGAAAGTGGTAAACAGCAGTCACTGTAAACTCAGTAAAAAAGCAGTGCTCCTTTTGTCACTGTTCAACAGAGCCCAGGGAGTGCCAGACATTATGTGACCAAAGGATAATCAGACCTCCTCAATGAACTAGTCTTGTGTGTGCCCAGTTGCTCAACTGTGTCCAACTCTTTGCAACCATTTGGACTGTAGCCTGCCAGCCTTCTCTGTCCATGAGATTCTCCAGGCAAGAATACTGGAGTGGGTTGCCATTTTCTCCTCCAGGGGATCTTCCGACCCAGGGATTGAATCCACATCTCCTGCGTCTACTGCATTGGCAGGCAGATAGATGCTTTACCATTGAGCCACTTTTTGGGATAGACATAATTTCTGTTTCCTGAGCCATGTGAGCAAACTGCAGCTCCCTTCTCACTGTGGATCTCTTTCTTGGGAATCCTGAGCAGGCTGAAAAGGATAGGAGTGCCTTGTAGAGGTAAGAGTTAGTACAAGCACCCACCTTAGCTGGGCAGCTTCCTCAAAGCAGGGCTGTTCAAGAACCAGCTGGACAGAATTAGGAAAACAGATTGGGTTAAGAAGGAAAATGCATTTATCCAGAAGCTGTGAAATGCTCTGAACAGACATTCTCAAGGACTGGTTCCCAATTTAAATCTTTGCAGGGATCTTCGCCTAGAGACAGATGAGTCAAGATGGAAATTCAGCATGAGACACTGACACTCACGCAGAGTTGTGGGAAGGTTCAGAGCTGCGGGAGCTCTAAAGGAGAACCAAATGGGTGAGTTAGTCAGAAGACCACCTGGCGCACAAAACTCATCTTCAGCTAATGCATCTGAGAGTTGTCACACAAAGACCGGAGGAGGGGCTCACCAATCGCAGTTCTCTCCTCTCATACAAACCAATTTACGTCTCCTTGGGGCTAAATACAATTGGCTCAGGAGCAAAGAATGAGTCTGCTCCAAACCCAGCCTGCCTTTTCAGATGTCTCTATCAGAGAGTGGCTGGGTCAGAACCAACACGTGCCTGCCTTTTCTTCCAGTGTTGACAATCACATCCACAGGGTGCAAAGGATAGGTTGACCCAAGCCTGACTTATGCAGGAATATGCTTGTGAAGCTTCTTTCTCTACCACTAAGTAAAGCCAGGAGCAACACGAAGAGGCTGGTATGTGGTCAGACAACCCGGATCTGTTTCATGAGGAAAACACTTTGTTCTGGTGGCAAAGTCTCTTTTTCCCCTGTCCTCTATAAACTACTCAGAAATTACATGCAGCAGAGAATGATGGGTGACGGGAGGTGGTTCTCCTTCTTCCTACAAGAACATGCCCGCTAAAGGAGTAAGCAGCCTGGCAGGGACACACTCACTTTACTGATGTGCTAAGACACAGCTGCTGCACAGTCTAAATCAGACTTGACAAGCTGCAAGGCAGGCCTAAGGAGTCACAAACTGCTGACAAATTTCAGTTCTATAATCAGGTCAAGCTCTGATTAGCAAAATTTTAAAAAGCTGATAAATTCTTCAGGACTGCCCAGCTAAACAGGTTTCCAGTCTAGACTTCTGAAGCGTGTGGTCCTGTTTTCACTCCTGGAACTAAGATCAAAAATATACACAAAATATACACAGGAAAGCTGTGTACATGTCCACTGCCCTCTTAAATAAACTTAGTTAAAGTCAGTTCCCAGATGAGGGCTCCTTAGGACTAAGGCTGGTGCTGACCTATATATCTGATTATGTATTTCCTGGTCTAGTCCACAAAGTGAACTGGTCCTGCCTTAGTCTCTGTACCCCAAAGGAGCCAAGGATCCATATGCTGAGAATTCTCTAGTGGGAACCCAAAATTCGAAACTTCAGGGTGAAGTAAACCTCTAGCACTATGTTTTGACTGGCTAATATTGATCAAATATCCCCTTCAATTCTTTGTGGCTTGTTCTGAGATCTACCTGAGTGAACCTAATTCTGGAAAATTCTCTTGGTGTAGGCTCCTGTTTCTATAAGCTCTTCAAAATATGTCTCTAGCCAACAAACAAATCTCAAGTGTCTTGGGACTCAATGAAGGGACTCCCAAAAAGGAGGGGTTTTCCCTGTACGATTTTCTATATATTTAAATATATTTGGTTTGAGGCACAGAGTTATAGAAAACTAGCTAATATTCAAAGAAGGAAGAGAAAACTTAAGGGATACCTATATTATTAGCTGGGGATCTCTGACAGATTACTAGGGATGCATGGGGGAGAAAGGGCTTCCCTGGTGGCTCAGACAGTAAACAATCTGCCTGCAAGTTAGGAGAGCCAAGTTTGGTCCCTGGGTCAGGAAGACCCCCTAGAGAAGGATGGCGGGGGGTGGGGGGGGTCCCCACTCTTCTTGCCTGGAGAATTCCATGAATGGAGGAGTCTGGTGGGTCCATGGGGTCACAAAGAGTTGGACACGACTGAGCGACTAACACACACACACACACACACACACACACACACAGAAGAAAGGGAAGTACTCAACTAGGTAAAGCAGAAGAGAGAAAGCACTAGATTCAGCCTGAAAGCAGGGAATGCCCAAGGGAAACCCGGTTGGTGGTACAGGCATTGGAACCCTATGCTGACAGCTCACCCATACAAATCACACCCAGAAATAACCTCTCTCCTCAGACACAAGATCTTTAGAATCCCTATATTCTAATTCTCTATTCAATGACAGAATCCTCTTGCAAAATCCTTTATCCCCCCACTATGTCACAAAGTCTAATCAATTTACCTTCTTACCTATAAAATCGTCCCTTTTTCTACAACCCATAGTCTATGCTTATCTCTCACTCAAGTTGCTTTAAAATATCCATCCTCCTTAGTCTCTCTTCCTCCAGAGCCACCTCTCTTTCACCCCTCCTTACTCCTAATCCATTCCTGACAATTTGTTAGAGGGATAGCTCTAAAATGTAGATAGATTTTTGTTGCTCATTTTCTTAAAATCCTTCTGTGACTACTCTCAGGAAGAAGTCCATGCTCGCTCCTTGGCATATTATCAAAGTTCTTTCTTGACCTGTCCATGTCTAGAGGAATCTAAAGTACCCCAATTCCCTAAGTTTGATCAAACCAAACTTCTTACACTCACTGAATGTGCCATCCCATCCTTTGTTCTTTCCATACGACACTGTCTAGAGTGCTGCTGCTGCTGCTAAGTCACTTATGTCCAACTCTGTGCGACCCCATAGACGGCAGCCCACCAGGCTCCCCCAGCCCTGGGATTCTCCCGGCAAGAATACTGGAGTGGGTTGCCATTTCCTTCTCCAATGCATGAAAGTGAAAAGTGGAAGTGAAGTCGGTCAGTCATGCCCGACTCTTAGCAACCCTATGGACTGCAGCCTACCAGGCTCCTCCGTCCATGGGATTTTCCAGGCAAGAGTACTGGAATGGGTAGCCTTCTTTGGTCTAGAGTGCTATCAGAGAGTAAAAACCAGTATGCTAAGGATGCTAAAAAACCTTACAAGTGCTTGTCAGAAAACAAGACTTGGAGCCCAAACAGCAAAAACTACTTTGGTGTCTTGTTATGGGTTGAACTGTGTTTTTAAAAATCCATGTGTTGAAGTCCTTATCCTCTGTACCTCAGTGTGCTACCTTGTTTGGAGACAAACAAGGCGTCTTTAGAGATGTAATCAAGTTAAAATAAGGTCATTAAGGTGAGCTCTATCCAATATGACTGGTATCTTTATAAAAAAAGAAGTCTGGACATAAAGATATGCATAAAGAAAAAACAGTATGAAGAGACATAGGGAGAAGACGACTACCTACAGACCAAGACTGGAATAGATCTTTCCCTTACAGTACTCAGAAGGAGCTAACCCTGCTTTACACCTTGATTTTGTACTTCTAGCCTCCAGAACGGTGAGACAATAAATTTCTCTTGTGTAAGCCACCCAGTCTGTGATCCTTTGTTATGGCAGCCCTAACAGACTAGTACAGTATCTTTGAACATTAGGGGTCGCAAAGAGTCAGACACGACTGAGCAATTGAACTGAACTGAATACAATTTCACCAAAATAAATAAATAATAGAATGAATACTTACTAGGTACCTGGGTATAATACCAGGCATGATGAAAAGATATAATCCTTGCCCTTAGGGAGTTCATAACCTAACAGAGGAAATGTTATGATACGGAGCACTGCTACACATACCCATATTCGGAGGAGTGTTAGCGCTTGTGCTTGGAAGACTGATAGTGCCATTTACTGATAAAGCACATACATGAAAGGAGGTTGAGGAGAAAGAAAAAACAATGAGTACAGTTTGAACATGCTGCATCAGGTACCTATGAAATTTCTGGTGACAGTATCACAGGCACCTTGTCATGAGTGGGGAGTTCATGAAAGAGGACTGAAGTAGATAAAGAAATCTGTGGTTCATTAGTGTATGGGTGAGATTATCTATAGAAGAGCATGAGATGGGAAACAGAACCCTGGAAATCACTAAGTTTTAAGGGGCAAGCAGAGAAAAAGAAATGCTGAAAGGGAAACAAAGATGGAACTGTCAGAAATAAAAAAAGGATTTCAAGGGACAGATATGGCAAAAGCCAAGAAGGAAGAGCATTCTGGGAGAAACCAGTCAACAGCTTTTGTCTCACCTGTCATAAGAAATGCTCTAGGGTGTTGGTTTTCATCTAGAATGCCCTTCCTAATTTGTCATCTTTGGCTATTTATGTCTGAATGTCCTTAGGTGTGGACCAAATAAACACATTTCCCTAGCATGACTGAGGATGACAACCAGCAAAGGGAAGCAGACACCCACAGAACTGGCAAAGATTATTTGCTACAACTCACCTCTTCTCTTTGGCTTGAAGATGCCTTATTTTATATATTTGACTGTACTTCAGGATATGCCTGCTTTGGAATGGTGGTAAATCTCAGCTGCATTGTTTATGGAAAGAAGACAACTTGCCATTTACAAGGAGTCATGGATCTCCTTAATGGCTTGCTTAAGGAAGCAAGTTATCCCTTGGTTTCTATCTTTCTAAGCTCATTATTTTATTTCTTGGCTATTTCTTGATATTTAATAACAATTGTTGATTTAGCTCCCTCTAGGAATTCCTCTGACAAGACTTCTCTGACCACCTTAACTCAAAGGGATTATTCGTTACTTTATAGTCTTATGGCAATTATTTTGTTATAAAACTTTTCATTCCTTTTGAACTAATTACCTATGGTCTTGCAATACCACTTCATACTTTTAAGCAATCTTCCCACAAAACTTTGCTGAGTGCCTAAGGAATCAAAAATTATAGGGATAATTCGTTCCTGACCTCAAGTACGATCTAGGAAAGGAGTTAAACCTCCATATGTACAAGGAAAATGCCAGTAGAAAGCAGAAGTAATAAGAAAATAAGTGGCCAGGAATAGGATCTCTGAATCCCTGAACTCTTTTTTTGTTTTTAAACCTACATGTACTAGGCCCTCAAGGCATATTAAACAGGTGAATACTGGAGTGGGTAGCCACTGCCTCCTCCAGGGGATCTTCCCAACCCAGGGATGGAACCCAGGTCTCCTGCATTGTAGGCAGATTTTTACCATCTGAGCCACCAGGGAAGCCCACTCCACATGAAAATTCACTCAATTCCTAAGACTTCTGACTCAAACTCTTGCAAGGCCTTCTAACTTATATCAGGCTGTGCCATAAAGACATCTTGAATAGAAGAACAATTCCAATGACAAGTCAAGCAGTCTGCAACTTGACCCTTTGCTCCTGGGTCCATATCCTTGACTAGACATCTGAATTTCTCCCTGTGGAGGTGAAAGTACTAGAAAGAAAAAAAAAAATCAAAGGCCCAAATCAGTTTTTTTCACCTGCCTTTTCATGCCCCAATTTATTTCCAACTGAAGAGCTCCTGCCTCCAGCATTACAATTGGAGTGTCTATTTTTTGGGCCTGGAATGAGAGGGCAGCCTTTGGCAATGTCTAAAAGTTAATGTGAGGGAGTAATATGTATCATAAAAGACACAGGTGAAATGTATGAGAATTTGTAAGAGTAAATATTTCCATCTTTCAAGGTGTTGGTTTGGATGAGAATCAGGGAAGGCTCTGTGAAAGACGCAAAACTGAAGAGAAGAAAAGGCATTCAAGTCAGAGGATATAGGATAAGCAAAGATATGAAAAGGACAAAAAGGAAGGTGTGATGTTGGAAAGGAAGGAAAAGTAACATATACTAAATGTCAACAACATGCCAGTTCCTACCCTACATGTATTATCTTATTTAATCCATATTTATTCACGGAGGCAAACACTATCCAATTCGAAAATGAGAAAACTAAGTTTATGAGAGACTAGGCAACTTGCCTAAGGTTACATAGTCGGTAAGTGGTGGAGCCATACCTCAAATTCAGGCTCTTGCTGATTCCAAGGCTCAGTTTCTTCCAACTGTATGATATGTCCTCTGGATTAACAAAGGTTAGAAAAGCAGGTTGGACCAATTCATGGTGGTCATGGATGTCAAGCTAAAAAGTTGAGATTATAATTTAACTACCAACAGAAAGAAAAACTAATGTTTTTTAAGAAAAAAATTTTTCATTCATTCATTCACACAGTCACATATATCTGTTAAGACTTGCTGGATGCCAGGCATCAGGGATATTGTATTTTGTATTGCTATGCTCTTTTCACCTAGCTTTTATTTAAACTTTTTATTGAATTGTAGCATACATACAAAAAAGTACACAAATCAAAAGTATACCAATGTAAACAGAATTCAGATCAAGGACAGAACATCATCAGAATTTCAGAAGCCCCACTATACTTATATCTAGTTACTACCTACCCCCTTACGCCAAAATAATCACTATCCTGAAATCTGACACCACAGATTACTTTTGCCTGTTTCTGAATTTAGTACAAAATAAGTCACATAGTAGATACTCTTTTAAGAAATATATAATCTTGAGGTCAAATGCTCACACAATTCCAGGACAGTATGATGAACACCAAACTTGACTATATATAAAATGTTATAGAAAGAGAGAAAAATGTGTATCTAATTCTAAATGGGGACTTTCAGGAAGGCTTCAAAGGATGTGACATTTAAGTTGAACCCTGAGCACAAGCAGTAGCCATGACTAATGCTCTTTTTCAGAAAGATAAGTCTGGTAGTGGAATATACAACAGATTCCAGGAAAAATAAATAAAAGCAAGAAAACAACTGGAAGACTATTACCATAGTCTAAGCAGTAAAGAGAACATGAATGCAGAGAGGAACAGAGAGGGGACTGATAAAAGATATCAGAGAGAGAAAAAGAGCAAGATCTGGCAAATGATCTAATGTGGGAGGTAAGAGAGAAGGAAGAATGACACCATAATTTTGAGTGGGTGAACTAGCAAAATGATGGTGATGTTAATACAAACAGAGAACAAAGGAAGAGGAACAGGCCCAAAATGGAAGCTTCAAACATTGAGATATTGTGGTGACAACAGTAGTAGATAAGTAGATATGAAGGATGGAACCTAAGGAAAAAAGGGAAGGTGAGAAGTGTATATTTGGGAATCATCTGCTTGCAAGGCTTGTTGGGAGTCTACTGGCGGCCTAGCATGCTGGCCACAGAGCAGTTCAATTAGTGTATATCAATTAATGACTGGACTAGAGGCTGAGGGGATGCAGATTTGAGATTTAAAAAGATGCCTGAGGAGGGGAGTGTAGAAAGAAGAGACAGACACAGACAGGAAAGGAGGCAAGCAAGGTAACAAAGAACTAGAAGAACCCATGAAAATAGGGAGCTACGAGTAAGGAGTTTCACAAGTTACTAAGGAATGCCACAGAGTAAAATGAGAATAGAGACTAAAGTACCTGACCAAAAAAAGTGTTTAATATTTAACTTAATGATTAATATTTCTATCTACTCTCTGGCCTACAAGCTCCTAAATAATAAGAAAATGCTGGGTGCTTCTCTGGTGGTATAGTGGTTGAGATTCCACATGCTGTGGGGCAATAAGCCCACATGCCCCAACCACTGAGCCTGTGTGCTGCAACGGAAGACCCAGAGCAGCCAAACATTTTTTTTTTAATTCTTTTAAAAAGAATGAAAAGAATTAGCTGCTTCCTTTTAAATAACTTTTGCAGATGAATTCTCTCTTACAGAGCAAGAATTCCTTCCCAGCCAGGATCAAATGCTCCCAGTCGCTGGATAGTCACATAAGCAGCAAGAGTCAGAGAAAGCAGGAGAAAGCAAGAAGGGCTGCTTTGTTACTTATTCCATACACATTTACAAAGGACTTCTCTTTGCTGACACTATGTCCAGAAAATACCACCAGTAGGAGTGAAGGCCTGCTGCCAGAACCTGACACCCTCCTCTGACTCTAGGTGGGCTAATGATACGACAGCATTCCTCAGAAATGTTCCAACATACTCCTCAGAAACCAGAGCCAAACTCCACCCTTTGAAACAAGGCGTCCCAAATCCCAGTCCCAGATGTGACGTCTTATAATTCTCAAGGTTCACTCACAGTTTAGAATGAGATCTAAGGTTTACAGAAGAACAATCACTGATAATCACCCAGATCCAGGACATAAATGGGTCCAGAATATTTCAGAGAAATGTTAAGCATTTCCCCTGACAAGTACACGAACACAGCTCTTGCAAAGTGTTTCCACAGTGCCCAGGGTAGCCTTTGGCCTGCTCTCCGAGGCTCCTCAGGGTAAAGCACTCCACAGATGTTTTTCCTTGCAGGTCCCAGAGAAGCACCATATATAGACAGCCTCATCTGAGAGATCTGCATAGCAAGTTATCCCAGGAACACCACACCATCTGTAGTCTAGAGCCCTGTAAGAGCCTGAAATCCTTGGGACTGGCTCCATGCCACTTCAACCATCGGAAGCAGCTTCACCGGGTTCCCATTTGGCAGCAAGGCCTCCAGCTGTGCTAACCAACATCTTTGGCGTGTCGCTAAGGCCTGGGCTAGGGAGGTCATGAGAAAGCCCTGACAACACTTCAGTAATCAGAACCCCACTGATGACTTAGGCAATTGTGTATAAAGCTCTGCCCTCAAAAATGCATTTTTCTATGATCTCACCAAAACTCTAAGAGGGGACAGTTATTATTCCTAATTTTACAGCTAAGGAGACTAAGAAATAGGAAGTACTTTGTTCAAGTTCTCTCAGATTTTGAGACTAAGCTACTGCAAGGACCTAGTTCTTTGTATTTCTAGTTGAGTCCTAAATTTTATTAGTAATAGGGATAAGAGTAAACAAATACAAAAGGCACTGGATATCATGCATGGGTCTGCATCCAGCAGCCTAGAGAGCATATTTCCCACCAACTAGATCTTGGGAAATAAAAGATTCTCAGTTGAGAAACACTGATGCTTCTGAGCCATCTTCTTCCCCCTTCTGCCCAAGTTTTTGTCTGCTAGGGCTGCTATAACATACTAATACAGACTGGGTGGCTTAAGGAACAGAAACTTATTCTTACAGTTCTGGAGGCTAGGGGTCCAAGATCAAGGTGTCAGGAAGGCTGGTTCCTTCTGAGGCCTCTCACCTTGGCTTATGTAGATGGCCATCTCCTCTCTGTCTTCACAAGACCTTCCTTCTGTGTATGTGTGTGTCCTAATGTCTCCTTATAAGGATACAGTCAGATTTCAGCAGGGCCCATCCAAAGTACCTCAGTTTATTGTAATTACCTCTTCAAAGGCCCTATCACAAAATACAATCACATTCTAAGTTGCTGGGTATTACAACTTCAACATAGGAACCAGGGAGTGGAGGGCAATTCAGCCCATAACAGGTAGAAAAGGTAAAATCAGAGCTTTTAGGAATTTAAAATGCAAATTCATCAGGAATTTAAAAGGCAGGGGAATAAAGGCTACAATCTAGAACCAAAATCCAGGCACCCTGGTGTTTTCCTTTCTTGTGTCAAGAGTCTTTGGACTATAGTAGAAGGAACATTCTAATTGTTGGCTTTAGAGAAAAAGAATTAAGCCAATCTCAGCTTTCTTCCCTGCTCTGGCCTGCTGCCTACCTGACATGGAGTACATGAGCAGAAGGACCATTTGAGTCCTTTCTGGATATTTCTGCTCAGTTCAGTGCAGACGGGAGAAGAGGTAGAGGGCTTTTCTCTGTGTATAAAGGAATACGTAACAGCTTAATTTCTTAAGGATGTCATTACAATTACCCATTCAGTTTCATCTCTGGAACTTCCCTCTACCTAGTTTTTACCAAAACAGTTAAATTCCAAAGACTGAGCTAGATTTGTATATTAAAATAACAGAACAGGAGGTGCTGAGACTATCAGGCTGTAGCAAGACCTAGCAGCTCAAGGGCATGCTTTTATTACTAACAAAACTGGGCAAATTTCTTCCACACCCTGTAAAAGCAAACAACATCTTACTGCTTCAGAGGCTCCAGTGATATTGCCAACTTCCTCACAGACATTTGAGAAGTGAGCAGAGAGAAAATTCAGAAAAGGGAGACTGAAGAGACACCAGAGAAGACGAACACTAGAGATGGTTTCTTAGATGTAAAAACAAGAAGGAGCATGCAGGCACATCAAATACTGCAGTGAGTCCAATAAGATAAAGACTTGAAAATAACCACAGGATAAGGTAGCTACGGACCTTCACAAACACAGATTTAATGAACTGACAATGAAATAATCTGGGAAAACCTTTCCTCAAGTGTATGCCTTGGAAAATAACTCCTACAGGATGCTTTTTCAAATCAGAGTTTCATAGTTTAAAAAGTTTAATGCTCTGTATTTTTCCCCCTCTTGAAGAATCACAACAAACCTAAATATATTCAAGTTTCTGAGAAGTCCTGTGATAAAGCCATCTGTTTATGTTGCACTCTAGTGGAACTCAGTGTTTTCCAAATGTCTTTGACCATAAAACTCTTTATCAAATGATAAAGAATCTACTAACATTTCTAGAAAATGGAGTCCTATGAAACACACTTTGGAAAACAGGGTTCTAAGATGACAGTGGTAGATACTAGTATTAAGAAGGCTCTGGAGTTAAATAGGTCTGGATTCAAATCTGGTTCTAGCTCTTACCACACAGGTGATTCTGGACAAGTTTCTTTCTAAACCTCAGTTTCTTAATCTACAAAATAGGCCTAATAATGTAAGCCTAATTCATAGAATTATTGTAGGGATTCTCTTGGATAATACATGGAAAGCACTTAAAATAATAGTCTTCAATAATGATTACTATGATAATGATGATGCAAGGACTATGGAAAGTAATTGAGATTAGAAGGAAGACTGTGATGTACACACTAACGTTTTCAATGACTGAATGCGGAGCTATGCAAAAGTTGAGGTCTAATTTCAACAAGGAAGGCAGGTGTGAGAACAGCTTATGCAAGGATCTAGTAATGGCCTTGAAGTGGCAGAGAAAGCCAGAGAAAACCAAACCTCATTCCTGATCTGGTAATGAACTGTTAGGTTTAAGTCAGTAAAGAATCTATCTGTACTGGTCTCAGATATCAGGTAAAGGACAGACAGGGCCTGGAGGGCTCTTGTCTAAGAGAGGTCTCTCTAATCTGTGAAGCGGCAGTAGGGCCTGTTCTTACGTAGGGCTTATCATAAGTCTGAAGTGGGGTGCTAAAAGCTGTGGTTAAGAGAGATCCAAAAGTATTGGGGTTTACTACAGGATTTGTATTGCAACATTGTGGAAGCAGTAAAATATCAGAAACAACCATCTAATTGAGATCCATTAATAGAGAAGAGAGTACACAAACTGTAATACATCCACAGAAAAAAATACTATGCAGCTATTTTTAAAATGCAGTAGCTCTTTATGATAGGGAAAAATCTTCAAGATGCAACAATAAAAGAATAAAAAGTGAAGGGCAATGTATGCAATACACACAGACACATGTTTATAAACGCGGTTTACCTCCAGACTGATTCATAAGACACAGGTAACAAAGAGATGGGGGAGCTGGCCTGGAAGTCTGAAGCAGGAGGAAAACTTTACATATCTTTTTCATATAACTTTACACTTTTATATTTATTACTGATTCAAGTCATTCTTTAGTTTTTTGTTTTATTTTCTTTAGTGTTACAATAGAAATTGTTAGGGAGAAGGCTGAGAGATTTTGAGAAAAGGAAGGATAACTGTGGTCTCCATGAGGGCAAAAAGCTGAGGTAGCCTTTATTCCCCTGAGGTAAGAAAAGTTAAGATAGGCAGACATGAGCAAAATTCCCAGAGTTTAAAATTACAGAAAAAGTGCTTTCCTTGTGCAACTAAGCCTAAGACATGGGGTCCTCAAAGGCCCTCCCTTGAACCTCACTATTTTCTGAAGAGGAATTAAATTTTTAGGGCTTCAACAGCAACACAAGGTGCATGTCTCTTTGCTGGGGAGAGTCACAGTCAGAAGAGAACTTTGTAGGAGAGAGTCAGTTTGTTCTGTCTTCATGATCTTTCTTGAGAAAATGTTGATTCATCCCTCAAGCTAACCAGCTGCAATCTTGGACCTCTTGGGATGGCTCCATTTAAACATGAGCCCTCTAATCTATTTGCTCAGTTCCATCTCTGCCACTGATTCTCCTCCATCAGCTTTCTTTAGCAACCTAAGAACTTCTGTCAAGTCTTCCTCATGGCCTACCTCCATGCCATCTCCTTCACTGTCCCTTCCACCTGGAACACCCACCCACCTGCTGCCACCGCAGTCTCTGTTTCTAGAGCTAAAAAGTCTCACCTCCTCCCCCAGATTTTTCTGCAGCTAAGCCAAATAAGGTACAGAATCACATCCATTCCACCCACACTACCAACATTACTGCCGCAACAGCATTAGCAATGTCAAACACTCATTAAGTACATATGGCCAGGTACTCAGCCAGCCCAGATACAGAGATGACCTATCTGACCTCTTCCCTTAAGTTGCTGACAGTCTTACAGGAATGGCATAAGGGTAGCTAGGTCCATATGGCACTTTCTTAAAGTCTATTGAATGCACTATCAGCTAAAGAAGTGTAAAAGATCTACAAACCTATGGGAAATACTCAAATCACAAGTAATCAAAAAATGCAAATTAAAGCAATGAGATACCATTCTTCTTCTGCCAAATTGACTAAAAATTTCTAAAACAGTAATATTCAATCTTGGTGCAAGACATTCAATTACTGAAAGTATAAATTGGAAAAACTTTTCTGAAAACACAGGTAGAAGTTTATCACAAACCTTTAAAAGGTGTGTACTTTTAAACTCAGCAATTTATCTGACTACTTTGAGAAAGCTAAGTTAAATAATCAGAAATGAAAAGAAACTTATGTATAAAGATATTCATCATAGCATTATTTATAACTGTAAAGAAGTAAGAGGAATTGTTAAGGAACATCTACATGATGGAAGACTGTAATCTACCAATAATCATTAAAACATGCTTTTGAAAAATATTTAATAACTCAGAATAAAGCTCACAAGACAATGCCTAAGGGAGAAAAATTCTAAATTCACACATAGCAATATAAACTGTTAACTTTATATTAATGTATATATAAATCATATAACATAGCTAACTTCAATAGTATTTTGCCGTTATTGGCTTTAGGTGCTAGGCCTTGGGAAACTTTCTTTTTAAAGAATTACGAGAAGATAAAGAAGTACAGGGAGATTTCTGTGGAAATGCTAATGGACTTTTTTGATGACTTAAGCATCCATAAAAGACTGGCTAAACACTCTGCCAGGTTCTATATTGAGCTCTAGAACAGCAGCAATAAAAAGCATAGCCCTGGCATTCAAAGATCTTCCAAGTACACAGGATAGATGTAACAGTAAACAAGTAACTCCATTAAATGCAAATTTAGCCAAAGTATGGTAGTCTCTCCTTATTCTGGGGCTATGTTCCAAGACCCCAGTGGATGCCTGTATGTATATATAATTAACAGTAATAATTAATGATAGAACAATTATAACAATAGTTATCTCTCAGTATCCACAGAAAATTGGTTCCAGGACCTGCCATGAATATCAAAATCCAAGGACACTCAAGACCCACAATTGGCCTTTGGTATTCAAAGTTGTGCACCTGCGGATTCAACCAGAGATTGCATAGATCTATAGTGTTTATTTTTAAAAACCCACATATAAATGGACCCATGCAGTTCAAATCTGTATTGTTCAAAGGTCAACTGTATAGTGTAATAAATGTGAATGTGGTCTCTCTTGCTCTCCCTAAAACTGTAAAAACCTAATGCTTTTTCTAATTTTACTAAGCATTTATCACACACTATGACCACAACTTTTGCAGTTTGAGGTGTGACAGCAAAACTAGCATGAATTCTTTTTCCTTCTTACCAATTTCATGGTTAGAAGACTCATCCTAACTATAGATCTTAGCCACCTCAGTGTATCATTTTTTTCTTTCCTTATTTTAAATTTACTTTTTAAAAAACTTTTTATTTTGTATTAGAGTATAGCCAATTAACAATGCTGTGATAGTTTCAGGTGATAAAACAGTGAAGGGACTCAGCCATACATATACAAGTACCCATTCTCCTCCAAACTCCCCTTCCATCCGGGCTGTCATATAACATTGAGCAGAGTTCCATGTGCTGTACAGTAGGTCCTTGTTGATTATCCATTTTAAATATAGAAGTGTGTATATGCCCATCCCAAACTCTCTAACTATCCCTCTTGCCTTTCAAAAATCAAGAACTTTTACCCATTTCTCTTAAAGGAAGCACTTTACTGCTTTTCAGTGGTATATATGAATTGCCAGACATATACACACACACTACTTTTATATAAGAATAACTAATAAGAACCTACTGTATAGCACAGAGAACTCTATTTGGTGCTCTGTAATGATTATAGTGGAAGTGAGAAATAGATTTAAGGGACTAGATCTGACAGAGTGCCTGATGAACTATGGACTGAGGTTCGTGACACTGTATAGGAGACAGGGATCAAGACCATCCCCATGGAAAAGAAATGCAAAAAAGCAAAATGGCTGTCTGAGGAGGCCTTACAAGTAGCTGAGAAAAGAAGCGAAGCGAAAAGCAAAAGAGAAAAGGAAAGATATAAGTATCTGAATGCAGAGTTCCAAAGAATAACAAGGAGAGATAAGAAAGCCTTCCTCAGCGATCAATGCAAAGAAATAGAGGAAAACAACAGAATGGGAAAGACTAGAGATCTCTTCATGAAAGTTAGAGACACCAAGGGAACATTTCATGCAAAGATGGGCTCGATAAAGGACAGAAATGGTATGGACCTAATAGAAGCATAAAATATTAAGAAGAGGTGGCAAGAATACACAGAAGAACTGTACAAAAAAGATCTTCATGACCAAGATAATCACGATGGTATGATCACTCACCTAGAGCCAGACATCCTGGAATGTGAAGTCAAGTGGGCCTTAGAAAGCATCACTACGAACAAAGCTAGTGGAGGTGATGGAATTCCAGTGGAGCTATTTCAAATCCTGAAAGATGATGCTGTGAAAGTGCTGCACTCTATATGTCAGCAAATTTGGAAAACTCAGCGGTGGCCACAGGACTGGAAAAGGTCAGTTTTCATTCCACTCTTAAAGAAAGGCAAAGCCAAAGAATGCTCGAACTACCGCACAATTGCACTCATCTCACATGCTAGTAAAGTAATGCTCAAAATCCTCCAAGCCAGACTTCAGCAATATGTGAACCGTGAACTTCTAGATGTTCAAGCTGGTTTTAGAAAAGGCAGAGGAACCAGAGATCAAATTGCCAACATCCGCTGGATCATCGAAAAAGCAAGAGAGTTCCAGAAAAACATCTGTTTCTGCTTTATTGACTATGCCAAAGCCTTTGACTGGATCACAATAAACTGTGGAAAATTCTAAAAGAGATGGGAATACCAGACCACCTGACCTGCCTCTTGAGAAACCTATATGCAGGTCAGGAAGCAACAGTTAGAACTGGACATGGAACAACAGACTGGTTCCAAATAGGAAAAGGAGTACGTCAAGGTTGTATATTATCACCCTGCTGATTTAACTTATATGCAGAGTACATCATGAGAAATGCTGGACTGGATGAACCACAAGCTGGAATCAAGATTGCCAGGAGAAATATCAATAACCTCAGATATGCAGATGATACCACCCTTATGGCAGAAAGTGAAGAGGAACTAAAAAGCCTCTTGATGAAAGTGAAAGAGGACAGTGAAAAAGTAGGCTTAAAGCTCAACATTCAGAAAACGAAGATCATGGTATCTGGTCCCATCACTTCATGGGAAATAGATGGGGAAACAGTGGAAACAGTGTCAGACTTTATTATTTTGGGCTCCAAAATTACTGCAGATGGTGACTGCAGCCATGAAGTTAAAAGACGCTTACTCCTTGGAAGAAAAGTTCTGACCAACCTAGATAGCATATTCAAAAGCAGAGACATTACTTTGCCAACAAAGGTCCATCTAGTCAAGGCCATGGTTTTTCCAGTGCTCATGTATGGATGTGAGAGTTGGACTGTGAAGAAGGCTGCGCGCCGAAGAATTGATGCTTTTGAACTGTGGTGTTGAAGACGACTCTTGAGAGTGCCTTGGACTGCAAGGAGATCCAACCAGTCCATTCTGAAGGCAACCCTGGGATTTCTTTGGAAGGAATGATGCTAAAGCTGAAACTCCAGTACTTTGGCCACCTCATGTGAAGAGCTGACTCATTGGAAAAGACTCTGATGCTGGGAGGGATTGGGGGCAGGAGGAGAAGGGGATGACAGAGGATGAGATGGCTGGATGGCATCACTGACTCGATGGATGTGAGTCTGAGTGAACTTCGGGAGTTGGTGATGGACAGGGAGGCCTGGCTTGCTGCGATTCATGGGGTTGCAAAGAGTCAGACACGACTGAGCGACTGAACTGAACTGAATGACGTATATGGGAATGAAGTGTAGAGAATGGATATATTGTATATGTATGGCTGATTCACTGTGCTATACTGCAGAAACTAATACAACATTGCAAATCAACTATACTCTAATAAAAAGTTAATAAAAAAATAAAAGAGGAAAGGTGAAAAAAATAATGAATTGCTAACATCACTACTCTTGTACTCTGGAGCCATTATTAAGTAAAATAATGGTTATCTGATCACAAGGACTGCCATCTCCTGACAGTCAATCAGAGCTGAGATGGCTACTAAGTGTTTAATGGGTGGGATATGCTGAACAAAGGGATGATTCACATCCAGAATGAGAAGGAGTGGAACAGCATGAGATTTCATCATACTACTCAGAAAAGCATTCAATTTAAAACTTAAGAATTATTTCTGGAACTTTCCATTTATTATTTTTGGACTCTGGCTAACTACAGGTAACCCAAACTGCAAAAGGCAAAACCAAAGATACAGGTGGGGGTCTACTCTATGTACAGAGTCTTGGAAGTTTTATCCAAAAACTGACATCTGACTGGATATAAAAGATGTGGATGAACAGTCAGAGACATGGAGAAGGAGAAAGAGTATTTATTCCATGCAGGTAAACAGTAAGTACTTTGAACACAAGATTTTATATATTGGAAATGTTGACTAAACAGAGTACGGAAATAAGTAGCACTGGAAAGGAATATAGTCTATATCATTGCTTTTCAAATTCTTTCTGCAAAGGATCTGCTTTTTTTATTCCCAATACGTCACAACATTACTAGTAAGAGTTTAAGTTGGTGGAAGGCAGATACACTTTGGGCTAGTTATTAAAGTTTTTCACAAATATCACAATCTATCTATTTCAAGGTATACCATTTGCTTGAAGTTATGTATGATTATATAATTTGGTTAAGCCATAGAAATGTGAGCAAAAGTGACATACTGTATCTTCTGGGCCAAAGAGTAATCTGCTATGTTCTCTTTCATTTGTTATCTTTTCTTTCCCTCCACCATCAATATCGGCAATATTCTAGAAGCTGGCTGATCACTTACCCTGGATTGCACAGAAGATAACAAAGCAGAACTCCTCAACATACAGGATGATAAGAAGCATGAGCAAAATAAACCTTTGTTGTTTTAAGACACTGATAAGTGGAGACCAATATTTATTGAAATTATAAACACATATCCTCCCAGATATATTTGAACACAAACAAAATGATGTATGTAAAAGGTAATCATTTGCAATATGGTTTGTTACAGCAAATGGCCCAAAAACATACAAATGAACATCAACAGAAGACTAATTAAATACTGTAGTTCATTCTACAATGAAATATTATGCAACCACTTAAAAAGAAAGAAGTTCTCTTAGAGCTAATATGGAAGAATATCCAAGTGAAAAAACAAGATATTCCCTGTGTGTATAAGATACCATTTTGGGGGGGGGTAAAGAAAAAAGGGGGGATTAGAATATAATCCATATTTACTTATACCTGCATAGGGAAATTCTATAATAAGAAGAAACTAACAAAAAATTATTATCTTAGGGCAGATGGGTGGAACTTTCAATTACTGAGAAAAAAAGTCCTTGGTGCCATACTTAACTTCTTACTGTCTCACAACCTCAACCTGCCAGCAAATCTCATCTTAAGTATACATGGTGTACTTCTGCCTCTATCTTCAGCTGTTATCAGATCCTTCTTTAAACTCTGGCTTCCCTTCCTCCTCTTGGCCACACCTAATCAGCTTTCAGTTACATGACCTGTGTTAAGAATATATTTACTACTGTTCCAAAATTCATTAAGTTGCAATCATTCTTGGTTACTCTTAAATAAAGCATGCTTTTCTCTAGATGATTCCAAGCTTTGGCAACTGCTTTTAGCTATTCTTTCGAGACTCTGAATTGCCTCTTAAAAGGCCTTAACAAACCGCTCCAATACATTCTTGTTTTTCTCATTCAGAACTCTTCTTCTACATGGAGGTTATTTATTTTATTCTCCTTTATTATAATTATAAGACCCTTACTTTTGAAAAATTAGTAATAAAAAAATGATGAAAAAAAGAGAAATATCTTCCTTATAGTAGTATGCCAACTAACGAATGTAGAAAGGATAATGGAAATAGAAAGTTACCATTTGGCAACCAGCATTTGTGGTGGCAGATTCAGACAGGAGTCATACACAGGTCCTTAGCCTGTACATGGAGATTTGATGAGAATGAGATACTGGCATCGTCTCAGAGTACTGAACCACAAAACACTTATGAATTGCCAAGAAAAAATGGTGCCTAACAGTGGAGAAATCTGATTGATACAACCTTAACTAGGTGATTAAGGTTAACATTACAAGGGGTAGGACAGGCTGACAACATGTACTTTCTGATGCAATTCACTAAAAAGAGTCCAATATACCATTTTTGTGTAATCCCTGCCAAGGAAGTATGGCCTGAGTCTGGACATGAGGAAACACTAGACAGACCCAAAGTGAAGAATACAAAGTGAAAGGCCTATAGTATCTGTCAAAAACAAGAGGAACTGTTTCAGAGTAAAGGAGATTAAGAGACAAGATTACTAAATGCAACATGTTAGCCTGAGTTGTATCCTGGACCAGAGAAGAAACATTGTTGGGATAGTTAGCAAAATTTGCATGGGGTTTTGATGACAGTGTTGTCATTGTGGATTTCTTGGTTACAGTGGAGAGCAGCCTTGCCTTTTTGGAAAATACAAAAAGGAAAACATCATGCCTCGCCCTTTCTCTCAAATGGTTCAGCAAAAGATTAATCATTATGGATGCAGGGTGACAAAGCAAAAATAATACAAAATGTCAACAACTGGGGCACTTTGGTAAGCAGAATATGGGAGTTCTTTACACTACTGTTTTGTCAACTTTTCTCTTAAGTTTTAGGTTATTTCAAAATAAATTACTTTTAAAGTGTGTTTACACAGGTAAGCATGCTTTCATTTTTAACAGCTGCCAGTTATTATACTACTGATAGCCACTTGTCATCATTCAAAAACCACCTTTCTGCCTGAAGACTGACTACTGAAACACAGATAAAGATACTCCAAACTTGTAACATTGAAAATGAAAAATATTTCTATTTTTACTTTTTTACATTAGTTTAGATATTAATGTGTTGATGTTTTGGACCTTAAATGAGGGGAGCCCACAGAAACTTCGGAGTAAAATTTCCAACCCTGTAAAAGTCAGCCAGTGGCACTTGAACTGGCTGGCCAAAGGAAACAACAACTAACCCTAAGAGGCCCTGAAATAGTCTCCTACCCTAAACTCAAAATAGCCTCACCGGTGATAGTAGTACCAAATTAAATAGACCCACCAGGTCTATTTGAGTTCCATTATTTAGGGTAGAAGGAAGTCAACAGCTACCTCCCCATCTCTTAAGTCTCTAGCTTACTTGTCATGCATTCCCAGAAGCACACTATAATATGACTAATCACTGGCTGCTTCTTCAGCACCATATGTCTCCCAATTTCAAAGGAAAAACTGTCCCAGCTAGAACCGGAACAACAGACTTCCTACCTCCTGTAGCTGGAGTCGAACCTTGGTAACTGCTCGGATCCAGTGCGCTCTGGCTTGGGTAAATGGCGAAGATGCAGTCTCCTCAGGAAAACTTGTAACAGAGAAAAGAATGTTCCTTAAAAATAAGCCCAGGCCACAGGATGACAGTGCTAAAGTCAAAACTGCCAAATACCTAAAATTAAAAGGTTTGCACTCATGCCTATACTTGTCTAGTGATTCAAGCCACTAAAACAGCATATCCTGAACATCCAACACGAAAAAATTATTCTCTAAAATGACAATTGCTTTTAGCTTTTCATCTGTTCCCTTTCTTTCTTTCCCTTTTTCCACTCACTTGATGAGGCAGCTCACTGGAACAGTTAGGGGTCAGGATACTAAAAGCAGTGACAAGGGCCATAAGTCAGTGGCTAACACGACGGTGCAGAGGGGCTTGGAGTAAACCTCTTCCCCGCCTCTCAGGATTGCCACTCTCCCTTGGGGACTCTACATAGCATTCTTGGGGCAGAACCACGTTCTTGCAAACCCTTCCTACTCCACTAAGTATTTTGGAAGGCCTATCAATTCCTAGTCTACATCAAAGCACTAAGAAAAAAGGCAGAGCCCTCCTCCTGCTGTGATCTTGTTCCTTGAGCTGCCTCAGGAACATCCTAAGTGCAAGGAACAATACACATAACAAAGGAGCTCTGAGGCAGAAACACTAGCCTATATTAAACAAATAATCATCTAGGTCTTACCTGTGGAATAGTGGTTCATTGTTGGTGATGATGCTCCTCCCCTCGCTCACTGGCATCTATTGCCAAGGCAATAAACAAGAAACCACCATACAGACACACAAAATATATGCTAGGCACTGATGCCACTTAACTGCATCAGTTGTTTTAAAACATCTGTGGGCACTTCTGAAACCAGCGTGGATGTCACTTGCACAGCTAGGATCTGGGATGACAAAGCCATGAGAGAAGGATGGGCACTTCTGCTGCTTGACCAAGAACTCTACCCAGACAATAGCATCTTTAAAGTCCAAGGTCTACAAAGACCTATCTTTTAGTGAGTTGTCAGTCCAGTTAAAAAAAAAAAGCTGGTCCAGAACTCAGTCTCTCTGATGTCTTGTCTACTAGATGAGCCACCAGAGATGATTAAAAATCAGGGAAACAAACAGAAAATAAGTTTCTACCTTCGAGTGGTACAGTAGAAGCATCAACTGTTTTCTAACTTTTACCATATAATCAGTGTTGGCTGCTCTGATCTTCCCATGATCTTGAAATCTGAGAATTTAAGTCACACCTAGCTCTTGTCACTCTACTCCAGTGGTTTTCAACTAAGGACAGTTTTGCCCCTCAGGAGAACTCTGGCAATAATATCTGGAGACATGTCTGGTTGTCACACCGAGAGCTGCTACAGGTATGTAGTGTGCAGAGGCCAGGGATGGCACTAAACATTCTACAAGGCATACAATAGCTCCCCATAACAAACAGTAATCTGGCTCTCGGGGTCCCCTGATGGCCTAGTGGTTAAGATTCAGTGCTTTCACTGTGGAGGCCTGAATTTGACCCCTGGTCAGGGAACCATACCACATGCTGAACAATGTAGCTAAAATATCAAAAACAAAACAAAAAAAGGAAGAAAGAATTATGTGGCTAAAAAGGTTAATAGTGCCAAGACTGAGAAACCCTGCTTTGCCCCAACCTATCAGCAACTCACTGACCAATTTAGCTCAACAATAACAATACTCAAACTCAGTACTAAGCTTCATTATGTGACTGTTAAAAGGACAAGTTTAAAATTTTCCTTCTTCTGGGTATCAACTGCCAGACATACTGCTAGGCCCCAGGGAGACAGAAAGGTGATTTAGATCTGGCTTCTAGATCAGTTCTTTAACTGTCTCCCAGATTAGTCAAGGAAAAAAACAAAAATGAAAAACAATGTTCACCAAAAAAATTAAAACATTAATAGGCTAGGAAGCCTGTTTTGTTCGAAGCAGGTCTTCTGAATGAAATAATCTCCAGGGCTCAGGTCAGTTCCAGACTCAGAGGTTGTCATACATGGGGTCAACTAGTAAGCCAAGAACTACAGACTCTAGAAGACCTGGTACACTGCAGCTACAATGTTCTTCAGAGATCCTTGAAATACTTTGGTAATTACACCAGAAAACAATGGAAGCAGTGCAGAGGTAAGCCTCAGTATCCTGATCACAGCCATACCCAGCTGCAGGGAAACAAACAGAGCAACTGCATTCTGTCAGCAGTACCATAGGGCAGGTGCTGAGGAAACCATACGACCTCCTCAAGGTAGCCATGACCTACCTCTCCTGGGGGCCTCGGACAAGGTCTCTGTGTAGCACCATATCTGAGGGTGGATGGGCTGTGGCATCTTCTTTCATCTCCTTGGGTTCACACACTCCCCCCTTCTCCTCTTCACCTGTCACCTCCAAGGCTTTCTCTTGTTCTCCAAAACCCACATGGCCATCTCTGGAGAGGCTACTGGAGCTGTGGCAGGAATGAATGGAGTTCCTCTCCCGACGGTCATCATCCTGTTCATGACACTGGTCCAGTTCACTTAACTGAGAGCTTCCTTGACTCACGTTACAGGAGGAGCCATACCTACTACTGCTGGTGGGGCTGTGAGAATGAGAGGGGGACAGATTAGTAAATAAATACAAACTAAAGACCGGAACAAAATAGTGGATGAATCCAGGAAATAATGATTCTATCAGTGGCAAGGATCACAAGCAGGAGGTTCCTGGGAAGAGAGGAGCAAAGTTCACATTCTAGAAGAACTAGGCTCTATTCAGCAAAATCACAACAAGGAAAACAACACAGCATGCTGGGTTCTCCAACAGCACTTAGCCCCAACCCTGCAACTGACTTGGAAGAATTCTTTATCTTAATCTGCTATTTTGTAAGTAGAATTAAGAATTATTCAAATAGTCTGTTTATGCCTAAAATTCTCTGCTTGAACTTCTTAAAAACAACCTGTTCAGTGGCTGTAATCAAAGTTTTCTAATTTTCACAAAGTAAAATGGATGAACTCTACTTCCTTTTTCTGTTACTTATTAAATTGAGAACTCTTTTCTTCCTCTCCAATTGGAAATATAAAGGTCTGTTCCTCAGAATGTGCAAAGGAAAGTGAACATATTCCTTCAATTGTCCCTCAACCATCTGCACAAGGTAATGGAAGCCAAATAGAGGCTAGGACAAAGAAATTCCTCAGGGAGAATGGTCTCATTGACATGAATGTTACTGTGGTATCCCTGGCAGCATAGGAAGTACCCCAGAGCCATCTATAACTGAGTTCCTCTCAGGTCATGGCTCAGTTTTGGACAAAATGGACACAGTCAAACTCCAAGATCTGAGTCAGGGCCATATTAATGCATTTTTGTTCCTGAAGAGAGACCAGAACAACGCCCTCTCTCAACCACCTGAATTCCCATAGCTGGAAAGGAAATTTGTTCTCCTGGTATAAGAGGCATAGAGAAAGTGGCAGTGAATCGTGACTGTATAGAAAGAATAGCATTCAGAAGTTGGGGATGATCTATATGACCTATCCTAGCCCCGTCTGGATAGTTCCATCCCAAGTCAGGGGCCCTTCATTTTAATTCTGCGGGGACAATAGACAAGGAATTCCCTTGCCAAAGAGTCAAGCTTTAACTAAAGGGCTAATGTTTATTGTTTTCCAGTGTTATTTTCCCTCCGGTTCCTCCCAATTATCTGGTGTTTCCAGGCTGATTTCTAATTTTTCACCCCATAGCAGTAGGAGAGGTACCAGGCCACTGTGCTAAGTAGTTCCTAACACACAATCTCCAAAGTATTTGACCAACTTCTTTGGACTGCTTTGGGCCAGTGTTCAAGGCAGCACTCTTAAACTCTCCTGTACGGTGCTTCTTCTTAGGGGAAATAATAGTACGCTTTGCAGGTAGACCCTGTACACTGCTCCACCATAGAACACAATGCTCCACAGCCAATGACAGCCCTGAGCTCTTGGGAGACTCTACCAAAAACACCTAACACACACCAGTCTCACGGGTGATAAAACTCAGAAACTGGAAGAAGCTATGCAAATCCATATGGAATAGGATACACAGTATAAATTATTCCAAGCCATCCTTTGCATTTTATATTCTACTTAGTAATCTCATTGCCACTGGAGAAAGCATCTTAGAAGACTTGGAAAAGCAAAGCAAAGTAGATCTCTCCCAGCTATTACAGATATAGGTGTTCAAGGCCCAAGGAAGCATTCAAGCCTATCACATGGCTGTAATTATTAATAATATATGCCACTCAATGACTTGCTGCCTCTTCTTGCCCTCCCTTCTCCCTTCTACACTATTCAAGGCAGAGCAAGCCAGAGTAAGTAAATCCCAGAATTTAGCCTTTCCTTTAAGCAGGAAGCACATTGTTCCAATAAGTGAATTATATTTGGTAGAGAGAAGAGATGACAATATCCACATACTATTTCTTGTTACTTAATGCCTAACATGAAGCTCAGGTGCTGGGAAAGACACAAGGAGGATAAAAAGCAGGCTATGGTTAAGCTACCACTAAGTCATTGCATCATAAATGGTCAATTCCTTAAAATCATTTATGATGCTTTAGTTGAGAACAGGCCTTTTGCTGGTCTTTGGTTCCTTGATGTCCAGTAGAGTAACTGGCTGCTGTACATTTGAAACAGAGCCAGTGCTAGCAGGCTCTGCCTCCTCTTCATGTGTTTCTGGTTGAAGTAGCTCAGAGACAGTGTAGTGTTCTTCCTCATGACTCTCTGAAGGACAGATATCTTTGGTATCCTTGTCTTCTCCAGTTGCTGGGATTTCTTGCTGGTTTTCCACTTCTCCAGGCCTTGAAAGCTCCTGAGTACATACACATGGCCCAGCCCCCAGCTGCTCAGAGGTCCCAGAGGGCTGAGCCTTAGCTGGCTCAGCACAGGGCCCAGACATTTGAGAAGACTCCAAAGTTTTGTCAGTCTCACCAGATTTAAGGTCCTGATCACTGCTTATAACCAAAACTGGAGAGGAGGATTCTGCAGGCATTTGTTCAGAGTCCCCTTTGTTCTCTTTCGGCCATGGAAATGAAAGATCCAGCTTCTTTCCAAACCTTAGTTTTGAATCGCTTGCTACTACACCACTCCCCTTCCCCTCACTACCTCCCTCAAAGAGAGTTGACAACTTCTTAAAACTGGACATTAAACCAGTCTCTGCTGCTCTACTGCCAGTGGAGGAAGGTGAGGAAAAGAAAGAGCTCAGTGATTTCCCGTAGTCAGCAGCAGAAGATGGGAAATGGAGCTTTGGCCAACTGGTCACGTTTGGGACTGGCTGCTCCGCTTCCTGGGGGACTGCAGGTGAGTCTTTCTGGGCATCAAGTATCTCACCATGTTCTTTGGCACAAAGCACAGGTTCCTCCAGTGGAGGGTGAGAAATGTACCCTTGGGTTTCCAGTGTGGCACTCTGGCTGACACTTGCCTCACTGAACAGCGCTGTTTCTAGTGAACTGGTTGCCTGTAGCTCTAAGAAGTCTTGGTTTGCAGAGATGGATTGCATATCTGGCTCTGGCTCAAGAGGAAGAGGTGGCTGAACTGGAGAAGGAAGCTCTTTGGCAATCCAGGTAGGATCTGGATGCAACTGTATTGGCAATGGGATATGCTCTGCTTCCAATGATGCCTCTGTGTCTGTAGCCTGCAGCATCCCCATGTCTCCTTCATCGCTCAGAGACAATACTCCTTGCCCAGTATCATCCCCTGAGACAGAAGATGCACCCTCAATTGTTTCAGAATGTTGGGGTTCTGGAATATTGTCTGGAATATTATTGTTTTCCATTTCAGTTGTTAGTTTAGGATCATCTTTCAAGGTCTCCAAATCTGACTCTGCACTAACCACTGTCATTCCACAGTCACTGACTATAGATTCTGAACTGAGTGCTCCAAAGGTAACTTCTTTACACAAATTTTCTGGAGGTACTGACCCTACAGTATCTCTGAGACTACCATTTTGAAGCAATGCAGTAGCTGCAACAGATGATTCTTGTTTGCATGTCTTTGGTTTGGGACTTTTAAAAATTCCAAATAACTCACCTTTGAGAGGCTGAGATGATGTACCAGAAGAAAGAGAGAAAAAAGAATTTTTCTTTGGAGGTTTAGGAGAAGAAAAAAGTCCAGAGAACGTTTTGGGAGGTTCAATTAAGGACCCAGAGAAAGATTTCACTTTGGTCACAAACCCCGAAAGCATTTCTACTGAAGAGTCCAACACTGATTTGTCTTCCTCTTTATCTGCACCTTGACTCTGGAGGTACCATGTACTTCCTGGCTCCACAGAGGAAGAAGTTGGCTCCAGGATTTTTGTTAAGACCTCATCAGGGGCCTTTTCTAATGGCAAATTCAACGGATCACTAGTAAATCTTTCATTTTGGTGGGAGTTAGTACAAGTGTCTAAATTGTTGAGCTTTTCAACCAAATGGCTATCATGGGAAAAAGAGCTGGCCAGTGATTCACTCATGGATGCTTCTTGTATAAAAGCTTCTTCGTGGGTAGATATCTCAAGGGTCTCTGGACCAATGAGCAGTGTTTCAGTCTGTGCCTGAAATCCTGGTGAATGAGGAACAATGTCTTTTTGTGACTGATTTATCTGGAAATCTGAAGATGTCCTTGGTCCATTACTGGAACCTAGTTTTCCTGGATCATTCTCCTCTACATTGAGCTCATCTGCAAGGGAGATAATCTCAGTGGTGTTGCTAATGGAAACACAAAAAGGCATTTGCTGTTCATGAACTACTTCCTGGACCATGCTATCTCCATTGCCATTAAAACCTTCTTTAGTTATTGTACCACTCATGTCCACAAAAACACTTGGCTTCTTACAGGGCTGGGAAGTCACTGGAGCAGTAGTTGAAAGGCTCTGTTTTTGCCCAGGACTCTGCTGCTTTTCATCCAAAAAAGACAAGTTGAAGAAACTGAAAGAGCTTTTAGGAGAGGCATCCTTCTTGCTGCCTGAGTTAGCAGTGGGGAAAAAGGAAGGAAGTGTGAATAGCCCTTCTGCTTGAGATTTGGTTCTGGGTAGAGCAGCAGAGGCTCTGTTCTCAGATTTTTCAGATCCAGTCAGGAAAGAAAATATACTCTTTCTTGTTGGCAATTCTGCTTGGGAGGGAGATGTTGTGGCAGTTGAAAAACTGTGGTCTTTGTCAGAAAAATGATCTTGTTCATTTGAATTTCTTCTGCTCGGAATATCTGAAGATATTTTATCACTTCTTGGGACTTCTGTCACTATAGACCTACCACTCGTTTCTACTGAGGAATCTTTGGAAGAGTCTTTGAAACCTGTTGAGAAAGATGAATTTGGTGACTTGTAGGTTAGGTGGTTTCTGGAGGGTACCTCTTCTTCAGTCAAATGATCACCCTTGATCTCCTTAATTGCTGGTCCCTTTAGCTCAGTGTCATCAATGGTAGTCTGCTTGTTCAGACCTCTAACTCGAACTTTCCCTTTAGAGGAAACTGGTGCAGCAGGAAAGTTCCCAACATCCTGTCTAGCTAGATGTGTGGCATTAGGACTAGACTTGACCTCTTCCTTATTAGTCACTGAAGAAACAGCCACATTTTCTGTTGTTTGTATAGGAGACACATTGCTTTTAAAGAAATCCCCTAGAGTACCAAAAAAATTTGAAACACCAGGAGATTCATTCTTTTCCTGAGATGATATCTTTCTATTTTTATCATTATTCTTTTCTAAACTTGGTGATCCTTCTTTATTTACTTGGGTTTTAAACAGGTTCAGAAATCCAGATGACTGCTTCTCATTTGCCATTGCATTTACTGAAGGGTCTTCTTCCCGGCCAAAGAGTTTCAGCGCACTTTTAAATAAAGTTCTCTCAGACTCTTTGGAAGATTGGTCCTGGGGAGGCTTATAGTTCTTGTGTTCATCCCTACTAAACTGTGATACACGGGAAACTGAAACAGAGTCAGCTGTAATCATCTTGTCATCTTCTATATCTGAATTATCCTGAGGAGTTGTTTGGCTTACCTGAAGAACAGGTTTTAACAAACTTTGCTTTTTCACATGCATGCTTTTATTTAAAGGGGATTCTTTCTTCATATTTTTAGTAAATTCTAGTTGCTGAACACTGGATACTATTTGTCTCTCTAAATCCTTCTTGAGAAGACTTTCTTCCTCATTTTGAGAGTTACTCTCTAGTGGCTTACTTGAGATTAATAACTGAAGACCGTCATTTGTTACCTCTGCTAAGTTTGACTGCTGATCTATTTTCTCCGTGGCTGATGACTTTAAGGTTTCACTCTTATCAAAATTCAAAGTATTTCCAATTGAAGCACCCAAAGCAGAAAATAATGAAGTCACTTTGTTCAATGATGACATCTCTTCTGTTTGCTGTGGGATGTTAGTCTTATTTTTAGGAAATGTGTTAGTCTTATCTTCTGAAGAGGAAGCTTCTTCAGAAGAAGACTGGATCCAATGGAAACTAGAAAGGTTAACTGATGAATCCTTAGAGAGAGGCTGATGTTTATCTCCCTTTGTAATTTCATTTTTATTTAAGACATGATTACCAATAATTTGGGGCTGATTTCTGAGATCCAATATACATTCAGAGTCTTCAGAACCACATGGCCTTTCTTTAAAAGCTACAAAATTTCCTTCAGACTTTTGAGGATTATAGCCTGAAAAATCTAATGGTTGATTCCTTTGGTCATAATTTGACTCAAGTACTTGTGAAAAGGTTCCTAAATTTGGATACACTGGTCCCTCACTTCTTGGCAAAACTATAGATAAATCAAGTGGGTCATCATTTGGTTCCTCTTCAATATACCACAGTAATTCATCTTCCTTGTCAAGTACTTTAAAACTGTAAGCAGAAACAGTACAGTCATCCAACATAATACTTGACAGATCATTTGTCACATTTTTTAAGTCACAATTCAAATACTCTTCATAAGAAAAATCAGGTATAAATAAATATGCATACTGCCCAGTAGAATCAGTAAGGAAAAAATAGATATATTGGCCATCATGGAACATAAAATATCCATAATCACCATCCTCTGATGGCCACCACATTCCATTTTCAAGACATGACAACCACTCCTGATATTCATAACCAACACTTGAAAAAATAAAGTTTTCATCCATTCTTGATGAATCTAGATCAACTATGGGGTGTGTACTCTTCTCATAACCTGAAGAACAACTTAAGTCAATGGGTAATTCTTCTAGTGAATTCTTAGTCTCATTAATTGGAAAATAACAAGAACTTCCATATAATGAGTTAGCTGCCCACATATCACCTCTTAATAAGTAATCTTCATTAAATGCTAACTGGTTGAATGATTCATATGGTAAGTCACACCAAATGACACTGTTTGGATTTGTTCTCCCCTCCGAGATATTTGCATTTTGATCCTTTTGGCAAAAATTTATTGCTGAGTTTTCTGAGTCAGGCCACAAGAAAACATCAGTTGATGGAAATGTATTTTGATTCAACACATAATATACTGGCTGAATTTTTCTGGAATTCTTTGAGAAATCTTTTATATCAGAATCCCAGTCATAAGAGAAAGGACTGTCCATGTCTTCAAAAGACTGATAGTGGTTTGAATGACTAAGAATATTAGTATTTAGTATAGGTGAAGTTGACTTGTTAGGATTTTCATGTAGTTTTGCCTCAAGAACATGATGTGGTATTTGCCTCATAGGCAAAGATTTCTCTGATAGGTCCTGCTGTGCAACTGGAGTGCAGTGAAGTACACTGTTTGCAGAAGAGGGGCAATTCTTTTCACTTTGCTGGTTTTTCCACGTAGGAGGGCAATGATCATCAACCCCAGCATCAGATAATGGAATGTCTTCTTTAGGTAAAGTCAAGCATCTTTTTATAAAGCCAGAAGTTTCTTGTTTTTCATGATTCCTCTGGTTTTCAGAAATCACACATGAAGTAACAGGGATCTCATCCGAGGATAAACGTTTAGTTCCATTCAAACCTTTTAGGTCACCTAAAGACATAGACTTCGCTTCATCTGATTTAGAATCAGTCATACTGCTACTGGATATCAAGTTAAATATTCCAGAGAATAAGCTTGGGGTATTACTCCTGTGAGGAGAGTCATCTTTTTTCACGTTTAATTCTTGTTGATTAGACAAGTTTTCTAAAGAAGAAAACTTGTTAAACAGGCTAGAAAAGAGTCCTCCTTGGGTTCTTTTCTCAGAAGCTTTGTCTACAAGTTTGGCATCACTCGTTTCATTAACCGAGGTGGGTTTTGAAATCGTAGAACTAAATGCTAATGAAGAATCTGGTACTGTTAAGGATGTCACTTGTGTAAGAGCCTTACTTTCTTCTATAGAATCTGAAGGTGTATGTTCTTTGGACACTTCTCCAGGAATGTTTAAGGTATCTCTCTCACAGTTCTCTACTGCTGTGTGGTTACTTGAGTTTAATTCCTCTATACTCCCAAATTTCCCAAGATTACTATTAATACTTGGAGCCGAATCACACTTTATTTTACTAAGTGTGGCATCTTCAGAAGTATTTATTTGGTCACTCTCATTAGATGTCTTTATATCACCAAACTTCCTTAGATTACTATGAATATCTGGAACTGAATTAGATTTTATTGAACTAAGTTTGGCATTTGCATGGCAGTTTCTTTGGACCTCTTCATCAGTGGTTACTGCTGAGCCACGAAAACTCTGGTCATTGACAGTTTTATGGCTGTCAGTGAAAGAAAATTTAAACAAAGGGAACACGCTTCCTTTCTCTTTTAAATCCTGCTGCTTTTCAGAATGACTAAGAACTTTGAGAAATGGAATATGTAATTTTCCACTAAAGGAAAAGGAACATCCATCTTTCTTAGAGTCCCTTTCCCATCCATCTTCTTCCAACTGGTGAATTTTCATAGAGTCTGACAAAGTCTCCTTTGAACAGATCTCAGGGGAAGTGAGCAAAAACTGGCTAAAAGATTTTCTGAGTGGCTCCAGGAAATCATCACCAGTAATTTTCTTCCCCTCTAATGGCTCTGAAGATGCCTCTTTATTTACAGTTCTACTCCCAGCTACACAGGGATGTTCCAAAGTATCCTTGACACATATTTTTGGTTGCTCTGGTAACACAGACAGATCTGTACAGGGTTCTCTTTCCAATAGATTTGCATCATCTTTCTTACTTGCAGAAAGAGCTGAGTTAGAAGGTTCAAAGGCTGAGTTAGATAACAACAAATCCTCACTTAGGGGCATTTGGTGGTGGGAGGTTTCTCCATCACTCCTATTTAAAGTGGCAATGCTACTGTCATTGCCAAGGGTATCTTCCCTTTGATTTGACCCCAAATCACATGCAACAAAGTTCTTGTTTCTTGTTAACTTGCTCTGGTCATCATCGTTTTTGGTTTCATCCTTTTCCGAAAAAATCTTTAATGGATTTAGCATGCTGAAAACAGACTTTATAACCGAACTCTGACTCTGTGGAGCCGAGTCCCTGCCAATAGTTTCCGCTGGATCCTGAGAGTTTAGATTTCCAGTTGTACTGTCCTTGTACTTATTTTCAGAAGTTCTGTCCACTTTGCAAAAGTCCTTATTGTCAACTGTTTGAGAAGATATCGGAGATGGAGATCGTATGGAAAGATCATTCTCTGATACTGACCTGGCTCTGGGTCTAGATGGCGAATTACTCACCCCTGTTTGATTGAGAGTTTCTGTTTGCTCTGGAACTAAATGAACCAGTTTTTCCACAGAGGTTGTTAGATGCTTTGTGCCTGAACCCACCTTTTCTGAGAGTGAACTAAATAAAGAACCAACAGCACATTTCACTCCATTCAGCTCAGGGAAAGAGATGGCCTTGTCCTTGTCGTTCTTGACAAGGTTTGAAGATGGTATTTGACCCTCAGGGATTTTCTTTTCTGCATTATTAATAGTACTATTATGTTTAAGTGTTTTTTTAGTTTCTGAAAGGGAACCAAATTTATTAATCTCCTCTTCCTTCTCTGCTAAATATTCTGACACTGTTTCTACCAAACACTGAAGCTCATCCATCGTATCAACATAGTCCTCCTTGGGTTCCTCAACACAGGAAGAGGTCATCTCTTCTGTGGGGCTCCCAGACACATCTCCAAGTGTGTCTGTATCACAATTCATCCTTTGGGATGGGAATGAAGGATTCACTCTATAATATTCTTCTGGAAAACCTCCAATATGATGGACATTGGATGGATGACATGTTGGTGAGAGTAAACCTTCCTGCTTATCAGAAACAGGAGAACCCAGAAGTTCATCAGAAGTACTGCTGGTAGAATCTTCAAGAATATCTAATGGAGTGAAATTAGTAACATGCTGGTTTAAATCAGATGACTTTTCATAGTCCTTAAAACAACCAGGAAGACCAAAATCATGATTTTCTAAGTCAGTGGCCCATTTGCCACTCTTAACCACAAATCCATTTTTGTAGGGATACAAAACTGTGAAGTTTTGTTCCTTCTTTTCAATGTGGCAAAAGTCACAATTTCCAGTGTTAGGATATATACTTTTGAAGTTAGTCTTAGTTCCTGATTTATCATCATATTGTCCTCTTTCACTGTCTTCAAAATGACTATACAAAGGTGTTTTTTTCCTTCTCCTATCTATTGTATCATATTTCTGAGGATATCTGGAGAAAGCAGGCATTTCAAACTTAACATCATAATTAAAGGCAGCAGAGAATTCTTGGCTTTGAGATGGTGCCCTTTTTGAATTCTTGTACTTTGGTTGTATTTGTTGGCTGTAATATTTATCAGTTTTCAAAAGAGTTCTCACTTCTTTTATCTCTGCTTCCTTTAAGTTTATGTTACTCTCTTCTAGAAACTCTTGAGACATTTCCCCCTCTACCTCCTCATATATACATTCTTGCTCTTCATAGTCAACATCAGAGAAAGATGAAATAATTCTAATTTTGTCATTTTGAGCCTGAAAGCCTTGTCTGAGGTAAAGAGAAAAATGGAGGAATAGTAAGGCAAGAAAAAAAAAAGGAGAAACAGGGAAAAGAAAAAAAAATGTAAGATTTAGTGCATATTCAATGAGAAAACTAAAATTAGTAAAATTATGATAAAAACCATTCAGACTGAAAAGATATAAGGAAATCCATACATTCTTAATTCAGCATTATAACAACATAGTCAAAAAGTTTTTTCCACATCAGAGAAAGACTACCTATAACAACTTTAAAATACTTCACTTGCTACCATTAACTACTTAGGATCCTATTGTTATCTAAAAAAGAAGCAAATAATAAGAATATGTTCCATCAATATTTAGAATGTATTTATAATGCCAAAGTTTAGAACTGTTACATATCCCATGAACATATATCAAGGGATATCAAGAAATCGAAATCTGCTGATGAATTTGGGTCTGAGAAGCCACCAAGCTGTTAACTTGCTGAAGGTTGTATTTTAGGCAATATAGCCAAGAATATGGTCAAACATACTACTTTTAAAAAGAAAAATATGTAGAAAATATAATAAAACTTTTTGACTACCATAAGTCAAACCTTGTCACAGTACCAAAACGAGAAAATTATTTAAAGTATCAAAATTTGTCATTTGTGAAACCTAAAGGCTATATGCATTGAGGATCACAGTGAAATGAACATATTTTGCATACTGATTACAGAATCAGAAGCTACATGTTCAACTTCAGTCAGTGAATACAGAAGACAGCCGACCTTTCTTTAACTTAAGTTAAAGACTGCCTATTTCCTGTGTACCAAGGTGGGGGTGTAGAGAAGGCCTACAGGCTAGGAGTGTGTCAGCTCAATGTGTTCTTCTATAGATCTAACATCTGATAGCATTTATTTAGGAAACAAACAACATCAAAGTGTCACTTAGCCACTAAAGAGCCATCAAGAGCGAGACAGATATTCTTTTGACACCCTTCAACACTACAGATATGCTTAATAGCTCACAAAGTTCAACACCATTGACAAACCTCCAATTATGCACTTTTATATAATACACAAAAATTCCCATTATTCTGGTTATTCCCATTATTTGGTTGAGTGAGGGAAACCAATTTATACATACATATATATGTGTGTGTGTGTGTGTGTATATATATATATACACACACACACATACACACAAAATATGCAGTTTCATTACTCTCAGATATTCTCAAAAAGTCAAACTAATTAACTCCATCCTAGAAGAAGTATTTATCATTGCAACATAAATTAGTCAATAGCCATGGCTGTGGTAATAGAAACTATTTATTTTTACATTTCTAGTTTACTGGAAGGTACTACAAACTGTTGGTTCAATCAAGGATTTTAAATTCTTCCTTAAAAGCTCTAACTTAAGGTCTTAGACTATTTCCAAGAACTTAGTATTTACAGTAATAGAAGTTTAAAAACCAAACTAGTGGTACAATTTCTTCAAAAAATTTTTAAAGAAAAATCAAGTCAAAAATTTAAGTTAAAAATGTCTGTAATACAAGTTTACTTAAAAATCATGTTAACGTCTCCTTTGCTGGAAATGCTAAAATATTTACTCTTTAATCTCACTTCATATACTGATACAGAAAACTAATCAAATTTATATGTGATCAATTAAAGAAAAATTTTAGGAAAAACATTTACAACTTAAAGTACAGCACTAATGCTCTTCCAAGTGTTACTACAGCAGTGATAACAAGGTAATGATCAGGTAAACTACATATTCTTCTGGGCAACTGCAGTCATAATTCAAGTTGATGTGCCATTATTATTGCTGGCCTGCACACTCAACGCTTAATACAGAGGGGAAAGAGAGCCAAAACAATTTTTTTTTTGCTATTGTTTTTTTCTTAAAGAAAATATAAGTAACTAAAACCAAATGAATAAAATAAGCAATTAATAAACCAGCAAGAAGTAGGGACCAACTTCAGTAGGATTCCTGCCATACTTCTTTTCAGAATTAAATTGTGAACAGTAAGAATTCTACATAAAATTTTACTGAAAATACTCTCAGAGATGACAGTAAACAGAGTTAGGATGTTGTCTAGCAGGTATATGACCGTCTGAGGTTCAGAATATTTACTCACCAGTTTGATATGGTGGGGAAAACTCTCAGATCATCCTAATAATATAGTCAATTTTAGCAACCAAAGTTATGAGCTAAGTTGGAGTGGTTTTTCAAAAACCTAACCTCCAACCAGTAAAATCTTGATTTAGGAGACAATTACCAATGGATGCTAAAATCAACTGATAAACGGTTGCTGAAGAAAAAGAATATATTCACGATCTCAGGTATCATCCCAGAGATCCACAATTACAAAGAAGAAAGGTAACTTTACATTAGAGAAATCTGGTATATATACCAGATTAAATGTCAATAATAATGAGACAATGTAGAATGTGACTGCTGATGCACTGTGAAGGAAATGTCTATGTAGTGTTTATGTCAAACATATTTAACCTGATTATAAACTTGAAAAAACAATCAGACCAAACTAAATTAAGAGGCATTCTCAAAACTGGTTTGGACTCTTCAAAAAATGTTAGTGTCTTAAAAGAAAAGTAAGGGAATTTTGTGAGATTATAGGAGACTACAGAAACAGGAAAATCACATGTAAGGCACCACACTCTTTAATTGGATCCTGGATCAAAAAGAAAAAAAATATATATATAGGAGAAGGAAATAGCAACCCACTCCAGTACTCTTGCCTGGGAAATCACATGGACGGAGGAGCCTGGTAGGCTACAGTCCATGGGGTCGCTAAGAGTTGGAGACGACTGAGCGACTTCACTTTCACTTTTCACTTTCATGCATTGGAGAAGGAAATGGCAACCCACTCCAGTGTTCTTGCCGGGAGAATCCCAGGGACAGAGGAGCATGGTGAGCTGCTGTCTATGGGATTGCACAGAACTGGACACGACTAAAGCAACTTAGTAGCAGCAGCAGCAGCATAAAGAACATTATTGGGACAACTGAAAAAATTTAAATATGGTCTAGATGTTAAATAATATTGTATCTTTAAATTTCTTTGAGTGTGATCATAATATTATGGTTATGTAAAAGAAAGTCCTTTTTCTTGGGAGTTATACGCTGAAGTACCTCCTGGTAAAGTAACTTGGTATCTGCAACTTACTTTCAAATGGTTCAGGAAAAAAGAAAACGTATGTGTGGTACTTCCCTGGCAGTCCAGCGGTTAGGACTCCATGCTTTCACTACCAAGCACATGGGTTCAATCCCTGGTTGGGGAGCTAAGATCCCACAAGTTGTAAGGCATGGCCAAAAAAACAAAAAAATGTATGTATATATGAATATATATTAGAGAGAATGAGACAAAGTAAACATGACAGAATGTTAATACAACTAATGAATCTAGGCTATGTGAATATATGAGAAGTATATATTATTTCTCTAAATTTTAAGTATGATATTTTTTTAAGTTTGGGGAAGAGTAGGGAGCATATATGTATGTATTTGCTTTTATGCTTTTAAGTATATGACAATGGTCTATAGAAGTGTGGTAGAGAACTAGGAGGCAGGAAGAGGAGGCAATAGAGGAAGACAAACAGGTGTGGGTGGGTAATTCTTTGCTGTGTATTATATTGTACCTTAACATACTTAGGCTGCCGTCTATGGGGTTGCACAGAGTCAGACACGACTGAAGCGACTTAGCAGCTTACAGCAAAAACATACTTTTACATTAAACGTTTTATGTATTTAAGAAATTAATAAAAAGCTTTTTTTTAAAGTTCCAGCAAAAGTACTGAATCTGCTATAGGGAGATTATATTGGTTTTCTTCTGACATTCCCAGGGAAATATTTAGGTAGGATGAATTACCCAAGCATTTAACATCTGTGATTTTTTTTTTTAATCTTAATGAAAGGTATATCAAAGTCACTGGGCTGGGCAGAGAGGTGAGCAGGTTTTTTTCAGCCACCTACTCCAAGTGTGTCTGCCCTCACCTGCTGATAATAAAGAAAAACTCTTACTGATGGATATGCATAAATGTGGGTTTCCCTGGTGGCTCAATCAGTAAAGAACCTGCCTGCAATGTGGAAGACCTGGGTTTGATCCCCAGGTCCAGAAGATCCCCTAGAGAAGGAAACAGCAACCCACTCCAGTATTCTTGCCTGGAAAATCTCATGGACAGAGGAGGCTGGTGGGCTACAGTCCATGAGGTCGCAAGAGTTGGACACAATTTAATGACTAAGCCACCATCCCATGCATAAATGTGAACTTTATAAAGAAGAGGGGAAAAAAAAGACTGAGATTCTACATAAAATGGCTGTAGGTTGGTCCACCATACTGCTATAGTTCCTCTGTCACCTCAGGTACCCAAATCCTTGATGTCAGTTGCATCCTGGGACCTGCATACTAGGAAGAGAAAGCATTTTGTTCCCAACACCCACCTGAGGGCCCGCCGCTCTGGATAATCGAGGTCATAACTTTGCACAGAGTCATTGCAAGAATCCCGGGAACTGCCCTGAAGCAGCAGCTGCTGTGGCAATCGCACAGGCACTGGGAACTGGTGCACAGAAGCATTGGGCTGGGCAGTTGTATGGTAAGGAGGAGGGATGCTATTGCTGGTCTCACTGCGATAGTCACTATCTCGGTCATCCACGGCACTGTCAGGATCTTCGAAAGCTGTGGAATAAACACAGTCAATCAAAATATCCCAGCTTTATTCAGTTCTCTAGAATTCTTTTCTGCTTCCAACATAGGGAGCCAAAAGCCCGAGCCTTGAGAACAAGAACAAGCTGAGCTGCCCATGAGCGTAGTGACCTTAAAGTCATGCAAAAAACTGTCTCAATACCCACAAGTCTCTCTCCTTCTCTAACAAGATAAGACACTTGGTTTAATTTTAGTGCTGATTCTCAGAGGAGTTCCAAGTGGCACTTTCCCAATGCAGAATTTTCTGGTATTCTGTTTCTCTAAGCTACTGTAAACCTAATGAAAACCTGCTTTTAAATGTCTTAAATAGATTCTGGTGCTCCACTATTATCAAAATGGGGCAAAAGGGGAAGAAACAGTTTCTTCATCTCTGGAAAAGCGAAATTTTTGTTTAAAGTTAGCATGATGTTTTCAGACTTAAAAATACATTGTTGAGTCAAATAAGCAGGTCCACCATTGAAAACTGGTACAGGAAATCAAGAAGGTCAAAGTCAAGACTTAGAAGTCAAGTTCTGTATGCAGCCGAGAACAGCAGCAGTCTTACTGTCTAGCTGCAACACTGGTTTTTTCCTAATAATTTCTATTGAGCACCCATACCCTGGGCTCAGAATTCCCATCCCAAGCCTTCATCCCATTTCCTCAGAAGAAGAGGAAAACACAGTCACTGCCAATGGGGTCTTACTGACAAAGCAGCCAATTTATCTAATAACAGTGACTACAATTTCATAGACTTATTTCTGCTTTTCCAGTTAGTACCTGACTGGTCGCCATTTTTTTCTTGGTGTTAGCTAAAATGACCAGAGTTACAAATCTTGCTCCAAGCAAAAATAAAAATATGCAACACTGTGCTTGGAAAGGGAGTTAAACCTAACAGTGTTTTGTAGTTTATTTTCCACAGAAGCCATTTCTGACATGATACCCATATGTGTATAATTAATAAGGTCCCATATGTTCTTTCTTGCCAAGTTTCTATTTGGCTCACAACAAGGAAAAGGAACATTTACCATCCCAAAATGTAGATACTTTAAGCAGATGATGGACTCATCTTAGTAATTTAAAAAAAATCTTGGTAGCAATGTGGGCAGCAGAAGCCTCCTAATGACCATAAAATTAGGCTTTTACAATAGCTCATGTAGGAGATAAGATATATCCACACAATGGAAACAGAAGAGAGTTAATGAACTAGAGGAAGAAAAAAGACAGAAATGGTAACAGTTGGGGACAAATGGAAGGTAACAGGGAAATGGCCCCTTGGCTTCTACATCAGACAACTTGGTAGATAATCCCACTAAAAGACAGGGAACATGAACATGTGGGTTCCAGACATCACTTGGGGTTACAGCTGGGAGTAGGAGTAATAAGATCTTATGAGCTTTGCCCACTTAAGTTTAAGGTAACAAAAGGAACAGGGAAGTGAGCAGAACTTCAGGGGGAAAAAAATCAGTATGAGAAAGGCTGATCTTCAAATGGTCAGGAACAATACCAGTCAAACATGGGGAGAGAAAACACTCTGTTTACAAAGCACTCTGATTACACGTTAGGGAAAAGAGACCTTTGGAGGTACTGGTTTTAGACCTTGATGCACCTGTTGTGCTGACGACTAGAAAGGATCAAGGGGCAAAAACCAGTATGCCATTCAGATGTATTCTTTCTGAACTCACAGAAGGAGTAAGTGTGAGGAAGTCAGTGCTGGATTATTCATGCATACAGATGAGGGGGCAGAGGCAACCAAGGAGACAAAGCCAAAAGTCCACTTAAACTCCAGCAGGAGATTGTGCTATTAGTATATCATCCAGAGACTCAAGATGGGAGTCTCCAGAGCAGCACAGTGACAGACAATCCGTTGACTATGAGGCCAGGAGAGGGTAGCTCAGCAAGAGTTAGGAGCCCAGTATCCTGAGCCAGAAACTATGTGGAGAGACCCTTCCTCACTGCATCTGACCTATGACTCCTTAATAATGATCGGCTTTATTTTGCTAAGCTAAGGGGAGGGGTATTCCAAAACACCGCTCAAGTCTGACACATTTCTGTGCTGAAGGAATAAAGGGCAAATAAAGAAGAAGCCGGGAGCAGAAGAAAAGAGGGTATGAAAAATAGGAGACTGGAGAAAGGCCATACAAGGAAGTGAGGTGAGACAAAGAATAGGAGCAGAAAAAAGGGTGGTCAAGGGCAAAAGCCAGCTTTTCTCCCTCTACACCATCTCCAATTTTCTTAGAAAGGAAATATCCTGGCACCACCAAAGCTGATTAGAAACTGAAAAGGGAAATTATGGAAAAGACTTGAGTGAAAGCATCGTGCTTTCAGTGTCCCAGCAATGATCTCTTACTGGCTCTACCTGCTACTGCACAGAACCATTTCACCCAGAACAGAAAACTTCTGGTTTCCCTGAGAAAGAGACACTGAGAACAGGTTTGGTTATTCAGCTTATGGAGGACTTACGAGCTAGTCTGAGGGCAAAAGTTGAAAAACCCTTTGAAATTAAAAGGCTGGAAAATTTTACTCATTCAAATATTTATTGAGTGTCTACCAGCTGCAAGGCTAAACAACACAGAAGACTTGGATTATAGAGTCAGTCTAATAGGAGAGAGAAAATATGGATACAGATACAAGGAAGTATCTATCATGAGAACAGTATAAACCAAATGCTATTATGAGTTGAAGGTTGGATCACTTCCTGTTAAAATGAACAGGGAAATCATTAAGGAAGTTATGACTCTGAAAGACTGGCGGGTTTTTAACAGGTGAAGATGTGGGTGAGGGGAAATGCCTTCTNAACATTTTATAGCTCATTTAGCAAGTACATAAAAGAGCATGAAAGGGAAATGACAGAAATAAACATGGAAGAGTAGGCTGGGACAGAGATTAGCTTCATGCAGACAGTAGGCACTCAAACAAAACTGAATGATGTATTGAACAGTGAGGTTCTCCAGTATGTGGATTGAGTCCCCATCTTTAAATCCAGAATACAGGCAAAACTTTATCAGAGAAGGAATAAAAATTCAAACTTCTTTTTTTTCATGGCTTACTTCTTTCTCCTCGAAAACCTTAATAATCCAAGCTCTCGTAGGCTGTGTTTGCATAGTTTCCTGGTGCAAATACTCAGGATTCAAATCATAGGAAGTACATACTCCATGAGAAATTATAGTGACAGAACAAAATTTGGCCCCTCTTAACTACTGGATACCTAATCACTGAAACTCAATCAACCTATCCACCTCCCGCTGGCCCAGGTACAGCCAGTAATGCCAGTCTAGGGCTATGACTCTTGCTAGAAAGAACTCTCTTAAATTCTTAGAGACAGCCCACTCTCTAAGCTCAAGATTAAAGGTGGCTTCTAGCCTAGCTAGACTGCTTCAAGCAAAGTCAAATCATGTCCCCAGCCTCTTGTTCACATCACAAAACCAATGACCTCTCCTAGAATGAAATTTCTCCTGCTAGTCATTGTGCCCCTTAGCTAAAAGGCCAGAGAAGGGGCTGATGGCACTTGTCTCTGGGGAAGATAAGTCAGGAGATCCTGTCAGGATTATAACTGAAACTCTGAAATTTCTCCATCTCTCTCTCTGTGTCTCTCACACTCACACCACACATACACAAACATGCATGCGCATGCACAGACACAAAGTCTTCAGGAAATCAGCCTGAAAGGATATAACTTTCCACTGCAGCAAATTCTCTCCTGGGCTTTAAGAAGGGGAAGAGGAGGGATTGGCATTATATATGCTTATATGCATGAATATCCAGCCTCAGTCAGAGGGAGTATGTTAAAGGGTAAAATTAAGAAAATTATACGGTATTCAAATTCTTACGTACTCTGTTGGTCTCCCCAGCCCAAATAGGTCCAGTGACCTAAGAAAATCACAAGTGGTAACAAAGAAGAAGAGTGACAGAGACAATTTTAGGACAAATTCAAAGATCATTTCCCATCTCACCAATTAGTATATACCTACCTGACTTGAGTCTACCCTACTTGTATTCCATTTATTTTTCATAACATATAGACAGCATTTGCCTTCTATAGAGCATAAGACAAATCTGCAAAGTACTGTTGCTCTCTGTATCTCACTATCTAGTGAATAAAAAACTACTGCTTCTGTATGTACTCTTTTAAATCTCCTTCTGGCCTAGGTGTCTCTCAGAATATCATCACCGAGGAGTTAATATATCCTTCCATATTCAAAATGAGAAAAATTTGACCTGCTTCTAAGAAACCCTTCTTTATCTCTATGTTCACCAAACCTGAGCCTACTACAATAAATTCACAAGAAACTCAGATCTGGTTATTGTGGGAAAGACAGCAATTCCCTTATTTGGGAGCAATGACATCTAATTTTTCTGCTTTCTATTGAAAATTAAAAAGCCAAAGGATAGTATTAATCTCTAGTCTTCTAATATGCAACAAAACTCTATATCTTGCAGGGCACTCAGATACAGCCACTTTTTTTCTGAATTTCCTATAAATTTTTAATAGAGTCCATTAAAACACAGACGCTTCAACCAAAGAAAACTGAAAACATTTCCTACACATTTTTCCAGGTTAAAAAATTCAATATTAATTAAATGTAAATCCTATCCCACATCCAAGCTGAATCTGAGGCAACTCAAATGCGACAAAGAAATCACTAAAAATGGGCCTCAATCCCAAGAAACAAGAAACAAGTTGGCTTCATAGTTAAGAATATGGACATCGAAATCAAAGTTAAATTCTTCTGGCTCTTCCATGTACTAGTATATCTTGAAAAAGTTATTATAGATGCTTCCTCATCTGTAATATGAGAATGATAATAATATGAGTCTCATTGGTTTCTATAAGGATTACAAGAGAAAATTCAAGTAGGGTACTTAGCACAGGTCCCTGGAAAATGGTAAGCAATTCACATTTCTTGTTGTTTTGTCATGTTGCCAGGTTTTCGCTTGCTTTACAGGTTCCTAACAAATGGTAATAAATAGCAGGAAGATCAGCACACTTCAACAGTTGTAATGTCCACTAAGGGATTGATGACGTCTAGGTTTAAAAGTCCCCAGAGTTCTGAGGGTGCAGCTATCTTAACTGCTTGCCACAAGACTCAAAATTCTGGAAGCACTGAATGATGCCAACACAGGCTGGTTTTACCACCTGAATTAATTCCCAATCCTGAGGAAATGGGACTATGCATGTGACCCAGGGTGTTTATACACTGAGGGTCAATTTTCTTCTTATGTACTTACCCTTCCTACCACCTATGTCTCTTCTCAGTTTAGTGTGTGATTTAAAAAATTTTAATAATTTAACTTTCTAACCATGAAGTGGGGGTAACAATTCTCCCAGGCTATAGTGTAGTTGTCATAGCAACTGCAACAGGGTAAGTACTGTGTTTCTTTTCCAAAGAAAACTGAAAAATAATCACATGGAACTTCCGAATATGCCTATCAACTTAGATTGCTTCAGGCTGCTTCTCACAGAAGGCACTCTTGCATTGCATAGCCTCATTCTTAAATGGTCAGCAGCAGTACATAGTAGGTGCTCAATAAATATTTCTTATGTGAATAAATCCAACAAATGACCCAATCCTATCTACTGAGTCCATCTCTAAACCGTGAAAGTAACAGTTATGTTCTCTGACTATCCAGTTCCCTATTCTCACTTTAGCCTGGTACCATTGTAAGAGAAACAAGACAAGTTTAATTAAGCCAAGGTTCCTTCCCACCTCTCAAAACCACTGAAACATCACACTAGCCAACAGAACTATTACGTGGAGAATCAGATTTTACTAGGCATTGTTGTTCAGCCTCTCAGTCACGTCTGACTCTTTGCAACGCCACGGACTGCAGCGGGCCAGGCTTCCCTGTCCTTCACCATCTCCCAGAGCTTGCTCAAACTCATGAACTCATGTCCATTGAGTCAGTGATGCCATCCAACTAACTCATTCTCTGTCATCCCCTTCTCCTCCTGCCTTCAATCTTTTCCAGCATCAGTGTCTTTTCCAATGAGTCAGTTCTTCACATCAGGTGGCCAAAGTATTGGAGCTTCATGAGTCTTTCCAATAGATATTCAGGACTGATTTCCTTTAGGATTGACTAATTTGATCTTGCAGTCCAAGGGACTCTCAAGAGTCTTCTCCAAAATCACAGTTCAAAAGCATCAATTCTTCAGTGTTCAGCCTTCTTCATGGTCCAACACACACCCATACATGACTACTGGAAAAACCATATCTTTGACTGTGTGGACCTTTGTTGGTAAAGCAATGTCTCTGCTGTACTAGGCATAAGAACCAAGAAAAGGAGGACTGAAGTGTTCCAGGAAACCAAAATTAAACATGCAAAGGCCCATTCAGTAAACCGAGGATAGTTCTAGCATGTCTGAATGAGACCCTGCAGGGTTATGAAAGAACCTGAACAAAGTGAGTCTTAAGTATTAAGACACGTATGTTTAAAAATTTAGTAATGTTACTAGTTTAGAATTATTTGGAGGGTAATAGAGAGCTATTACAGCTTTTGAGCAGGGGAGAGACAGGATCAGATTTCTCATTTTAGAAAGAGAATGGTGGTACAGTGTGGCCACAGGTTGGTACAGCAGGTAGACAGGGAGGCTGATAAGGAGGCTATGGCACTGACCTGACAAAGGCTTGAACTAGGGAAATAGCAGAGGGAGTGGAGAGAAGTAGATACATTTATAAGATATGCGGGAGGTAAAGTCAACAGGGTTTAATAGGTAACTGAATGTGGAAAGTGGAGAAAATAAAGCCTAAATAATATTGGCCCAGGTTTTTATCTTGAGTTACTGGGTGGATATGACATCATTCATTAAAAGAAATACAAAAGAGAGGAAGGTTGAAAGATGATGAATTCAGTGTTAGATACATTTATCGGCTCTGTAGTATCTATGAGACATCTCAAATGAGTGTGAATGGTAGACAGCTGGATATGTGAGAAAAGAGACGTGGAACAAAAGACTTGGATGTTTTCAGAGCACAAGATCCTATGAGTTACAGGAACTTTTCTTTGGCCCTTGTTATATCTATAGTGCCTAAACAGTGTCTGGCACAAAGCAGAAGCTCCACCAATATTTGTAACTGAATAGATAAAATTAAAATGTAAGTAAATAAAACAATGAGGTAGAGAGGATAGGACAAGAAAAAAACTGTAAATAGGGGAAGAGGGAATCTGTGGAATAGACACATTTTTTTAAAAAACATAAAAAAAAAAAAAGAACTGACAATACAGTGTTGGTGAGGCTGTGGAGTAACCAGAACTCTCACATGTGGCTGGCAAGAATGCCAAGTGGTAGGCCACCCTGGAAAATAATCTGGGCATTTCTTATGAAGTTATACACACACCATGCAACCCAGCAATACTCCTCCTATATATTTACCCAAGAAAAATAAAAAATCCTATATACAAATATTTACAGCTGCTTAATTCATATTCACTAAAAACTGGAAACAAGTATCCTTCAACTGATGAATAAATAAACCACAGTACACCCATACAGCAGAATACTGCTCAGGAATAAAAAGGAATAAACTAATGACACACATAAATGAATTCCAAATGCATTATAATAAGTGAAACAAGCCAGACCCAAAGCTACACACTATATAATTCCACTTAAATGATCTTCTGGAAAAGGCAAAACTATAGAGATAGAAAACAGATTAGTGGTTGTCATGGGCCAAGAATGGGAGAGGCTGACTGTAAAGAGGTTTAAGGGAATTTTAGGGTTGATGGAACTGCTCTATACCTTGACTGTGGTTATGGTTACATAACTGTATGTGTTTGAAAAAACTCATAAGATTGTACACTAAAAGGGAGAATTTTATATATGAATTATACATTAATAAATCTGAATTTTTAAAAAAGAAAGAGTCCACAAAGGAGCCTGCAAAGAAGCTGGAAAGGAAAAAAACCATGACAATGAGGTCCCTGAAGTCAGGAAAACAAGTTTTCAAGAAAGGAGTGAGTGGTTAACAAGCAGCAGTGCTACAGAGTGATCAAAATAAAACTGAGAATGTGCTACTGAATTTAGAAACAAAAAAGTCACTGTAATTTTAATGACAGAAATTTTAATGAGTGAAAGCTAGAGTATAGATTGTTCAAAAGCAAATGGAAGCACAAGTAGTAGAATAAAGAGATATCAAGAGATTCCACAATTCATGCGTAAAATGTGCAATATGAGCAAGGTTGAGGGTACCACTTATCACAGGACATTAGAGAGGAAGCAAAGCGAGAAAAGACACTGGCCACAAGTGTTAAAGAAAAACCTTCAAGTATGCTAAGATCTTGTTAGAAAACCAGTAACATCCTCATGTTGGGCATTCACACATCAAATGAGTATCAAACTGACAATTTTAATGAACAGGCTAATGTTTCCCACCTCCCTAGAGCTTCGAATGTCTTCAACTTCACATACTTAACAAATGAATAACCAATTACCCTCTAGCTCAGTGTTGCCTGAGGTGGCTCAGAGGTTAAAGAGTCTGCCTCCAATGTGGGAGACCTGGGTTCGATCCCTGGGTCAGGAAGATCCCCTGGAGAAGGAAATGGTAACCCACTCCAGTATTCTTGCTTGGAGAACCCCATGGACAGAGAAGCCTGGTAGGCTACAGTCCATGGGGTCGCAAAGAGTCGGACACGACTCAGCGACATCCATTCACATTCATAAGAGTAAGGCAGACTAGAAAACTAGAGCCTCCACTGTCAGTGACAGTTTATTTAAAATGTTATAAGCTCTTTTCAGATATATTAGCATATCAAGTATATACATCAAGTCCAAAACCACAGAACTCTGGACACTTCAAAGCCAACACTTCAAAACTATTCCTAAAATTCCTTTCTACTTTTATCTTCCATGTCCAATCTGTCAACAAGCTTAGTAATTAAGTTCATTGAAGTCTCCTTCCAACTGTCCCTTTCTGAGAGGTTTCACTCTGCTTATTGAAGAACTTGTTATCTCATGCTTGACTTATTACAGATTTTGATTGGACTAAGGTCCGTCTAGTCAGGGCTATGGTTTTTCCAGTAGTCATGTATAGATGTGAGAGTTGGACTATAAACAAAGCTAAGCACAGAATTGATGCTTTTGAACTGTGGTGTTGGAGAAGACTCTTGAAAGTCCCGTGGACTGTGAGGAGATCCAACTAGTCCATCCTAAAGGAAATCAGTCCTGGGTGTTTCATTGGAAGGACTGAGGAATCCCCATGGACAGAGGGGCCTGGCGGGCTATAGTTCATGGGGTCACAAAGAGTCAGACAGGACTGACTAAGCACAGCACAGCAGCATGACATTCTAATCTCTGTTCCATTCAATCTATTCAGCAGACTGAAACTAGACTAATTTTCCTAAATCTAGCTTCTAATCACTTCATTATCCTTTCAACAATATACAAGTCTTTATCAATAAGTATATTTATCTTCCTGGCTCTGGTATCAAATAAACATGAAACCCCATTGCTAACCAGTTCCCCAAAACTGGTTTTTGTTACTGGCAAACAGATTGTCACAGTTCCTATGCTTGCTGTACTCAGGAGATAGAAAAAGGAATGAGTCCAATTTCCCTGACCCATCCCCTGACTTCTGAGGCTGGACTATCCTTCACTTCTACTCCTTGTTGGTATAATGGAAATGGTTTGAGCTTTGGAATCTAATAAACCTAGGTTCAAAGCCATCGCTTACTAGTTGTGTAACCTTAGGCTGGTTAACTTCTCTATACTTCTATTTGTCATTCATAAAGAGTGAAGAGTTAATACTACTTCTCAGATTTGCAGAAATATTGAAAATCATATATGTAGCATTTTACTACCATGAGGTAGACAAATGGTAATTATTCAGTAAATATTCCCTATCCTCTCGTATATGGTTGGAACCCATCCTTAAGTTACACTTAAACAACTCTCTTTGAACAATGCTCAGTGACTTCAGTACAGTGTTTTTGTTAAACAACTCTCCTTAAACAATGCTCAATGACTTTAGTACAGTGTCTCTGTTAATAGTCAAAATAAAAAGCATCTGTTTATCTCTCAAAAAGTTAAACATACACCAACCCATATGATCCAGCTGTTCCACTCCTAGGTATTTAACAAGAGAAATGAAAACACATGATCATGCGGATGTTCATATTAATTTTAATAACTGGAAACAATCCAAATGTCTATCAACAACTGAATGGATAAATAAAATGTGTATACTCATGTAATAGAAGACTACTCAATAAAAAGAAACAAATTACTGATACACTGGACAAAATGGAACAATCTCAAATTCTTCGACTGAATGAAGGAAGCTAGACACAAAGGACAACATGTTATATGTTTCCATTTCACATAAAACTCTAGGAAATCAAATTTAATCTATAGTGATAAAAAAGCCTATCAGTGGTTGCCTGGAGCCAGGGGTGGGGAAAAGGATGAACTGCAAAGAGCATAAGGAACTGTTTAGAGATAATGGAAATGTTCTGTATTTTGATTGTGGTGGTAGTTTCACTGGTATATACATCTGTCAAAAGCAATCAAACTCTACACTTCAAATGGGTGACTCTTTTGCATGTACATTATCTCTCAACAAAGTTGATTTTTTTTAAAAACACTTGCTTTAGGATGTGATGTATTTTACTGCTTCCCTTCCTCCAATGAATCCCATCTCTAGCCTAGGTTTAAGTTCTTGAGAGCAAAATCCAATCTTATATTCCCTTTATACTCCTCCCAATGCTCAGCACAGAAATCCTGTACTGAAGGAGATAACAAGTGAATAAAATCAAGTTGTTCTTAATCTTAGAAAGGCTGTCTTTAAATTTTAAGAGTTACTTGAAACTCCTGTTTAAAATGCAGATTCCTAGTCCATACTCCCATAAATTCTAATTTAAAATGCCTGAGTGGCATGGGAACCTGCGTTGATTGTTGTAACTGCCTTTTCAGTAAGCAACTTGGACTCTGATACCAAGTGATTCTTAAATAACAATTTGAAAAACACAGCTACAGAATCTCCTATATGAAAAACACCAGTCTCCAGACTGAGCACTCCAGCACAGTGCTCCTGTGCTGAAGGATGGAGGAAGCAGCCAGATAAGCTCTCCCTTGGGCTTGAAGACCAGGTCACTGTGATCATACAGGTAACTGAAAAAATTCTACCAAGTCCAGGACCAAATAACTGGTCCCATTAATTTTAATAATTAAAAATGAATCCTCTTACCAGAAGGCAAAGCTTCTGCACTTATTCCTGTTGACTATGCTACAACATACTCACAAGCTGCTTCTGCCTACTTCATCCTGTTTCCAGTGGAAAGTGTAAGAAATCGGAAATACATTAAAGAAAATAAGGTCTATAATTATCCAACAAAACACCTCCGGACAACTATTACATCACCAATGAATAGTCCAGTGCTGGTCAATTTTTCCGTGACAATGAAATGACAAGAGATTTGAGCCCTAGACTTCAACTGAACAGCCATCTGTCTAGAACACCAATGACAGGACTCACCTATCAATTACTAAATTGTAGTAATTACTAGGTAGCTCACAAAGAACAGTGAAGTCAAACATGAGAAATTCCTCTTTAGACAGTAGACTAGATGAATACCATAGAGCTTCTCTTTTCATGGAAAAACAGTAAAGAATCTATAATTAGGAAAAGTATTGACGAACATAGGCGAATAACAAAAAGAAACTATTAACCAAACTTCCTTGTGAATATAGATATAAAAATCCAAAATAAAATATAAGCAAATCAAACATAGCATTATATTAAAAGAATACTTTTTTTAAAAAAAAAAGAATGTTTTTTACCATAATCAAGTAGAGAATGTTAAAGGAAGGCAAAATGATTAATAGAAATTGCTTAGTACATTCATCGCTATTTGTAAGTCAAAGGAAAATACCCCTGAATAACTGGATAGATATTATTAAGGGCTTCCCAGATGGCTCAATGGTAAAGAATCCCCCTGCAATGCAGGAGACAAAGAGATATAGGATCATTTCCTGGGTCAGGAAGATTCCCTGTAGAAGGAAATGGTAACCCACTCCAGTATTCTTGCCTGGGAAATGACAGAGGAGTTTGGCGGGCTACAGTTCATGAGGTCAACAAGAGTCAGATGTGACTTACTGACTAAACAGCAACTACTAAGGTATTTTGGGGTTTTTTTAAAGGTTATTTTGATGTGGACCATTTTTTAAGTTTTTACTGAATTTGTTAGAATACTGGTTCTGTTTTATGTTTTGGATTTTTGGCCCCAGGGCATATCGGGCTTTAGCTCTCCAACAAGGGATCAAACCCACTGCCCCTGCATTGGAAGGTAACAACTGGACCACCAGGGAGTCCCAATTAAGGCATTCTGAAACGTTCAACATCCATTCACATTCACGGTTAATATGAAAACTACTGGGGAATAAAATGCACAAAAGTACACAAATGATAAGTGTAGTGCTCCGTGAACATGTGAACACACTCAAGTAACCACCACACAGATCAAGAAACAGTATTAGCAGCACCCCAGCAGATCTCTTCCTACCTCTTTTCACTCAACTAGCCTTTGAACCAGCTGTTGCCCATCACACTTTTCCCAGAGAGCCAACTGCTACTTCTCTCACTTCCTCCAAGTCTTTACTCAAAAATCATTTCACTGTGGCTTATATACTTAACCGCCTTATTTAAAATTATAATTCCATTTCAGTTATAGCATTCCCAATTGCTTTTTACCAACTACTCTTTTATTGGTCCACTCTCTAACATCCTATATTATTTCCTTATTGAGTATGTTTATTGTCTATCTCCTGCCACCCAGGATCTTTGTCTGTTTTGCTTCCTGATATGTCCTAAGCACATAGAAGAGAACCTAGAATGTGCTGAAAAATGTCTGTAGAAAAAAAGGATTGAGGGATACAAGCAGACAGGAGAGGGGAGGGTGAAAGGGCAGTATGGCTGGATGTGAGAAAAGGAATATAAACAACAGGGTTTATAAACAGGTACAATCTTTCTAGCAAATAATCTGGCAGTATCTAACAAAATTTCAAATGTGCATATTCCTTAACTCAGCAATTCCACTTAATAGAAATACATTAATTCAAGTAATATATATTGAGCAAAGGTACTGGGGATACACAGATAAACATTTTCCCTACTCATGAAATTTATGACCTAGAGATAAAAATAAATATTAAGCAAATAATCACAGTTCCAAGTAAGTTATGAAGGAAAGGTAAATACACAGAGGTCCATAAAAGAATATATAGTAGGGGAGGGGAGATCCATGTGCACATTCACAGAATTGAGGAAGTTATGATCATAAAGTCAAAATAATAAAATAAACTTTTTATTTTATGATGTATGTGTTATATATGTTATATATGTAAATGGGGTTCCCTGGTGGCTCAGCTGGTAAAGAATCCACCTGCAATGCGGGAGACCTGGGTTCAATATCTGGGTTGGGAAGATCCCCTGGAGAAGAGAAAGGCTACCCACTCCAGTATTCTGGCCTGGAGCAGTCCATGGACTGTTAAGGGGCTTCCCTGGTAGCTCGGATGGTAAAGAATCCACCTACAATCTAGGAGACCCGGTTTGATCCCTGGGTTGGGAAGTTTGCCTGGAGAAGGGATAGGCTACCCAATCCAGTATTCATGGACTTCCCTGGTGGCTCTGACAGTAAAGAATCCACCTGCAATGTGGGAGACGGGCTCGATCCCTAGGTTGGGAAAATCTCCTGGAGGAGGGTATGGCAACCCACTCCAATATTCTTGCCTGGAGAATCCCAATGGACAGAGGAGCCTGGCAGGCTACAGTCCATGGGGTCACAAAGAGTCCGACATGACTGAGTGACTAAGCACAGCATATATATAAATAAATGTATGTTTTATATGTTATATTCTGTAATTAGATAACATATAGAAGTTGTAATTATAGAATACAACATAAAACATTTATTTATATATATAACATTATATATATATAAACTCATAAAACAAAAGCTTATTTTATTTATATTCCACAATTAGGTTTTTTTTTTTTTTTAACTGCATCAAGCAAAATGCTCACACCACAATCACCACCACAATCTGATTGTTTCATTCTCCTGCATTAAGTCTTTAAAGGCTCCCCATTGTCTTCAAGATAAAAATATAAACAGCTTGCTGTGACATTCAAACTCTTCCTGACATGAGCATTCTGTGCCTCTCTGGCCTCTTCTCTGACCCCTTCCTTACTCTAGCTCCTGCTTTCAAGCCATTCAGAATATAGTATACTTAAGGGATGCTTTTTCTTAACTGTTAGTATGGTTTTTCTATTTATTTATTTATTTATTTATTTGTTTGTTTATTTATTTATTTATTGAGGCTGTGCTGGGTCTTCAGAGCAGTGTGAGGGCTTCTCAACTGTGAAGGCTTCTCTGGTTGCAGAGTGTGGGCTCAGTAGTTGTGGCACAGGTGCTCAGCTGCACCGTGCCATGTGGGATCTTCCTGGACCAGGGATCGAACCTGTGTCCCCTGCATTGGCAACTGGATTTTAAGCGATGCTTTTTCATCTTGGTATCCTAATACCATAAACTCCTCCTTTCCTTGACTGACTCCTACTCATCTTTCAAAAGTCAGTTTATTTTGGAGTTTTGTGGGGTATGGGGAATGGATAGCTACAACACAGGAGAACAGTAGGGCAGTGAAATTATTCTGTATGATACTATAGGGTATATGTGTCATTACATATTTGTCAAAACCCATACAATATGTAGCAATGTAATGCATAACATGAAAAATATAATTAACACTGCTGCTGCTGCTGCTAAGTCACTTCAGCTGTGTCCAACTCTGTGTTACCCCGTAGACAGCAGCCTACCAGGCTCCTCTCCGTCCTTGGGATTCTCCAGGCAAGAAAATGGGATGCCATTTCCTTCTACAATGCATGAAAGTGAAAAGTGAAAGTGAAGTCGCTCAGTCATGTCTGACTCTTCACGACCCCATGGACTGCAGCCTACCAGGCTCCTCCGTCCATAGGAGTTTCCAGGCAAGAGTAATGGAATGGGTTGCCATTGCCTTCTCTATAATTAACACTACTGTATGTAATATATGAAAGTGGTTAACAGTAAATCCTGAGTTCTCCCCACAAAACCTTTTTTTTTAACTTTGTATTTATACAAAATGATATTCACCAAACTTATTGTGATCATTTCATGATGTATGTAAATCAAATCATTATACTGTACACCTTAAACTTACACAGTATTGTATGTCAATTATATCTTAATAAAACTGGAAGAAAAAAAAGGAATAATCCCATCGAATATACAACCCAAAGAGTGAACCATAATGAAACATATGGACTTTGGTTGATCTTAAACTTTTTTTTTTTCAATTTAGATATTTCCTCTAGGAAGATATTCCTAACCATCCCAAATTTGGATTAAGTTTTCTTTCTCTATACTCCCCTACCATTTACATATCACATGGTACTAGTTACCTGTTTCCTCCTCTCTTGACTTGAGTTCACTAAGATCAAGGATCTTCCATTTCTATACCCCCTGGTGCCTAGCATGATTCTTCGCATGAGGAAGAGGTGCCCAATAACTGTTAGTGTAATGAACAATTCTATCAATTGTTGATATCTACCATAATTCTGTCAATCATGTTTTATCAATCAAATTCATTTATTACCACTTTTACCAATAAAATCTATAATAAAAAGCCATAAGATGACCATGCTTTTATGGGAATAACAGTTATGCAATTAACATATAACAGCTAATTTATGCCCAGATTAGGCACTTAAATGTTTTAATCAAATAAAATCTTGATACACTAATCTGACATTTTTAACCTGCATAGTTGTCTAACACAGCAATTGAACAGAAATGATAATAAGTTGATGTACTGACTGCAATTAGCCACATCAAATTTTTTCTGGAAGATGGCAGTTTAGAAATAAATAAGCGAGTCAGAAGGCTGCAATTAACATTATTTTTATCAGCCAAACCATATTGTTATAGTCTCTCTATTTTCTTTGTTAGTTTGCCAACACCTATGATTAGCATCAGTATCAACTGCTTCCACCAATATCACATGTACAATGTAAAACTCATCACCCACTCTTACTGACAGAAGTCCTAGGCCCACTGCACTGTCCTACTACTAAAAGAAGACTCCCTACACTCTAGGAGTCTGTAACTAGCATATTTTCCTGTCTGAGAGTCCTAGTCCTGAACTAGATGTACCAGAAGCTATGGACTGATCCTTTACTCCCACTACCCAGAACAGACGATATGCCAGCCAGTAAGAGGTTCCTCAGCTAGGACTGAGGGAATAGAGTAGGTTCTGTTTTGAATTTCCCCTTAGTAATTTTCATTTATCCTACTATGAATATCTTAGTAGGATATATCAGTACATTCCAATTAGCTTCTTCAAAAGTCATCTCTAAACTCATCTCTTCTGGAAAGTCTTCCTGAACAAACTACATGTCACTTAACCATTTGCTTCTTTGCCTCCTTAATATTTCCCTCTCTATTTCCATGGTATCACTATTCCCCAGATAAAGTGGTAGGTAGTAGAAGAAAAATGGTAAAGAATGGATATGAGCTAGACTTCTGCTTCCTGGGATCTGAGAAATAAGAAGGGGGTAAGGGAAAACTGATGAGGTGGGAGAATCTGCAGAATAGAGGCCAGGTGCGAATGCTGTCCTGCTTTCCTGCAGGGCATGTAGTCCTCAATAAATAAGTGAAAGTAAGTGATGGCTCAGCGGGTAAAGAATCCACCTGCAATGCAGGAGACACAGAAGATCCCTGGGTCAGGGAGATCCCCTGGTGGAGGAAATGGCAACCCACTCCAGTATTCTTGCCTGGAAAATCCCATGAACAGAGGAGCCTGGAAGGCTACAGTGCAAAGGGTTGCAAAGAGTCAGGCACGTCTGAGCACACATGCTAATGGCCTCTAATCAGCGACATAAGCTTGCTCTCAGGCTTCCCTGGAGGCTCAGACAGAAAAGAAACTGTCTGCAAAGCAGGAGACCAGGGTTCGATCCCTAGATTGGGAAGATCCCCTGAAGAAGGGAACTGCCACCCACTCCAGTATTCTTGCCTGGAAAATCCCATGGACAGAGGAGCCTGGCAGGCTACAGACCATGGGATCCCAAGGAATTGGACACCACTAAACACTAACACTTTCACTTTTCTGCTTCCACTGTTCACAGAAATACATCTTTAGTTATAGCCACCGATTTTTTTTAGTATAGTTGATTTACAATGAAATATTAGTTTCAGCTGTACAGCAAAGTGAATCAGTTATACATATACATATATCGACTCTTTTTTTTCAGACTCTTTTCCCATATAGGTCATTACAAAGTACTGAGTAGAGTTCCCTGTACTACATAGCCGGTTCTTAATCAGCTGTCTACTTTTTATATAGTAGTGCGTACGTGTCAATTCCAAATTTGTCCCTGCCCCTCATATCCCCTGGTAACCATAAGTTTGTTTTCTACATCCATGACTGTATTAATACTTCTATTTTGTAAGGAAGTTCATTAGTACAAGTGTAAATCTAGTCTTGCTTGTGGTAGCTAGAGAAATGGAACTAATAACAGAATTGGCACTATCTGCCCAGACTTCTGTGTTTGGCTGAATCTTGCAGGGGAATTATACCATCATCTATACAGTAACAGGCAGTAATCTAATCTTCCAGGTGAAGAATATCTGGTTACACATATATAATAGCCTATTTCCCTGCCTCCCCAAACAGGTAGAATATTAAAAATAAGAGAAATCACAGCATGGCACTGGACAGTTTTAGATGAAGACCAAGAATCATACAATATAAGAGGAATATTTGAGTGTGGTGCAGACAAGGGATATAGTACGTCAAGCCTGATTGTTTAAGCGTAGTGGGAAGCACTAATACCTCATGCTTCTTAAGGATCAGTAATATCAGCATGATGGATCACCAGGAAATATAACACTAACAGTTGAAAAGGGAAAAAAAGGAAAGACATTTTTATGTAAACATGTCACTTCTGGGCATGCTAGTAAAAGAAACCCTTTTGAAGTCATTGTGATCAAATAAGATGCCATAAATTGGTAGGCAAATTGTATTACTGATGATGCCTCTGAATGTTGGTCACTGTTTTTCATGCATGTGACTAACACCCAACTGCTCTGAACTGACTCATTCTTTAAGAAAAATTTTAAACAATATGTTGAGTTATGCCCTATTTTGCTAATTTAGAAGACTGATTCATACTCAGGAGATTTCAGTATAGGATCTGATAAGGCACTATTTATAGGCAACAATGTAACAAAAACAGTGAAACAAACCTTTCATAGACAATCAGAGAAAATCTCTTTGAAACATCAATGGTGGGCTGTATCTCAAAGGTTCAAGCTTGCTTAGAGGTAATATTACAGATTAAAAAACAGAGCCCCAAATTTATTTCAACCATAGTAATTTATTACAAGAGACCTCAGGGATGTAACCAACAGAAGAGACAACTTTAAGAGCTACTTAAAACTCTCAGTCAAGGAACAACTAGTATTGTTTAGCTAAACATTGCCAGTTCCAACAACCATCATCATTCAACCATCAACCAACAACCATCATTCAATTAAGTCTCAAATACAAACTAAAAAAATAAATCTACAATGGCCTACCTCTATAGTGTCAGGCCTGGGATCATTTTCTAATATTTATTAGCTTTTAAATTATCATGAAATAATGCATTTGGAGAAAATTTAGAAAGTATAAAGAAGGATAAAGAAAAAAAATTACTCACAATTCTACCACTGAGAGACACTATTTCCTAGGTTTTGTCCCTGTGCTTATGAGTAATTTGTATTTCAGATAACTGGGATCCTACCACTTCATCAGTTTAGGATCCTGCTTTTCTAAAAACTTATTCACATAAATGTTTCCTGCATTTTAAAAAATTACTTACAAACATATCATTCCATTATATGGAACTTGCCACAATTACCCATTCTTCCGGTAATTTTGCAATTTTTCCCCATTTTAACTAAAACCTATTCATAAGTGTTTCTTTGCATCTCAAGTTATTTTCCCTGAATGATTCCTAGAAGTGAAATTACTGAGTTAGAAAGGTTGTACTAATTTACACACCCTGACAGAATATGTGAGTACTCATCTCATCAAGTCCTTGCCAGATGCTGATTCACTTTTGATTCATTTCTCAGTTGCAGCCAGTGATACTGTCATTGATAATACAGTGGGTGGGCAAAGCAGACATGTAAAAACTGAATATAGCAGAAAGCTGTAGAACTTAGTAGTCACTTGGTGTGGCAACACAGTGTGCTACTGCATTCCTCGACAAGACAGGTATAAACATCCTTACTGAAGACTGAAGTTTGAATACCTTGATTTCTAAATACAATCCCCCACTAAAAGAAGCCAGGGCTCACTGAAGAAATGACTTACTCTATAACTGAAGCAGGAAAGGACAAGGTGAGCCTGGAACAGCTTATATCAGGAAAGGAAGGAAATGGTAAAATAAATAAATAAATAATAGGGTCACATCAAAAGGACAAAGATCTGAGTTAAGGGGACTGTGACAGGCCAAATTTGGGACAATTTGAGCTAAGGGAATCACAGAAGTGAATTTATAAGTCCATAGTGATAGTCATAAAACAGGAGGGTAAGAGAGGAGGGAACATTTCAGAACATTGACAGTTACTCAATGTAAAGGAATGATACAATTAGGAAACCAACATTTTGCAACCACCAATGTAATAATAAACTTAGGCCATAATCATAATAGATTCTAAAATTAACGGATGACATGGAAGCAAAGTAGATGTCCATCAGGAGATGAATGGATAAGAAAGCTGTGGTACATATACACAATGGAGTATTACTCAGCCATTAAAAAGAATACATTTGAATCAGTTCTAATGAGGTGGATGAAACTGGAGCCTATTATAGAGTGAAGTAAGCAAAAAAGAAAAATGCCAATACGGTATACTAACGCATATATATGGAATTTAGAAAGATGGTAACAATAACCCTGTATGCGAGAGAGCAAAAGAGACATAGATGTATAGAACAGTCTTTTGGACTCTGTGGGAGAGGGAGAGGATGGGATGATTTGGGACAATGGCATTGAAACATATATAATATCATATAAGAAACGAATCGCCAGTCCAGGTTCAATGCAGGATACAGGATACTTGGGGCTGGTGCACTGGGATGACCCGGAGGGATGGTATGGGGAGGGAGGTGGGAGGGGGTTCAGGATGGGAAACACGTGTACACCCATGGAAGATTCATGTTGATGTATGGCAAAACCAATACAATATTGTAAAGTAAATAATAATAATAATAAATGATAAATGGTTAAAAAATAAATAAAATAAAATTAATGGATGAAACATTACAAGAAATAGGTTAAATACACACAGTCTCAAAGTACTACCTACCTACCCCTAATACTTTACTTATTAATTACAAAAGGGAAAAAAATACCTTAGCAGTGGAGAAATCTGGAGAACATCATTTGAACTAATAATTCTGTTTTTTCCAGTAGTCAGGTACAGATGTGAGAGTTGGATTATAAAGAAAGCTGAGCATAGAAGAATTGATGTTTTTGAAATGTGGTGTTGGAGAAGACTCTTGAGAGTACCTTGGACTACAAGGAGATCCAACCAGTCCATCCTAAAGGAGATCAGTCCTGAGTGGTCATTGGAAAGACTGATGTTGAAGCTGATACTCCAATACTTTGGCCACCTGATGTGAAGAGCTGACTCATTTGAAAAGGCCCTAATGCTGGGTAAGATTGAGAGCAGGAGGAGAAGGGGACAACCGAGGATGAGATGGTTAGATGGCATCACTGACTCAGTGGACATGAGTTTGGGTAAACTGCGGGAGTTGGTGATGGACAGGGAGGCCTGGTGCGCTGCGGTCCATGGGGTCGCAAAGAGTCAGACACGACTGAGCGACTGAACTGAACTTAACTGAACTAATAATTAACATAAGCATCACAAATAAAGGGACAAACTCAAATCAGCTCTGTAGTAACCAGAACTAATTATGAAGAAACAATCAGATCAATCCAAATTTTAGGGAATTCTGAAAGACACTTTAACTGGATCCTTGTCAGCTGTCCAGCAGAATAGCTATGTTTATGTGGAAATAAACAACTTTTGGAGAGAGCAATTGTTTCTCCTCTCTGAATTCAAGTGAGGAGAAGTTCTAAGATTCACAAAGACTGGAGGTGCTTGCAGAAAGGAAGCCAGAGAGGTCTATGGGGTGGAAGAACTGCTAATTTGAACCCTGTACCTACCTAAGTAGACAACAAGAGGACTGAAAAGAGGAAGCAGAGCTGGGAGATAGAGAATAGAAGGAAATTGCCTTGGTTTCTCGGATCAAGAATAAGTGAGCTCCCCGAGAGTCAAATAAATTTTGTGGAATATGCTTGGGCCTGTGTGCATGCTAAGTTGCTTAGTCATGTCCAGCTCTTTGCAACCACATGGACTGTAGCCTGCCAGACTCCTCTAACCATGCAATTCTCCAGGTAAGAATACTGGAGTGGGTTGCCATGCCCTCCTCCAAGGGATCTTCTCAATGCAGGGATCAAACCCACATCTCTTATGTCTCCTGCATTGGCAGGCGTGTCCTTTACTGCTGGTGGTGCCTGGGCCTGAGCTGTCCTGTTACTCCCCCCATTCAAAAAGACTCTATGTGGTAGGATCCAAGCAGCAGCAAGCTAAGTACATCTACAGTTGGAAGAAGTCAGCAGTGTAAGAAAGAGGCTAAACCAAAGCAATCTCTCACTTCCAGGAACTGGACCCTGAAGGGTACAATGAGGTAACTTCTGGAGGGTCACAAATGGACCCCAATGAGAGAGCAGGCATTCACCTACCCAAGAGAGGACAGGAAGAATCAAGCAGTAGCAACCCGACAGGCAACAACAACCAACAAAAAGAGGCTCAAGACCTCTTCAAGGAGGACAGATGTTATTGTACTTAGAAAAGACAAATATCTTGAGAATCTCGGTGTCTTACCTGTCCAGGAAGACTGCTCCAAATACTGACAGTGTGAGAATAAGACACTGGAGTGACATGACTGTTCATGCATAGGTATGTCTTTGTGTAACAGCATTCACTGAAATATCCCAGGTCACCTCCAGTACACAGAAAACATTTGAGATTTCTCTTAATCCTGCTCAAGTGGCTTCATTGGAACCAGAGTCTCACCTGCTACTTCCAGAGAGCCCAGGATTCCTTCTGAAGCATGTATAACTTGTTGGAGCAGAGCAATCTCAGTGAGCATCCACTGGCCTAGACACAGCACCCAGCCATTCCCTTTCCAGGGTCCTACTGTTCACTGCTGCTGCTGCTGTTCACTAGTACCACCCAGAAAGTAGACATAAGGTCCCAAGATGTCTACTCTGGTCACCTTCTTTCTCTCTCGAGTCAAGCAAAGCTTCTCTTATTCAGGAAAAGGGAGATTAAGGTGAATCTCTACTTCTTCCCATAATATTTATTCAAAACATTTTGAACATTCCCCTCAAATCCTAGGCTTTCAGTTACTAAGGTCAGGAACACCATTTCTTCAGTTCTTGCCTTCCATATCTTTCCCTGAAGTAATGGGAACAAGAACTGACAATAACACAGGGGATAAAAGATATGTGGACATAATGTAATAATCACTGTATGACATATCTACATATATCACAGTTACCAAACGAGAATGACATATCCTAAGATAAAAGTGAACGCAAAGTGTTATTACTGAATGTTAAACTCACCATCAGAAAAGTTTGGAAAGAAAACATTGGAAAAAAAATATAATTCATCTCAAAAATTTTAAATACATAATTGGGGCCAGAGGAACTTTCATATCAAAGATAAGAAAAAGGATTTCTTTAGAGTAGTAGCCCAGTGATTTCTGAAAATATTTTGTGGACATATCACAGTGACTACAGAGAACTGACCCTAGCAGAGAAAACAGAAGAGGGACCATCCACATGAAGAACTCTCAGGATTAGGAAGCTACAGTCACACGATATTACAGCTAAGAGTTCCAGAGGTTATTTAGACCAATGCTTCCATTTTATACATCAAGATATTGAAACAGAAAACGGAAAGACTTTCAAAATCACTCAGAGAGACAGGAGTAAACCAACCTCTAGAACAAGGATCCAGTTATTGCATTCCTCTTGTCAATAACCTTTAACTATTAAAATTAGTACATTGTTAAATATTTAGAAAATGAAAGAATGCAAAAAGGGATATAAGAAGTCCCCACATGTCAAAGAGAACTTTGGTTAGTATTTTAGTGTCTCTCTAGATATTCTCCCCCTAACTGTACAGATATATTTATAATAAGTATATTAGCCTGCTCAGATTGCCATAACAAAATACTATAGACTAGGTAGCTTAACAACAGAAATGTATTTTCTCAGTCTCTGGAGGCTGAAAAGTTAGAGATCAGCGTTCTAGCAGAGTTCAGTGAGAACTCTCTTCCCAGCTTATAAATGGCCACCTTCTTGCCATGTATTCTCAGATGGCAGAGAGCACAGTTGTCTCTTCTTTTTAAATAGGTAACAGACTTATCAGATTAGGGCTCTGTCTTTATGACTTCATTTAAAGTCATAAATGACTCTCTCAATACAAACACACTGGGAGTTGGGGCCTCAATATATGAATTTCAGGGGGACAAAATTCAACTCTAGCATTCTACCTCTGGTCTCCCAAAATTCACATCCTTAAAACATGCAAAATGCATTCATTCATTCCAGCATCAATTCTAAAGTCCAAAACCTCATTTAAATATCAACTAAATTAGATATGAGTGAGAATTCAGTTATGATTCATCCTGAGGCAAAATTCCTCTCTAGCTGTGAACCTGTGAAACCAAATATGTGCTTCCAAATTACAATGATGAGACAGAAGGATAACCTCACTCCACCAAGAAGAGACAGGAAAGAAGTGACAGGTCTCAAGCTAGTCCAAAACCTAGCAAGGCAAATTCCATTAGATCATGAGGCTAGAGAATAATTCTCTTTGGCTCCATGACCCATCCTCTACTGGAGTGGTACTGTCACGCCCACAGCTCTGCAAAAGGGCCTGGCCCCATAGCTCTCAGTGGTGACCACCCTCTGAAACAAAAGGAAATATCTCTGTCCCCTGGGCCTGTGCTGAGAGTGGCAGCCCTGATATTCTCCAAATCACCTTCCAGGTCACTTTTGGCTTTCCTCAAGAACAGCGCATGTTTATAGTCAAATAACTCTATGATTGAGTCTTGAAGAATTCAAGAAATCCAACAGCCTTCCTTCATTCCAGTCCTCTTTCCCTGTCCCCTTTCATTGAAATTGGCAATGTCTCTGCTGGTATAATTCCATCTCTATTCCTGGCTTCTGCTGATGGCTGGTTAAATCCATGAGTCATACCATGATCTCTTTAGTATTTTCTTCAGAACAAGATTTTTCATTTTTCACAAAATATAGGCTAAGGATAGGCTAAGAATTGCCAAATCTCCAGATTCAAGTTCCTTTTTATTTAATAATTTCATCTTCAATTCAACACTCTCTTCTGGCATTTTACTACAAGCAATAAGGAAGACCCAAAGCATATCTTCATTATTTAGCTTAGAAATCACCTCTGCTAAACACCCAATTAGATCACTTATAAACTGTACCTTTCAAAAAACCCTCAAACAATTCAGCTAAGTTCACTGCCCCAAGGATCACCTTTCCTCCAATTTCCAATAAACCATCCCTCATTTCCATCTGACTCCTCTCCAGAACATCCTTTAATATCCATTTCTCCCAAACAGTCCCTGCACAACCTTGTTTGCACCTCAAAATTCTTCCAGTCTTTATATCCATTACCCAGACTTCCAAAGCTGCTGTCACACTTTTAGGTATTTGTTACTGCAGCACCCCAATGCACAGCAGCAAAACCTATACTAGTCTGCTCAGCTGCCGTAACAAAATACCACAGTCTAGGTGGTCTAAAAAACAGAAATTTGTATCCCACAGGTTTAAAGTCTAGGAAGTCCAAGCTCAAGGTGCCAGCTGATTTGGTTCCTGATGAAAGTTCTCTTCCTGGCCTGCAGATGGCTACCTTCTAGCTCCATTCTCCCACAGAAATCTCTAAGGTAATCAACCCTACCAAATTATAATGAGCCTCATTCTTACATTTTCAATTAACCTTTCTCATCTGCTCACAGGCTCTATCTCCAAATACAGTCACATAAAGGGCCAGAGCTTCAACATATGAATTTTGGGGGTATGCGATTTGGGGTATATAGCAAAAACTCTTAAATTATATATATATAATTTAAATTATATATACATACCTATGAGTGAAAAAGTTGGCTTAAAGCTCACATTCAGAAAACTAAGATCATGGCATCCAGTCCCATCACTTCATGGGAAATAGATGGAGAAACAGTGGAAACAGTGTCAGACTTTATTTTTCTGGGCTCCAGAATCACTGCAGATGGTGATTGCAGCCATGAAATTAAAAGACGCTTACTCCTTGGAAGGAAAGTTATGACCAACCTAGATGGCCTACTGAAAAGCAGAGATATTACTTTGCCAACAAAGGTCTGTCTAGTCAAGGCTATGGTTTTTCCTGTGGTCATGTATGGATGTGAGAGTTGGACTGTGAAGAAGGCTGAGTGCTAAAGAATTGATGCTTTTGAACTGTGGTTTTTGAACTGTGGTGTTGGAGAAGACTCTTGAGAGTCCCTTGGACTGCAAGGAGATCCAACCAGTCCATTCTAAAGGAGATCAGCCCTGGGTGTTCTTTGGAAGGACTGATGGCAATACTTTGGCCACCTCATGCGAAGAGTTGATTCATTGGAAAAGACCCTGATGCTGGGAGGGATTGGGGGCAGGAGGAGAAGGGGACGACAGAGGATGACATGGCTGGATGGCATCACCGACTCAATGGACATGAGTTTGAGTGAACTCTGGGAGTTGGTGATAGGCAGGGTGGCCTGGAGTGCTGTGATTCATGGGGTCGGAGAGTCGGACACGACTGAGCGACTGAACTGAACTGATGTATATGCATATGCACATACAGAGAGTAAGAGTTTTGTATATTTTAATTTAGTTTCATGAAAATTTCCCTATTTTTCAAAGCATAATATTCAAATCTTATGATTATTATATTTACTGTTGCTTATTAAGTCATTTTCAAATTTTGCTATTTAAATATTTTGAAATGAACACTTTCTATACAAATCCTTGTCAGTTTCTTGATTATTTAGGACAAATTTCCAGAAATTCAACTGCTGAGTCAAAGGTTATGGATTTTTAAAGCCTCTTGGTACATATTATCAAATGGCTTCCCACAAACCTATACTAGTATATACTGCCATCTGCAGTAGATATTATAATTAGAATAAAAATATTTTTCTAACTGGAAAAAAAGCCAGTGTCATAAATGACTAAAAAGGCAAGTTTTTTATTAAAGGAGATTAAAGATTCAGGACAACTGAGTAAAAATGTGCAATTCTTGATTAAATCATATGCTGGTGCAAGGCAGGCCTATGAAAACACTTGGGGGACAATTGAGGAATTCTTAATATTAACTATATACATTTTTAATATATATAATCAATGTTAAATCTCTTGATTCTAATAATGGTATTTTGGTTATACAAAGTGTTCTCTTGGGAGACACATGCTGATGTGTCATAAAGTCTGATGCTTATATTCAAATGATTCCAGAAAACTCACATGTATATTTTTAAGTATGTGCATATACACACAGAAATAGGAAACATTAGTAGGAAGAGAAGCAAATTTGGCAAAATGTTAATCACTGAATCTAGTAAAAGGTAAATAGGTATTCAATGTACTGTTTTATCAACTTTCCTATAAGTTTAAAATTTTTCCAAATAAAAATATATTAGAGAGTAGTCAAAAGACAGGGATAGGCTATGCAGATAAAACAAACTGGGCTTCCCTGGTGGCTCAGACAGTAAAGAATCCACCTGCAGTGTAGGAGACATGGGTTCAGTCCCTGGGTTGGAAAGATCCCCTGGAGAAGGGAACAGATACCTACTCCGGTATTCTGGCCTGAAGAATTCCACGGACAGAGGAGCCTAGCAGGCTAGAGTCCATGGGGTCACAAAGAGTCAGACACCACTGAGCGACTTTTCACTTCACTTCATATAAAACAAATTAGCTGGTAAACATATAAAAAAAAGTAAAAGAATTCATAAATGCTGATTATTTATATTCTCTTATTTCCTCCTGCCCTCTAAGCATTTGCTCTTTAATCACTTGAACTGCATTTCATCAAACGGAACCAAGAAGGAATGGAAGAGAAAGCTCAATTATTCCATTTCACTTGCATTAGCCATCTTGGAAAAAGACTTAAAAGATTAAAAACTCAAAATTATCTTATTACAATGAGTTTTGGAAATGACTTAGAGACTTTAATTCACAACTTGGTGTTCAATTCAGATTCTTGTCTCCCATGACTCTAAATGCTTGATAAATACTAGTTCCCAAATGAGAAAAATGAAAGTAACAAATCGTATGTAAAATAGGTGTTATTTCAATACAGAAAAAGTTCTGACCTCTGCCAGTGGTCTCACTTTTATCAGGAAAGTAAGTAGCCAGTAGAATAGAAGACAACCAATGGATTTATAAACCATGGATAAAGGTTCTTCTTCTCAGAAACAGTGTGAAGTAGTACTACATGGTGGTTCAATGCATGGGCTATAGAGTTAGACTGTTTGTATCTGAGTATTTACTTCACCACTTACTAGCTATGTGATCTGTGGCAAATAACTCAATCTCAGTTTCCTCATCTTAAAAATGAGGAAAACAGTAAAATCTATGTCGTAGGGTTGCTGTGAAGATTAAATAAGTTACTACATTTTAGCTCTTACAGCAGCATCTGGCATACTGTAAAACCTCAAAATACGTTAGCTGCTATGGTTCTTATTATTACTACAGCAACTACTGCCACTATCACCAGGACTATCAACCTGCCATTGATGAGAGTTTGGCAGTGATTCAGAAACACTGCAGCAACACAAAAGAAACAAAACATAGGCCCGGCCACCCCCATGAGTTGAAAAAGTGAAAGGGAACTGATTTCGAGTCAGTCCTTTGGTGTCTCCTCAAGCTATTCTGAGAGAAACTGAAAAGATACCAATATACCAACAATGTACAGCTCATTTCAAAAAGGAATCTGTGTGGTCTGGATAAGTTAACCTCAAAGGAAATAACAAATTCTCTCACTCAGTTAATCATTTATCAAACTTTACTGAGGCTTACTGAGTTCCTTTATTGAGGCTTACCTGAGTTCCTGCCAGGTGGCACTAGTGGGTAAAGAACCTATCTACCAATGTAGGAAATATAAGAGACATGGGTTCAATCCCTGGGTAGGGAAGATCCCCTGGAGGAGGAAATGGCAACCCACTCCAGTATTCTTGCCTGGAGAATTCCATGGACAGAGGAGTCTGACGGGCTACAGTCCATGGGGTCACAAACAATCAGACACAATTGAAGCAGCTTAGCCCACACACACATATTATGTTATCAGGTGTTGAGCCAGATGCTAGGAATACAAATTTTGGCCTTTAAAAAATTTTGCATTCTTGTCAAATAAATATATATAGATTATAACATATGATGGCTATATATATATATACACAGGATACAATGGGAGCAGAGAAAAAACCTGAACTAGACTGGGGAGAAGAAGGAAACGGCACAAAGAGTTTCCAGAGGTGGAAACTCTTAAAGGGCAATAACAGATAAATGGGGACAGAGAGGGAAAAATCATTCCTCTAGGGGTAAAAGCTGGTAAACAGAAAAAAAAAAAAAAAAANAGGCTTTAGTCTTAGAAGATTTAGAGGACTTAGAAAACTCAGATGATGTATAGATTTCCCCATCTGGGTGATGGAACTGAAAACCTCTCTGAGATTTGAGTTTTCTCCATCTTTAAAAAGAAAAAAAAAAGTGGTTCTTCCCTCACAAGATCCCGTGGGAAGTGAAATCACTTACGTAAGTATGCAATACAACATCTGGTATTTACTAGAGTCTCCTTCCCAGTTATACTCTAACCTCCCCAACACAACTCACCATTATCACCACCAAAAAAACAGACCACTGAAGCCATAAAAAGAAAGTTCTGTAAAAGGAAGCCAAATTAAGTTCATGTATTGAAGATGGGCAAGATTTAGAAAGGCAAAACAAAAAAGCATAAACAAATTAACACAGGTAGAGAGAGTCTGGAAGGTAAAATGGGTTTGGTTCAGAGCCCACTGGAGAACTGGAAAAATATAAGTCCACATGGTTGAGCAATTTATAAAGGTAAGTTGGAAATGTGAGTTTTCATCCTGACTCTGCCATTTCTTCATGTAGATTCTGGGCAAGACAGAGCTTCTCGAACACTGAAGGTGTCATCCATTCAACAGATATTTCTTGAGTGCCTATTATGTGTAAGGCATTGTTCCAGCCACTGGGGGAACAGAAATCACGGTAAGGAGTTTAGACATTACTCTAGTCTGTTGAGAAGCTGTGTGAAGTTTTAAACACCAGAGGGATATGACTTGATTACACTTTAAAAATCACTCAGGCTGCTGTGTGAGAAGAACTGTAGGGAAATACAGGGAAATAAGACTAGTTATTGGAATTATTCAGATGAAAGTTGATTAGTGGCTTGCACATGAATGTTAGTGGTGAAGGGCATGTCAAGTGGTTGGATACAAAACACAAAACACTTTTCGTATGTAAACATACTCTTCTATATAAAGTACTTTACAAGCAACAAACTACAATACAAATACCAGAGGCAGACAATGCTATTACTACCTCCATTACAGTAAGGAGCAGAAGTCAAGCACAGTTCAAACAATGTAACAGTATAAGTAAAACTGTCAATCATAAAAAAGTTCAAAACTTCCTACAGGCCAAGCAACCCACTCCAAAGTAACAAAAGGACTTGATTATAATAACTAGTATAAATAACGATGATTTTTATAGACACTAAACAGGTATAACAGTGAGGAAATCATAAACCTTTCAGCATTAAACTAGAAGAATTCAGACTTAATAGATGAAGCAGATATTTCCAGAAGGTCCAGCAGAAAGCTAAAGACCACCTACAATCTAATTAATAATATTAAGAGATCTAAGGGAAAAAAACTCCATAATATTTAAATGTAAGAAAATGTAAGTATTATAAGTAAGGAAAATTAAAGGCCAATCTCACTTATGAAAATGGATGGAAAAATCCTAGATTATCAAACCAAATCATATGTTGGTTATCCATCATATATGTTTTTAATATTTCCATGTGAATGTTATGTGTATGTATGCATATGGAAGAATGTTGACATATAAATAATGTAGCATGACCAAAAGAACTTTAAAGGAGTTTAATATCACCACATGAAGAGATTAAACGAGAAAAATTATATGATCTACCAATGCAGAAAAAAATCTTGATAAAACCCCTTACTTTTTCATGATAAAATACCTCGGAAAATCAGAAGGAAAATAAGATTTTCCCTAATCTGATAAAGGGTATCCATCAAAATCTATAGCAAATATCATACTTCAAGACTCATGAAGTATTCTCTTCACAGTCAGGAAAAAGACAAAGCTTCCCCACTTTCTCTATTAAAAATTACACAGGATGTTTTACACAATGACATTTTAAAAATAAGAGGTCATCAAAAGAAGGAATGTCTGAAACAATATCACAGTCAAGAGTAGGCTAAGGAGAGATGACACTTAAACATAATACATGGTTCTGTATGGGACAATGGTACTGAAAAACACATGGGAGAAAGTCTTTAAAACTTTTTCAAAAACTAAGGATTTTTAGTTAATAAAATAAAATATACTAACTTTTAGTTAATAACAACATATCAATCAGCCCACTAACAAAGCTAGTGGAAGTGATGGAATTCCAGTGGAGCTATTTCAAATCCTGAAAGATGATGCTGTGAAAGTGCTGCACTCAATATGCCAGCAAATTTGGAAAACTCAGCAGTGGCCACAGGACTGGAAAACGTCAGTTTTCATTCCAATCCCAAAGAAAGACAGTGCCAAACAATGCTCAAACTACTGCACAATTGCAGTCATCTCACATGCTAGTAAAGTAATGCTCAAAATTCTCCAAGCCAGACTTCAGCAATATGTGAACCATGAACTTCCAGATGTTCAAGCTGGTTTTAGAAAAGGCAGAGGAACCAGAGATCAAATTGCCAACATCTGCTGGATCATGGAAAAAGCAAGAGAGTTCCAGAAAAACATCTATTTCTGCTTTATTGATTATGCCAAAGCCTTTGACTGTGTGGATCACAATAAACTGTGGAAAATTCTGAAAGAGATGGGAATACCAGACAACCTGACCTACCTCTTGAGAAATCTGTATCAAGGTCAGTAAGCAACAGTTAGAACTGGACATGGAACAACAGAAAATAGGAAAAGAAGTACGTTAAGGCTATATATTGTCACCTTGCTTATTTAACTTATATGCAGAGTACATCATGAGAAACGCTGGACTGGAAGAAGCACAAGCTGGAATCAAGATTGCCGGGAGAAATATCAATAACCTCAGATATGCAGATGACACCACCCTTATGGCAGAAAGCAAAGAAGATCTAAAGAGCCTCTTGATGAAAGTGAAAGAGGAGAGTGAAAAAGTAGGCTTAAAGCTCAACATTCAGAAAACTAAGATCATGTCATCCAGTCCCATTACTTCATGGGAAATAGATGGGGAAACCGTGGAAACAGTGGCTGACTTTACTTTTTTGGGGCTCCAAAATCACTGCAGATGGTGACTGCAGCCATGAAATTAAAAGATGCTTACTCCTTGGAAGGAAAGTTATGACCAACCTAGACAAGCATATTAAAAAGCAGAAAGATTACTTTGCCAACAAAGGTCCGTCTAGTCAAGGCTATGGTTTTTCCAATAGTCATGTATGGATGTGCGAGTTAGACTATAAAGAAAGCTGAGCACTGAAGAATTGATGCTGTTGAACTGTGGTGTTGGAGAAGACTCTTGAGAGTCCCTTGGACTGTAAGGAGATCCAACCAGTCCATCCTAAAAGAGATCAGTCCTGAGTGGTCATTGGAAGGACTGATGTTTAAGCTGAAACTCCAAAACTTTGGCCACCTGATGCGAAGAGCTGACTCATTTGAAAAGACCTTGATGCTGGGAAAGGTTGAAGGCATGAGGAAAAGATGACAGAGGATGAGATGGTTAGATGGCATCACTGACTCAGTGGACATGAGTTTGGGTAAACTGCAGGAGTTGGTGATAGACAGGGAGGCCTGGCATGCTGTGGCCCATAGGATTGCAATGAGTCAGACACAACTGAGTGACTGAACTGAACTGAACTGAATTGTAATAAATGTACCATACTAATGTAAGATGTTACTAATAAGGAAAACTAGAGGGAGGGGGCGGATAAGAGGTGATATGGAAACCTCCTCTACCAACTGCTTAATATTTTTGTAAATGTACAATTGCTGTAAAAAATAAATTCTGTTAATGAAAAGAAATGTGCAAAATATTTCACTTAAAAAATAAGACATAAGGATGAGAAAGAAAACTTACTATTCAAAAATACAAAAACTAAAACACCCAAAGGAATTTCTAAACTAGTAGAATAATGAGTTGGTAAATAAGATGAATGCTAGAAAGAAAATTGAACAGCACTGCCTTATATAGATAGCAATAAACTACTAGAAAATGTAATTTTTAAATATACCATTCACAATTACTAGGAATAAACCTAACAAAAGAAGCATAAAACTTCATAAGGAGCTTCCTTGGTGGGTCTGTGGTAAAGAATCTGCCTGACAATGGAGACACTGATCTGGGAAGATCCCACAAACCATAGAGGAACTAAGCCCTAGCACCCCAACTAGTGAGCCTCTGCTCAAGAGCCCAGGAGCTGCAACTTCTGAGCCCATTCACCTACAGCCTGTGCTCCACAAGAGAGGCCACTGCAATAAGAAGCCCACAGGCCACAACTAGAGAGTAGCCCCTTCTAAGCAATGAAGACCCAGAACAGACAAAAATAAATAAATAAATAATTTAAAAGAAAAGAACCCTGTATAGAGAAAATGCGTTTTTCTCCTACAGCATTTCTGATCTTCTGAAGTTTAACTATGTTTATTATACTTCCTGCTAATTGTCCGTCTCCTCCTAGTTGATCCAAGAGGACACTGGTCTTTGTTTTAACTTCTGATGTATACGAAGCATGTACAATAGGGCCTGGTACACAGTGCTCAAAAAGTTATTTGGTGAGCAAATGACTAAATAAATTGGTGACAAATGTCACCAATAAACAGACAAATGTGCCTTCCGGTTCAAGATGGCAGAGTAGAAAAGATGTGTGCTCATCTCCTCCTGCAAAAGTACCAAAATGACAACTAGTTGTTGAACAACCACGAAAAGGAGGACACTGGAACCTACCAGAAAAAGACAGCCCATGTTCAAAGACAAGGAGAAGCTGCAGCAAGACAGAAGAAGGGGCACAATCATGATAAAATCAAATCCCATACCCATTTGGTGAGTGATCCACAAGCTGGAGAACAATGATACCAAAGAAGTTCTCGCACTGATGTAAAGGTTCGGAACCTCGTATCAGGCTCCCCAGCCAGGGGACCCATCAAAGGGACTGGGAATCCCCAGGGAATCTGACCTTGAAGGCCAGGAGGATTTGACTCCCACAGGACTGGGGAAACAGAGGCTCCAATCTTAAAGGACACAAAACCTTAAGCACACCAAGACTCAGAGGAAAGGAGCAGTGACTCCATAGGAAACTGAACCAAAACTACCTGCTCATGTTGGAGGGTCTCTTGTAGAGGAGTGGGTTGGCAGGGGCTCACCAAGGGATGGAGTAACTGGCAGCAGCTGTCTGGGAAGGTCCCCTTTGGCATAAACCCTCTTGGAGGTCACCATTAACCCAACCACAGAGTTCATAAACACGAGTGTGTCTGTGTGTTAGTTGCTCAGTCCTGCCTGACTCTTTGCGACCCATTGGACTACAGCCCACCAGGCTCCTCTGTCCACAGGATTTTCAAGGCAAGGATAATGGAGTGGGTTGCCATTTCATTCTCCAGGGGATCTTCCCAACCATGGGATCGAACCCAGGTCGCCTGTACTGCAGGCAGATTCGTTACCATCGGAGCTATGAGGGAAACCCATAGACATGAGGGCTGAGGCCAAAAAATTAATAGGGAAGAACAGCAACCCCACCCATCAGCAGATAATTGGATTAAAGCTTTACACACTAAGGACCTGCCCAACAGAGCAAGACCTAGTTTTTCCCACCACCAGTCTCTGCCATCAAGAAGCTTACAGATTAGCTTCCTCCATCAGAGGGCAGGCAGAAGGAAGAAGAACCACAATCCAACAGTTCAGTTCAGTTCAGTCGCTCAGTCGTGTCTGACTCTTTGCAACCCCATGAATCGCAGCACGCCAGGCCTCCCTGTCCATCACCAACTCCCGGAGTTCACCCAGATTCACGTCAATTGAGTCAGTGATGCCATCCAAACATCTCATCCGCTGTCGTCCCCTTCTCCTCCTGCCCCCAATCCCTCCCAGCATCAGAGTCTTTTCCAATGAGTCAACTCGTCACGTGAGGTGGCCAAAGTATTGAAGTTTCAGCTTTAGCATCATTCCTTCCAAAGAAATCCCAGGGCTGATCTTTGAATGGACTGGATGGATCTCCTTGCAGTCCAAGGGACTCTCAACAGTCTTCTCCAACACCACAGTTCAACAGCATCAATTCTTCAGCACCCAGCCTTCTTCACAGTCCAACTTTCACATCCATACATGACCACAGGAAAAGCCATAGCCTTGATTAGATGGAACTTAGTTGGCAATGTAATGTCTCTGCTTTTGAATATACTGCCTAGGTTGGTCATAACTGCATACAGATTTCTCAAGAGGTAGGTGAGGTGGTCTGGTATTCCCATCTCTTTCAGAATTTTCCACAGTTTACTGTGATCCAGTCAAAGGCTTTGGCATAGTCAATAAAGCAGAAACAGATGTTTTTCTGGAACTCTCTTGCTTTTTCCATGATCCAGAGGATGTTGGCAATTTGATCTCTGGTTCCTCTGCCTTTTCTAAAACCAGCTTGAACATCTGGAAGTTCACGGTTCACATATTGCTGAAGTCTGGCTTGGAGAATTTTGAGCATTACTTTACTAGCATGTGAGATGACTGCAATTGTGCAGTAGTTTGAGCATTGTTTGGCACTGTCTTTCTTTGGGATTGGAATGAAAACTGACCTTTTCCAGTCCTGTGGCCACTGCTGAGTTTTCCAAATTTGCTGGCATATTGAGTGCAGCACTTTCACAGCATCATCTTTCAGGATTTGAAATAGCTCCACTGGAATTCCATCACCTCCACTAGCTTTGTTTGTAGTGATACTTTCTAAGGCCGACTTGACTTCACATTCCAGGATGTCTGGCTCTAGATGAGTGATTACACCATCGTGATTATCTGGGTCGTGAAGATCTTTTTTGTACAGTTCTTCTGTGTACTCCCTGGTGGCTTATAGGGTAAAGCATCTGCTTGCAATGCAGGAGACCCGGGTTCGATCCCTGGGTCGGGAAGATCCCTTGGAGAAGGAAATGGCACCCCACTCCAGTACTCTTACCTGGAAAATCCCATGGACGGAGGAGCCTGGTAGGCTATAGTCCATGGGGTCACAAAGAGTCGGGCAGGACTGAGTGACGACACCTTACACCTCTGTGTATTCTTGCCACCTCTTCTTAATATCTTCTGCTTCTGTTAGGTCCATACCATTTCTGTCCTTTATCGAGCCCATCTTTGCATGAAATGTTCCCTTGGTATCTCTAATTTTCTTGAAGAGATCTCTAGTCTTTCCCATTCTGCTCTTTTCCTCTATTTCTTTGCATTGATCGCTGAGGAAGGCTTTCTTATCTCTTCTTGCTATTCTTTGGAACTCTGCATTCAGATGTTTATATCTTTCCTTTTCTCCTTTGCTTTTCACTTCTCTTCTTTTCACAGCTATTTGTAAGGCCTCCCCAGACAGCCATTTTGCTTTTTTGCATTTCTTTTCCATGGGGATGGTCTTGATCCCTGTCTCCTGTACAATGTCACGAACCTCATTCCATAGTTCATCAGGCACTCTATCTATCAGATCTAGGCCCTTAAATCTATTTCTCACTTCCACTGTATAATCATAAGGGATTTGATTTAGGTCATACCTGAATGGTCTAGCGGTTTTCCCTACTTTCTTCAATTTAAGTCTGAATTTGGCAATAAGGAGTTCATGATCTGAGCCACAGTCAGCTCCTGGTCTTGTTTTTGTTGACTGTATAGAGCTTCTCCATCTTTGGCTGCAAAGAATATAATCAATCTGATTTCGGTGTTGACCATCTGGTGATGTCCATGTGTAGAGTCTTCTCTTGTGTTGTTGGAAGAGGGTGTTTGCTATGACCAGTGCGTTCTCTTGGCAAAACTCTATTAGTCTTTGCCCTGCTTCATTCTGCATCCCAAGGCCAAATTTGCCTGTTATTCCAGGTGTTTCTTGACTTCCTACTTTTGCATTCCAGTCCCCTTTAATGAAAGGACATCTTTTTTGGGTGTTAGTTCTAGAAGGTCTTGTAGGTCTTCATAGAACTGTTCAACTTCAGCTTCTTCAGTGTTACTGGTTGGGGCATAGACTTGGATAACTGTGATATTGAATGGTTTGCCTTGGAAACGAACAGAGATCATTGTGTCGTTTTTGAGATTGCATCCAAGTACTGCATTTCGGACTCTTTTGTGACCATGATGGCTACTCCATTTCTTCTGAGGGATTCCTGCCTGCAGTAGTAGATATAATGGGCATCGGAGTTAAATTCACCCATTCCAGTCCATTTTAGTTCGCTGATTCCTAGAATGTCGACATTCACTCTTGCCATCTCTTGTTTGACCACTTCTGATTTGCTTTGTTTCATGGATCTGACATTCCAGGTTCCTATGCAATATTGCTCTTTGTAGCAACAGACCTTGCTTCTATCACCAGTCACATCCACAGCTGGGCATTGTTTCTGCTTTGGCTCCATCCCTTCATTCTTTCTGGAGTTATTTCTCCACTGATCTCCAGTAGCGTGTTGGGCACCTACTGACCTGGGGAGTTCCTCTTTCAGTATCCTATCATTATGCCTTTTCATACTGTTCATGGGGTTCTCAAGGCAAGAATACTGAAGTGGTTTGCCATTCCCTTCTCCAGTGGACCACATTCTGTCAGACCTCTCCACCATGACCCGCTGGTCTTGGGTTGCCCCGTGGGCACGGCTTAGTTTCATTGAGTTAGACAAGGCTGTGGTCCTAATGTGATTAGATTGACTAGTTTTCTGTGAGTATAGTTTCAGTGTGTCTGCCCTCTGATGCCCTCTTGCAACACCTACCATCTTACTTGGGTTTCTCTTACCTTGGGCGAACAGTGGCTAAAACCAAAACCATACCACATAATGTTAATCAGCATGAAAAAGCAGAAAGTTTTGTCCCAGATGAAAGGACAAGATAAAACACCAGAAAAACAACTAAATGAAGTAGAGATTGGCAATCTTCCAAAAAAAGAATTCAGAATAATGAGAGTGAGTATGATTCAGGATCTTGGGAAAAGAATTGAGGCAAAGATTGAGATAATGCAAGAAATGTTTACCAAAGACCTAGAAGAACTAAAGAATAAACAAGCAGAGATAAATAATACATTAGAAGGAATCCATAGCAGAATAACTGAGGCAGAAGAATGGACAAATGATCTGGAGGACAAAATGTTGGAAATCACTGCCACAGAACAGAATATAAAAAAAAAAGAATGAAAAGAAATGAAGACAGACTAGGAGACCTCTGGGACAACATTTAATGCACCAACATTCACATTATAGACATCCCAGAAGTAGAAGAGAGAGAAAGGACCTGAGAAAATATTTGGAGAGAGATAATAGTTGAAAACTTCCCTAACATGGGAAAGGAAATAATCAACAAAGTCCAGGAAGTACAGAGAGTCCCAGTCAGGATAAACCCAATGAGGAGCACACCAAGATACATAGTAATCAAACTGACAACAATTAAAGACAGAGATAAAATACTAAAAACAACAAATAACAAACAAGGGAATTCTCATCAGTCTATCAGCTGATTTCTCAACAGAAACTCTACAAGCCAGAAGGGAATGGCATGATATACTTATAGTGATGAAAAGGAAGAAACTACAACCAAGAATACTCGACCTAGCAAGACTCTCATTCAGATTTGATAGAGAAATCAAAAGCTTTCCAGACAAGCAAGTTAATAGAATTCAGCACCACCAAACCAGCTTTACAACAAATGTTTTCTCTAGTCGGAAAACAAGAGAAGGAAAAGACTTACCTACAGAAAACAAACCTCAAAACATATTTTTAAATTAAGAAAACTGTAATAGGATCACATACATAAAAAATTACGTTAAATGTAAATGGATTAAATGCACCAACCAAAAGACACAGACTGGCTGAGCAGAAGAAAACATGTACATGTATGCACGTCCACTTACCACGTCACTCTGCTTGACCCCCCAAATTGTATGTAATTATCTTATATTGTTAGGTTAATCATGTTTCCATTATGGCTTGCAACTGTAATTATCTTTTATTTTTTGTCTGGCTGCTGCTGCTGCTAAGTCAATTCAGTCGTGTCCCACTCAGTGTGACCCCAGAGACGGCAGCCCACGGGGCTACCCCGTCCCTAGGATTCTCCAGGCAAGAACACTGGAGTGGGTTGCCATTGCCTTCTCCAATGCATGAAAGTGAAAAGTGAAAGTGAAGTTGCTCAGTCATGTCCAACTCTTATCGACCTAATGGTCTGCAGGCCACCAGGCTCCTCTGTCCATGGGATTTTTCAGGCAAGAGTACTGGAGTGGGGTGCCACTGCCTTCTCCTATTGATTGTTAAAACTGATAAATATCTTTTACTATTGTGATTATGTAACTATCACCCACTTAATACCATTGTACCATGATTGGTCAACAGAAATATTATAGAATTCTATATCACCAAAATAACCACCTAACAGAAAAATCTGTAATCACTTCTTAAATTTCATATGCACATCAGAATTATCTTAGAATTTTCTGAAAAATACAAATGTCTAGGTATTGCTTTTTTTTTTTTGCCAGAGCTCCAGATATGTTTCTAATGAGCAGCCATGTTTAAAAACAATGGACTTAATGAGGATCTTTTACTTTTATCTAGTTTGTTTCA